>OZ038496.1:12680534-12753034 GCA_964036315.1 Acanthosepion esculentum | reverse complement strand
CTGCTTCTTCTTTTTCTTCTCCCCCTCCACCTACTTCTACTTCTTCTTCCTCTTTTCTTCTTCTACTACTACTACTACTACTTCTGCTTATTCTCCCTCTTTTCTTCTTCTTCTACTACTACTACTACTTCTTCTTCTTCTTCTTCCACTGTTTCTTCCATTTCTTCTACTAATTCTTCTTATTTTTTCTTCTCCCCTCTCCTCCTACTTCTGCTTCTTCTTCCCCTTTTCTTGTACTACTACTTCTTTTCCTTCTGCCTCTTGTCTTCTTCTACTACTACTAATTCTGCTTCTTCCCCTTTTTTCTTCCTTTTCTTCTACTAATTCTGCTTATTCTTTTTTTCTCCCCCTCCTCCTACTTCTGCTTCTTCTTCCTCTTTTTCTTCCCCTCCTACTACTACTTCTGCTTCTTCTTCCTCTTGTCTTCATCTACTACTACTACTGCTTCTTTTTCCTCTTGTCTTCTTCTAATACTAATACTTTTGCTTCTTCTTCCTCTTTTCCTTCTACTACTACATCTGCTACTTCTCCCTCTTGTCTTCTTATTCTACTACTACTACTACTACTTTTTCTGCTTCTTCTCTTTCTTCTCCAGTAGTCTTTTCTTTGTTTCTAACGAAATGTTTCTGTTTCTTCATACTTTACTTAGCTTTTTGCAGGCATCTTTGACCATCCCAATGCACCTTCTCACTCCCGTGTCTCAATTTCCGTCCTCTGTTAAAACACTTCCCTGATGTTTAAATTGCTGTAATTGTTAGATTTTGGGATTTCCTATTTGCACTTTGCATGTTGGCCTTTCACTTTTGCAACCAATCATGTATCCTGCCCTTTTTGCAATTGATGTTTAGTCCTTCCCTCTCGCTCTCCTTCTGTAAGTGTCAATCAACACTGAGTCATCTGCATAGCTAATGTTGTTAGGACTGTGGCCGCCAACAATGTCTCCTGTTTGAACATTTAATTCTGTCAGAATCATCTCTTTGCTGAATAAGTCTGATCAGAATCTACATCCCTGTCGTACACTCCCTTTTTCTGTTGTTGTATTTTTACTGAACTCATTTTCTATCTATATGGAGGCAGTTTGCTGCCATTTTTAGCTTATGGGTTATCCTCATATCCTTCCCAGATATTAATAAAAAAAAGTGTTCTCACTGATTTCTAAAGATTATTGGGTAGAACATATTTCTAACTGAAGGAAGCGGACATCTTCAAGGCCCGTCTGGAAATTGTTATTTAATATTTAAAAAGAAATAACTTAGCTTAATTTAATAACGCTTTAGTCCGCTTCAATGTATTCCATTTATGACCTCATAAATTTATATCAACGTCAGTTCTAATTTTTTTTTAAATTCGCAAAAAAAAATAAATAAATAAATAAAATAAAATAAAAATAACTGTGAAAAAATACTCGAGTTTAGATTTTGAAAATGAATGGATAATTTCTGTTCACTGTCATTTTGAAAGCCTCAACAAAATATTTCTTCATAAATCGTACTGGGTAAAAAAAAAAGAAGGAACAGCTTCAGTCATATCAGAAGCACTTACAGTTTAGACTGAGATAACTTATGTACCCCAGATATGTTTTAAATAACAGGTTAAACAAGGTCTGTAACCCTCGGTGATTAGACTACTTGCATTATTTACATAATTTTCATTGCCATATTCACAGTGTTTCGGCCGTTTTATGCTCCAGCCTTCTTCAGGTGATTGGAATTTCAACTCCACCAGGGTTGATTGTTCTAGTTCCAGGTGTCAGGACTCTTCCAGATGCCTCAGTTATTTCTCTTTAACTCAAATCTCCAAGTGTGGTATCTGGTATTGAACTCACAACTCATGGGTGTAGTCATTGGATCATGTTGATCTGATCAACGTCTTTATCCACTGGACCATGTGTCGTTGAGGACATCTGTGTTTGAATTTTGGGGACTTAGAAATCTAATGTCACAACAAAACATTTTTTTACCAGTACTCATATTAAGCAATCTACCATGGTAGAAGAAATAAAGGGTTCGATTCGAAATACAAGTCACCTGAAGAAGTCCGGAGCGTACAACGACTGAAACGTTTGGAATATGGCAATGAAGATGAGAATTACGGTCTGAGTAATGTAAATATTGCAAGTAATCTTAATACCCCATCTCAGAGATATAGACAGATAGTAAGCAACCTAGTAGAAAGAAAAGAACGAATATAAAAATGTGGAGATTGCTGCAGGAGACCACTTCACTGTGTTTCCAATGAAGCCATGGCAATTTACAGATAAAAAATAATTATGAATTTATGGATAATCAAGATCGCCAAACTTCGCATCTCGGGGCGATGACAATTAAAATAAAACATTTCGATAGATATTCTATTTAGCTGTTGTCCTTTTGATATAAGCCTGTAGCGTTTGACATTGTCGAGTACTCAGCTTCTCAAAATCATTCCTCAAATATGGCTTCATGCGCAAGTTTAAAGTGGTGATGGGAAAATGTAATCTGGGTTTGGCTTAATGAATGATTCTTCGAAGTCCTCTTAAACCATTAATGCCCATCATCACCCGAAGGGAAATGGCACATAAATGAAGTCAGAGGACGGAATCATAGCAAAATTGATTTGAATAAACTCAGCAGTCGATTAATAATGAATTGTTTATCTAGAATTCGCCATTGTTGATCTTAGCTCTGACAGTAAGCCAATATATCTTCAATTAGAAATCAAATTTTGACTCTGGTTTAGCATGAAATATAATTAAGAAAAAAATGCATAGCCTCCTGTATTCACAGTATATCAGAAGGTATATACTGTAAAACACGTTCTAAATGATTATAGTGATTCTACTCCTCTACGACAGTAAGCTTGAAGGGGGGGGGGTCTACACCACAAATTATAGCCGTAAATAACTCCGTTCAAAAGATATAACTGCAGAGTTATGGAATCAATGACCTAAATGATAGCTTAGAAGACGTATATTTAAAAAATAGATTTTCAGCATGAAATAATCGACAGAGTCGATATGCCGTTAAAACAGATCAATCAATATTTGACAAGTATTACACCATTTCTGATAAGGTAAAATCAATATTTCTGTCGGTAATGAACTCGTAACAAAATTTTGATTGAACAATCTGTCACGAATGCATTGCAACCAGTCCTAAAATGTCTTTTCCTATTAAAAAAAAGGAGCGATATGGACAAATCAAATCGACTTATTTGAACTGTATACACTCGGATTATTGTCCCCGTCTTTGTTGTTATTATCACAACGCTGTTTTCATTCAGAAACTTGTCGATCAGAGTAATCGCCGTTCCTTTTTTTAATTTAACCCTTTATGTAATCTACGGTGGTGGATCATTATCGATTAGCTGACGATGTCTAGAAAAATCTCGTCTTGTCCCACGGGAGAATAGTTTGATGTTTTGCTTCGTGAATTTAGTAACATTGTAATTGTGAGTAACATCCCTAGGTCGTTTAACACAGACTTTGATTTTGTGGAAACAGGGCGAACGAAAGCTGAATAGTGCGAAAGAAAGACAAGAGGTTATCATTTTTTTCATTTCTGGTGTCCTTTCTTTCTTTCTTTCTTTCTTTCTTTCTTTCTTTCTTTCTTTCTTTCTTTCTTTCTTTCTTTCTTTCTTTCCCATTCATATACGTTGTTTTTATTTCCTGCTCTTTATAGCGCTTTCTTTTTCTTTAACTTCCTCTTTATCACTTTTTCTTTCTTTCTTTCTTTCTTTCTTTCTTTCTTTCTTTTTTCTTTCTTTCTTTCTTTCCTTCTTTCTTTCTTTCTTTCTTTCTTTCTTTCTTTCTTTCTTTCCCATTCATATACGTTGTTTTTATTTCCTGCTCTTTATAGCGCTTTCTTTTTCTTTAACTTCCTCTTTATCACTTTTTCTTTCTTTCTTTCTTTCTTTCTTTCTTTCTTTCTTTCTTTCTTTCTTTCTTTCTTTTCATATAGTTTTCTTTCTTTCTTTCTCTGTATATCGCTTTCTTTTTTTTCTTTCCTAATCTTTATGACTGTTTGTTTCTTTCTTTCTTATAGATTTATTTTTCTTTTTTTCCCTCCTACTCTTTTTATCGCTCTATCTTTCTTTCTTTTTCTTTCTTTCTTTCTTTCTTTCTTTCTTTCTTTCTTTCTTTCTTTCTTTCTTTTCATATAGATTTATTTTCTTTCTTTCTTTCCTACTCTTCATGACTTTTTGTTTGTTTGTTTGTTTGTTTGCTTGTTTCTTTCATTCTTTCATTCTTTCTTCTTTTCATTCTTTCTTTCTTTCTTTCTTTCTTTCTTTCTTTCAGTGCGATGAAATCCTAAATGATGGAAAGCGTGACACGAAAACTTTTTCCATTTTGTCATAAATCTTTCCCCAATATATATATATATATATATATATATATATATATATATATATACATATATATATATATATATATGTATATATATATGTGTGTGTCTGTGTGTATGTGTGTGTTTTGGGTGTATATAGATATAATGTGATAGACAAAATCGACACTATTGAAGGAAATTTACAGAATATAATTAAAGTGTATCATGGAAAAGAAAACGCAACATTACGTTAAATTTTACTCCGATGGAAACCAACAAAATATATTGAATTTTTAAAAAATGAAACAGAAGTAAGTTAACAACTATTTTCGTAAGGGCCAAATTAGTGGCACCTGGAATTACTAGTGGGTAGTGTATCGTTTTAAAGTGAAGACCTTCTGTTATCTTTTCTTGTAATCCTTCGCGAAGATGTTCGACTCATTTTCTTTTCTTTCAGTTCTGACAAGCAGCTGTGGACTCGTCCAATATCCTTACCTTTCCAACCTAAATAAAGCACAGTCCACATCGTACGCCTACGTACTAAAAAAAGCCTCAACCAATAAAAACTGAACAAAGCGAAACAAACAATCTCATTGGTTCATCACTGAAGTTCACGTGCAGAATGAAGATCGCGCCAAAACCAAGTGATCCACTTTTTCAAACCCAAACGATATAAAAACAAACGTAGACAAGCCCAGTCAGTCAGTCTCACGAATTCGCAGAGTTAGTTACAATATACTCCACGCCACTACGAACCACAATTTTGCCGCGCACGAAGACACCTCGCTGACTCGCATCCGAGCATCCATCAATCAACTCTGTGAACACTTTTCTCAACTTTGCTTATATACAGTGAATATAATTCATTACTAAAAGATAAGTAAACATCAAATACGTTTAAGGGTAGACCACTCTAAAAAAACTCTTATTACATAAACACAAGACAGTGAACTAACGAACAATATCAACAAAGAGACATTCACGAATCAAACAATTACACACACATTTTGTACACACGACGCACACTGATTACCCAATCTGTATATTGTTAAAATGTATATAAATGTTGCATTGTTTTTTCTAAATTGCATATGTCTCGTCTTTTTAATTGCCTCTGAAAGTTTGTTTATTTATTTGTTCGGGATGCAGTAAGACGCGCAACCAACTGAAATTTCCTTCTGATTCTTTCTTAAATAATTAACAATCCTGCACGTCCCCAACACAACCATTAATTCTTGGATGGTCTTAGGAATCCTTTGTTTTATCCTCATTCCTTCCCTTATGTTGCAGATTTGTACGTACATCGAGCAAAAAAAGTGTACTCCAAATATGACGTAATGCCTAGCCACCGGGTGAACAGGGGTAGAAAAAATTTTCGTAATAATAATGTAGCGTACTTTGTGTTCTTTTATTATAAATAAAGCGTTGAATGATCAGTTTATAGAATTAACCTGATGAAACCGTGAGGTCGAAACGAAGGTTGCGTATTCTATCTGTCCTAATTTTTAAACTTTATACATACATACATACACACAGACACACACATAATATTATTATTATATACATGCGTTTAAGAATATGTGGGTGGTTACATTTTCATGGAGTCCTTTATATATATATATATATATATATATATATATATATATATATATATATATATATATATATAAATATATATATATATATAAAGGACTCCATGAAAATGTAACCACCCACATATTCTTAAACGCATGTATATAATAATAATAATAATAATAATAATAATAATAACAACAACAACAAAGCAACAATAATAATAAATTACTTATTAGGCAGTTTAGGGCAGAAATTATAAGTTTCTGACATTTTTTCAATTTAAATCGTGAAAATATATATATATATATGTGTGTGTGTGTGTGTGTGTGTGAGTGTTTGTGTGTATTTGTCCGTATGTGTGTTTGTATCTGCGCGTGCTTATACATGTATGTACTCGATTTCTGTATTCATTGGGTTGATAACAAAAAAAAAAATCGCCATTTTCCGAGATACTGTCTATATGCAAATATCCAGATAGATCAGCATGTTTTACGCTGTTAATTAAATATGGAAAGAACAATGACATATATTCGTATATTTCAAAGACAAAAATAGTGAGTCTATTACTATTGACGTGAATTTCCGTTTTATCGGATGCCGAAAAAGAATCAGCCACTCTTTGAATGTTTAATTAGCAAAAATCTCGAGTAAAGTTCAACAAGTTGACGTGCGTGTCAAGCAGTGCGACTGCGTCAAGTTTTGAAGCCTTATCAGTAGCGTACACACACGCACATATATATATATATATATATATATATATATATATATATATATATATATATATATATATATATATATATATATATATATATATACCAGGGCAGGCTACTCCTCTTTAGAATACAGCCGTCTTCCAAGGTGGCTCATTAATCCCTGTTGAAGACGCCTGACCAGGTACGTTTGTGTTTGTTCAATACCCACAGTGATCAACTGTGGATGATAGAGTTGTTATTAGTTTTTTTTTTTAAAGCTTATCACCCCAAGCAAGGCTGGAAGCCACTAGCACGCAAGGGGTTACAGAAGGTTTGGAGGGAGAGCAGATAGGAGTGGTAAAGGAGAGGATGTGGAGAAAGATAGTGGATCGATCAAGGCAAGGGGTTTACAGAAGATTTGGAGCGAGAGCAGATAGGAATGAAAGGTGAAAGAATGTGGAGAAGGGAAGTGGATAGATCAAGGCAGCTGGAGATGTCGATTGACGTTACACTTCAATAGTTGGAGCTTGTATTTGTCAGGGAAACAGGAATAAGGAAGGGAGTTCCACAGGCGAGATGTGAGAGACATGAAGCTATTGGAGTAGAAGAGACGTCTGCATCTAACAGTTTCAACGCTGAATGGGTGAGAACGGGATGCCAGCCTCGTATGACGTTTAAATTCATGAGGCCTAGGAACCAGCGGAGCAATTACCGTGAAAGTATTTGTAAAAAAGACAGAGTTACATTTTGGGACTGATCAACAATTTGAATTTGTATGAATAAATACAAAAAGATAACTTATTCTTATGGTGTTTTTTATAGATATATTTTAGTTATATTTGAAATTTGACAGCCCTATATATATATATATATATATATATATATATATATATATATATATATATATATATATATATATATATTGGCCGGCAGGTTCACCAGACTTGACCCCAATGGATTTCTTCTTTTGGGGAGTACTCAAGGACAAATTTTATAGTCGAAAACCAAGAAGTGTCGGTGATTTGAAAAATTGCATAAGAGATGCATTTCAAGAAATAAGACTTGTGCAAAAAAGTTTGTCGAATCGTTAGAGGTAGACTTCGAAGCTGTGTAAATTGTGATGGAAAACAGTTTGGACACCTGCGTCGATAAAATTTAAGGGCTTTTGTATTATCGTTCACAATAAATTTTAATTGTCAATATAATAATTGGGTTAGTAAATATAATTGTATGTATATGTAATCTCAAAATAAATGTAATTATTTACTGTCCACCTACTTTTGGACCACCCTGTATATATATATATAATTGTGTGTACAGATTTCTCATTATAGAACTTTTGGTTGAAAACTAACGAAAGTTGATTTAGATTTCGCCATTATATATATATATATATATATATATATATATATATATATATATATATATATATATATATATATATGAAAAAATATCGTCTTAAATAATCCATAAAGTGCCCAATATCAGAGATAGAGCGTGTGTAAATATAAAAGTGAACATAGAAGTCAACACTAAGAGGCGACAGTCTGTTTCATGCTAGATGCAATCGTCAGGCCACGAGTGCTGTTATTTTTCTCGACTATTTATATATACGGATGCATTGTGGGTAGTCTATTTTGGCAGATATTTTACCGGAAGTCGTTTATTTGTTTATTTGTGTCAAATTATTTTGCTTGTTTTTATTTAATTTATTTTTGTTTTTTATCCTATATATTTATTTTATTTTTATTTTTTTACTTTGATCGGTGTTTTATTAACGTAGGAAAAATTTGTTTATATAGCTTATTGTGGGTAGTCTATTATGGCGGCTATTTTACCGGAAGTCGTTTATTTGTTTATTTATTTGGGTCAAATTATTTTGTTTGTTTTTATTTAGTTTTATTTTTTATCTTATATATTATTTATTTATTATTTTTATTTTGATCGGTGTTTTTATTAACGTAATAAAAATTTGTTTATATAGCTTATTTAATAGTTTTGTTTTTGTTTGGGAAGATAAAATTATTTGTTGAATTTTGGGGTTGATTGTTGTGGTGTGTTCTGAATATTATTTTGGCCTGAATAGTTTTTAATTTATTTATTTCGATTGATTTTATATATATATATATATATATATATATATATATATATATATATATATGATTTCAAGGTTTGAATAAGCAGCTCTAAAAAGAGTCTGCCTAAAATTAGCCTTCTGGCATAAAAGAGTCCCATGCTATAAAAATGACAGAGCATTTGAATATTAATTCAATAATCAGGTAGGCAATGACTGGCCAAAAAGAAACAAAAAAAGAATCAAGCAGGAAAGGCTTGCCAGTATAGCAAAAAGCGCTCATTTACAAGAGAAAGCGGTGTCATGGTACAGGAGCTAAAACATTAAGCCAAAAAAAGTGCTCAACTGGACCAGACAACCAAATTCACGTTAGAGCATATATATATATATATATATATATATATATATATATATATATATATATATATATATATATATATATATATATATATATATCCTTCGTTTTTTACTTATTAAGTGTAATGTTTACAGCAGACGCGGTTAGATGTCCAATCCAAGATACAATCCAAGATACAATCCAAGATACAATCCAAGATAAAATCGAAGATACAATCGAAGATACAATCGAAGATACAATCGAAGATACAATCCAAGATAAAATCGAAGATACAATCCAAGATACAATCCAAGATAAAATCCAAGATACAATCCAAGATAAAATCCAAGATACAATCCAAGATGAAATCCAAGATACAATCCAAGATACAATCCAAGATAAAATCCAAGATACAATCCAAGATACAATCCAAGATACAATCCAAGATAAAATCCAAGATAAAGTCCAAGATAAAATCCAAAAATACTTATTACCATAGTTTGTGGTGGCACGGAACCTGTTTTAACAACGCGATGATAAACAGCAACAAAGGTTGGATGGCTTGGCTACCTTCGGTCTAGAAGGTAGCCAAGCCATCTGATTCTGATACAGTCGAGCAGCTATGGAGGTGGAAGAGGTGAAAGTCACCTTTCCTGAATGTGAAGGTTGAGAGAATTTCGTCATGTTTTCTCACTAGTTATTATAGGAAACCCACATTTTCAAAGACATACTTCAGTTGGGATTCTTTTCCATGAAAAAAACCAGGGAAACCATTCTCGTGAAAACTCTCAATCAGGCAAACTAACCAACTATTTCTGGTTATTGGTACCCTTGACAGGTTCGAACCAGATATAAATGTGGGAAAACATTGAATCACATTGTGCAAAACAAATCTACGAATATTTGTCGAAACCTATTGTAAAAAATAAACTTTATGAGAAGTACCTTTTTAAATAGTACCCCAAATTAGCCGCTATACAAACAGCAGGGAGACTTAGAGGCTACATGCTTTGTTTACATCTTATGCTAACTACTTTTTGTAAGTAATACACTTATTGAATATTACCCTGTTTGAGCCAGTTTAGAAACAGCAATGAAATTAGGAGGCTGCGTTCATGGGTCGTGTACGTTTAGCAGGTACCCCTTTGAGTAGTGCACTATGGAAGTGGTACTCTGTCTTAATAGTACCCGACACGAGTCAGTGTATACATAGCAGGGAATCTGTAAATTTATGTTCTTGACTTGAATACCTTTTCTCGATGATATTTAGGAATAATACTTCTTTTCAAGATGTACACTACATGAGCCAGTGTAAAAAAACAAACAAGGGAATACAATTTTTATAATCTTAGCTATACATGTTTTGCCTGTGTGAAGTAACCTACACACACACAGACACGCACACACACAGACACGCACACATACACACATACTGGTAGAAAAACGACTAGAATAGCCCCAACCGCATTTAAAAAGGGTAAAAATAATGGAAGCATTAATAATGAAAAAAAAATAAAAAGTTAACCTTCAATAATATCAACTACGAACACGGTCACAATATGCTGACCATGTTTGGGAAAAATATTTCCATCACTATAGATACACATATATAAAAATGAAAATATGGATATTTAGTTGAGAGAAGAAAAACCTAGAATAGCCGAAAGCGCTTTAATATATAGAGCATTCGAACAGTTTTTGCGTATTTTAAGTCCCAAAAAGAAAACACTGATACGAAGGCAAGAAAAATTGAATAAACTCCTTAATTGCACTACTTTATCAGTCGTCTTTAATGAAAGATTTATATAAGAAGGATTGTATCCATTTACACACACACACACACACACACACAAACATACACACACACACACACACATATATATATATATTGTGTATATTTCGGCAGCAATTTTTCATTAATGCATGTTTCATTAAATAATATAGACAAGTTTTGTCTACTTTAAGTAAGTTCCTTTCATATTGTCTGATAAGCTTAATCACATTATCATTTGAAACATGAAAGGAAAAACCATATGTATTTGAATTCAATCTAAGCTTTCGGCTTACATAAGCCATTATCAAAGATGACAATTTCAATAAATCAAACAACAGAAAGACGAAACCACAATGATAGTCCGCCCTTGCTGCTTGAATAGGCTCAAAGTAACGACAAAATCGTATATACGAGACGCGGAAGCGAAAATCGCGTCGCAGCTCGTGACGTCACACATGACCACGCAAGAGTAAAAAACGATAATGTGATTCAGCTTATCTGACAATATGAAGGAACTTACTTAAAATATATAGAAAAAAACTTGTCTATATTATTTAATGAAACCTGCATATATATATATATATATATATATATATATATATATATATATATATATATATATATATATATATATAGTAAAGGTAACAAATCCGTTGGTATATAATCCAAGGGGATCGTAGTAATATAAATTATTAAAACTAATCTACGAAAGGTGGTTATTTAGAATTTACTGTATATTAATTATATATATATATATATATATATATATATATATATATATATATATATATATATATATATATATATATATATGTAAAATTAATAAAACATTATATATATAATTATATATATAATTAATACATAATTATATATATAATATATATAAATATATTGGAGATTTTGAATTTATTGTGTATTAATGATACACACACACACACACACACACACACACACACATATATATTATTTAAATTATTCGGACTATTGTTTTCATCTTTGTCGCTATATTTATTACAACGTTTCGGCTGTTGCACGCTCCGGCCTTCTTCAGGTGGTTGGAATGTCAAACTGAACCTTTTATAATTGTTCACTGGGATAGACTGTTCCAGTTCCACGTGCCATGTTTATCATTACGGACACATGACAGTGGATAAAGGCGTTGGTTAGATCCAGTGACAGGACACAAGGAGGTGTGAGTTCAATACCCTGTTAAGGCAGTTGAGAACTTGGACAGGGGAATTAACAGGAGATAACTGATAACTGACATCCATTAAACATTGCACGTGGAACTAGAACAGTCTACCCCAGTGAGCGAAATAAAGGGTTCAGTTTGACATTTCAACCACCTGAAGAAGGCCGGAGCGTGCAAGGTCCGAAACGTTGTAAAAAATACGGAGACAAAGATGAGGACAATAGTCCGAATAATGTAAATAATGTACATAATACCTCATCTCAGAAATATAGACAGCTATATATATATATATATATATATATATATATATATATATATATATATATATATATATATATATATATATATATATATAAATATATATATATATATATATATACAGGTTGAGTATATTTTATCTAAAATTACAAAATCTGAAAGTTTATCAGTTGGCGAAATTTTTTATGGTGCTGACATGACTGCCAAAAATGGAAAATTTTCAGAAAGCAAAATGGCTACCTGTAGCATGATTATTGCGTTGCAGGGTTACAAATAAAACGCCATTTTGTGCAGTTTTCATTCCAATTAATTGTAATCAGAATCCAATTTTTGTTTTTATAGAAATGCTCGATCCGGATGTATTGTAACATTTTAATTAAGACACGACAACGTTATTAGAGACTGATAGCTTAGCGAATTTTCCTCATCACACTCACGGTGGTGCCATCGATGTTGTAACCCGCTCCTACCATTATTCTCACACCTGATGTAGAAGTAGCGTTTGGTACTGTCTTTGTATATTTTTGTAAGTAGTGATAATGCTGTTTTGTGCACGTACAGAAAATACAAAACAATATTTTTCGTAAAATCTTAATTTGATCACCTAAAAATCCGTGTTAAGATTGCATGACTAGTGTCATTACCTATATCTGTACGTACAAAAAATTTATTAAATTTGATATAAAGCTACTTTCAGACTATATGTTATTTATATAAAAACAACCTTCAGGGTATTATAAGCTGTGTTGCCTTTTAACCGAATATAACGGTTCCGTATAGGATACAGGTTCGAATCCTGTCGGAGGACGAATATTTTCTATGAAAAATTTCTCGGATATTCAGGCCGGTAAATGTTGTTTAATACTGTTTATTATAAACAGAGCATTTACTTAAATATTTGTATCTATAAAAAGAATGTTAAACATAAAAATGTCTTAATTGTCGGACTTTGTCCATATCACAATATATATATATATATATATATATATATATATATATATATATATATATATATATATATATATATAGTACACTCTGTTTAATAAATAGAAATGAGGTGTGTATTTCAAATACGAAGTATCCACTGATGAATGTCAGATAAAAAATAAATCCATTAATTCTAGAAATTATATATATGTATACAGAAAGAGAAAGAGATAGATAGATAGATAAAGAGAGAGAGGGAGAGAGAGAGAAAGAGCGTGAAAGAGTAAGAGAGAGAATGAGAAAGAGAGAGAGAGAGTAAGAGATTGAATGAGAAAGAGAGAGAACGAGAGAGCAAGAGAGAGAATGACAGCGAGAGAGTGCAAGAGAGAGAATAGGTAAGAAAGGGAGGGAGAGCAAGAGATAGAATGAGAAAGAGAGAGCGAGCGAGAGAGCAAGAGAGAGAATGAGAGAGAGAGTGAGAGTGAAAGAGTAAGAGAGAGAATGAGAAAGAAAGGGATAGAGTGAGTGAGAGAGCAAGAGAGATAGAGAGTAAGAGATAGAATAAGAAAGAGAGAGATAGAGCGAGAGTGCAAAAGAAAGATTGAGAGAAAGACTGAAAGAATAAAAGAGAGAATGAGAAAGAAGGAGAGAGAGAGTGAGAGAGCAAGAGAGAGAATGAGAGAGAGTGAGAGAGAGAGTAAGAGATATAAGGAGAAAGAGAGAGAGAGAGAGTGAGAGAGCAAGAGAGAGAGAGAGTGAAATAGTGAGAGAGAGAGTAAATAAATTTATAAATAAGAAATATTTTACATATTGGGATTATTTATAAGTATATAAATAAATATATTATATAACTGGTAGTAACTTATTATAAACAAATCGATTTATCTTGTTCACTGAAGTGTTGATTTACATCTGCGAAACTCAGAGGCGGTAGATAAGTTTATAAGTATTTTATTTATGCTATTATTAATTTTCTATTGGAATATTGAGCACTTTATTTGCAAAACACGTTCGTCATAAACTCCTGAAATTTACTGGTCGCCATTTTTTTTATTTTTTTTAGATGTAAACATCTTTGTCTTTGCTAGATAAGTAAATAGATAAGAACAGTGTAGATAGAGAAAGAGAGATTTGTTTGATGATTCAGTTTTTACAGTTTATCAAGCCTTTGCTATTTATTTAATCCCAGAAAATATTTTTATATTGTAAGACTTATTTTTTCTGGAGACATTAATGGTTTTATCTTATTAATTAACCCACAGCTGTGTGGGAAAAAAAGTTAAGTGATAACTTTCTCATGAATATTAACGCGTAAGTAAATATAACGATCCCGACTGGAACTAGAACTCAGCACCTCGATTTACAATTCCGAGACATTAGCCATTACACCACCCGCACATCCAGCGCCTGCTATTCCTAAGAGGTCACTTATTTAGATACTGACCAGACTAGACGTTGCTTAACAACGGTAATAGTACGGGGGCCGATGTTTCAATGTTATGTGGCTGTAAACCTGAGATAGAGAGAATTGGGGTTCAGAAATCGTAAAGTAGGGTCCCTGTCAGTTCTGACGCCATAAACGATCGTAAAAACATGGCGATATAGCGACCAGTCAAATACTGAACTTCAAAGTGTTGTCTTTGACGAGGAGATTTTTGTACAGCAATAAAGTTCATTGTTTGAATCTTCCATTTGACTGGAAGTATATCTCTCACAAAATCGAAATATTTCTCTGCACAAACGGATATTAAACATTACTCAAAATCTTTTCTTTATTTTTCTCTTTCCTCGCTTGCTATTTATACGCGGCAATAAATACGACAAGAAAGGATAAAATATGTTTGTCACTATTTTTGTACTTAGCCGCTAATTTGATTTGCTCTGTGATTTCTCACAGTTCAAACTGATTCTATTTTGAAAGCAAGATTTCATTACTTTAGCGGATATGTACGTTCTTTCAATCAAAATTAAACAGCTGATATCTCAATTTGAAGAATGAATATATTCCCATAACAGTCCGGGTCACATAACCTTGCCTAACAATTATTCTAAATGGAGTATTAATTTTTCTGTAGATTTTATTTTAAGAAAAAGTTAGTTTAGCCCATCTGCAGAATAAATAATTTTTAAGAATAGCAACAAAACCTTGTAAAATGAAATCTCAACAAAGACTGTAAAAAGAGAATATATTTTAGCCCCAGATTTACAGGAATTAACACAGAAAAAAAAAACAAATATTATCTTCAGCATTTCAGATATCAAAAATGTTCCCCAGCGAAAAACAACATTAAATGGAAACCTGCAAAAAGCGAAGAGATGTTACATTATCCGGTAGATACCTTCAAGGAGAATTTGCAGATAAAGCTTCATTTTCGGAATCGGTTTTGATATTTCGCCTAGTGCGGGGAAACAGTGGAGAAAAACCAAAGGCCACAAGAAATGTAAGGAGATGAAAAAAAGATGTCGAGGAGGATGAAATGATAAATGATAGATTGCTAAATATAAATCATTTTTTAAAAATATAAATCGTATCGTTTTATATGAGGTATCCTTACTTCGCTACAATCATGTTTAAAAGATTCTTATGGGGTAAAAATTAAATCTAATACATTAAAAATTAAACCATATAATAATTATCAATGTGTAATTATTTATTTATTTATTTCCTGTCCCATCTGTAGTGGGAATGGAAGTAAATCAATTTAAGTTAGTAAATTTATGCGTAATTTAGTCGTTTTAATAATCTATACAAATGAAATATTTATCTACATTTAGACAAAATTAGTTCCCGAGCAAAATGTAACTAATCAATTCCCTTACAACTACGTTTCTTAGTTTGCAGCCTTCTTTGTTCAAGCCCTTCATGTAAAAAGCACTCAGATAGATTTGTCTATTAAGTGATGAACTTGCTTCAAGTCTGTTTTGAAATAGACTTTGTTACTTTGTGGCTAAACTTTTCCTTCTGAGAGATATTTCCATTTCACTGTTTTGTTAAGCACATAAAGTTTTAAACATGAAAAGATATTGAGCAAAAAGCGACCTATATACTACCAGGAGTAATCAATAAATTCTAGATACGATTGAATGTTAAAAAAATCTCAAGGGAACGAATTAATTAAACGGTTCATTGGCGTCAATTTTGCGAATTCTTTATCTCTGTTTTATTGAATCTGAAAACATTTTTGCAAGACTTTTGTTTCATTGCATCTCACCATTAAAACTTTCTAACAATTGCTGTCAGTGAAGATTGAAGGCAAGAGGGACAGAAGCAAACAGCGTATAGACTATATAACGATCTTGAGTAAAGGTATGGTAGAATAAGGTTTGGGAGAGATAACAAAAAGACACAACTTATTAAGAGCTACCAAGGACAGGGAATTGTGGAGAGCGATGATTACTAACACAGCACATAGAAGAATATAAAAGAACTCTCCAACTCCTGGAAAATATCAGTAAATTTCGTTGCTTCTCTTGTGTGATATTGCATGAAGTTCGTTCGGTTAATTATCAAGCTATACAATAATTATCAATGTGTATGTTTTATATATTTCCAGTCCCATCTGTAGTTGGAATGGATATAAATCAACTGAAGTTAATAAATTCATGAGTGATTACTTTCCTTAATCATTTTAATAATCTATATAGATAAAATATTTACCTACACAATTAGTTCTTTTATTCGTATGTTTCTTAGATTGTAGTCTTTTTGTTCAAGACTTTCATGTGAGGCACTCAGATACCTTTGTCTATTAAGTGATTGTCTTGCTTCAATTTGGTTTTGATATAGACTTTGTTGTCGCCGTCTTTGTTATTCTGTTGCTAATGTTTCCCTTCCGAGAGGTATTACCATTTCGCTGTTCTATTAAACACATGAAAAGATATTAAGCAAAAAGCGATTTATATAATACCAGGCGTAATCAACGAATCGTATGTATCACTGAACGTCTATAGAATATAAAGAGAACAAATCAATTAATCGGTTCATTGGCGTCTATTTTAGTCGTAAATTCTTTATCTGTGTTTTATTGAATCTAAATACATTGTGCGTCCTGGATATGACGATAAACTACATCCGCCTCCTGGGTAAGACGATAAACTACATCCGACAGTAAAGCGTTTGATCAGGAAGTTTTGAGGAGCATAGAACAATCTCTTAATTGCTGGTGTTCCCAGGTCCATCCTCACCCGGGATGGTAGCACCTGTCAGGTTCCCAGCTATGGGCAAGTAGGTAAAACACTATGAAAGAATAAAGATAGATTTTTCAAAAAAAATATTACTGGTATTAAAAGATACCAGTAATACTTTTTTTTGAAATTTTTTTACCAGCAATACAGTTTTGAAAAAAAATATTACCAGCAATAAATTTTTGGAAAAAAAAATTTGCAGCAATATATTTTTGAAAAAAAATATTTCCAGCAATACATTTTTTGAAAAAAATATTACCAGCAATATATTTTGTGAAAAAATATTTCCAGCAATACATTTTTTGAAAAAAATATTACCAGCAATATATTTTGGGAAAAAATATTTCCAGCAATACATTTTTTGAAAAAAATATTACCAGCAATATATTTTGTGAAAAAATATTTCCAGCAATACATTTTTTGAAAAAAATATTACCAGCAATATATTTTGTGAAAAAATATTTCCAGCAATACATTTTTGAAAAAATATTACAAACAATACTTTTTTTGAAAAAAAAATATTACCAGCAATATATTTTTGAGGAAAAAATATTACCAGCAATAAATTATAGATTTGTGGGGAAAAGTTGTTTGTTAGCAGAAATACATTTTTTGGAAAAATTATTACCAGCAATAAAAATCTTGTCAGCATTAAATAACCCATTGAGGTTAATATGCCATAAAACAAAACAAACCAATCCAATCAATGCTTTGTTTCAAGACTTTTGATTCAGGGAAAATCAAAAAGCGAGGAATCGTGAAAGTATCTCGAAGTTTGTAACTTTTGAAGTAAACTAAACAAGACTGGTTCAAAGTTACAAAATTCGAGTTACCTTCACTAAAACTTGGGAAAGCAATCAGACATTTCACCAAATATTTGCATATATGAGCAAAATATTGGTATATACGGGCAAAATATATATGTATATGTGAGCAATATATATATATATATATATATATATATATATATATATATATATATATATATATATCAGTGTACATACTAAACGCAATCATCAGGTAATGGTCTGATCATTATGTTTACCATGAAACCTTCTGTCGGCTCTCAGGGTTGACGTCACTGTCCACTTTTATATTTACATACGCTCTATTTTTGATAGTGAGCACTTTATCCCGTAAATATAGCATACTTTAAAAGTATATTGTATTGTATATATATATATATATATATATATATATATATATATATGTATATATATATATATATATATATATATATATATATATATATATTGTTACGAACTCCCATCTAAATTTATTATAAAAACTGTACCATTACTTATATTTTAGAAGCATTCTAAAATAAAGAGCCCAGGACGTGCAGAAACGTAAAGACGGTAATCCCAAAGAAATAGGTAGACTTAGTGGCGACAAAGATTAACCATTCTGTACCCTTTCCTTCTCTTTTGATCAACGTGTTGACAGCATGATTTACACGGATAGCTTCTAGATAGGAGAAGTTGAAACACTTTAAAATAAACTTTCTCTGACACTGCAGAAGAGAGAGAGTGGGTGTCAATGACATCATTTTGCCCATAATGGGAAAAAGTTCGTATTTGAAAATTGTCCATGTGACAAGAAAAAAAAGGAACGAATAGTGAAACGAAAAAGTCAGTCTCGTCCAGGCCTACGGCCGAAAAGACGTTTTTGCGAAAAATCCAAGAATCTGGTTCAGGCCTATGGGCTGAAAAGACGTGTTCGCGAAAAATACAAGAGTTTTGACCAGGTCTACGGCCCGAAAAGACGTGTTTGCGAAAAATACAAGAATCTCGTCCAGGCCTATGGGCTGAAAAGGCGTGTTCGCGAAAAATACAAGAGTTTTGTCCAGGTCTAAGGTCTGAAAAGACGTGTTTGCGAAAAATACAAGAGTCTCGTACAGGCGTACGGGCTGAAAAAACGTGTTTGCGAAATTACGAGAAGGAGAATTCATCTCCGAATGGAATAGATAGACCCGTTTGACGTAGGGACTGCTATATCAATAATGAGGCTTTTTTTCATGCGGTCTCTAATAACGATGTCTGGGCGAGTAGCTTTGATTGTTCTGTCTGTGGGTATTGTGTAGTCCCATTATTATTATTATTATTATTATTATTATTATTATTATTATTATTAATAATATCCACTTTCTCGCTTCGTTTCTCCTTCTTTTTTCCCACCTCCTTATTTCCTCCGTTTATCTTTCTGATGATCAACCATTACCAATTCTGGTTATTTACACGAGGTTCCTACAGAGCGGAATGTAACAGAAGGCCGGTTTAACTTGCGACTTTCCAAGTGCCTACGCCCGGACAAATATTTCCAGTAGACCCCGTATACACGGGATTGGGTGGCTGTCTACCTCGGTATCTACCAGAGCTTTGTACGGAGCGAGATGTGACACAAGGCTTGTTTAACTTGGGAGTTTCATAGCGCGTACGCTCGGACAAAAATTCTCTGTAGATCCATCATACACGGGGTCGAGTGGCTGTCTACATCTCCAGATGAGACTCTGACCGTAGGCATCGCCTCGTCTGAGTTCCTCTTCGCCCGGAGGCAGAGAGTTTGTCAAGCAGAGTTTTGCTGTACCATTCCCAATTCTCAGCGGCATATTTATCCTCCACCTCCTCTTCATCATCTTTGTTTGTACGCATTCTAATTTTTTCTACCCTTTCTTATTTGAGATACCATTCTTCTTCTTCTTCTTCTTCTTCTTCTTCTTCTTCTTCTTCTTCTTCTTCTTCTTCTTCTTCTTCTTCTTCCTCTTCCTAATCTCATTCTTCTTCTTCTTTCATTTTTCCATCTTCTTATTTTCTCTCATTATATCTTCTTTTTCCTCTTTCTTCTCGTCATCCCACCTTCTTATTCGTGCATTATCCTTTATTTCCTTTCAGACTTGACGCTCTTTACTTCAACTTCTAACTCTCCATCTTCCCTTTTATTTCTTTTCATTATTTTCATATTCTTCGCATATGTCATCTCAATTTAATAAAACGCTTTATTTTCTTCTCCCTTCTTCGTTTCCCATAGTTCTACCATTCATCCCATTGACAGAAATCAAGATCATTCCAGACTCACATGGAAGTCATAAGTACGAGCCATAGCTAAAGATGCAAGAAAAATATCTGTCTATATCCCTGAGATGAGGCATCATGATTACTTACATGATTTCCATTATTCGGACTGTTATCCTCATCTTCATTGCTATACTCACAACGTTTCAGCCTCTATATTTCTGAGATGAGGTATCTTGATTACTTACATGATTTACATTATTCGGATATTACACTCATCTTCATTTCCATTTTCCCAAGATTTCGGCCGTTGTACGCTCCGGCCTCCCTCAGGTGATTGGAATTTCGAATCGAATCCTTTATTTCGTCCAACGGTGTAGACTATTCTAGTTCTACGTCTCCAAGGACACATGGCTCAGTGGATAAAGATATTGGTTCGATCAAGTGACTAGAGCCAAAGATTGGTGAACGAAACTTGGAGAGTTGAGTTAAAGGGAAATAACTGAGACATCCAGAAGAGGCATGGCACGTAGAACTAGAACAATCTACGCCGGTGGACGAAATAATGGGTTCGGTTCGAATTTCCAATCACTTGAAGAATGCCGGAGCGGACAACGGCTGAAACGTTGTAAATATGACAGTGAAGATGGGGATAAGAGTCCGAATCGTGTAAATCATGTATGTAATGTAATAAAAATGTTCGACACATTCTGCAGCCGTAGAAATTAACTGAGACTTCCGTCATAGTGGTTTTCCAACCATTCCAGTTAAAAATCGTTTACGGAATGTTTTAGGCGGGTGAATTATGTTCTTCTCTGCGACCTTTTTCCAAGAGAATGTTCCAATAACACATTTTCAGATGAATTACATTCCATATTTACGCCAGCCGCGAAATTTACAGCCAAGACAAGTCATGCCACACCCGCAGAGTCGAATCACCGTCATTACCCCCGGTGTTCCATTTGTAAAGCCGAGCTTCCACGCAGAACCGATATTTGCGGAACAAATGGCCGCGTTGATGTTTTCCCCGAACACTACAATCTTAATTTCTTCGTTTCAAGCGTTATTTGTTATAATTACTCACCCCTTATGCTAATAATAATTTTCCAATCATTTTCCCCCTTTTAGAGTCACATCAAACATCTCCTTTATTAATCCTCTACCTTGACGGACTCTTGAGCCTTTCATTCCTATATCAGCATTTTTCTTTATTATTTCTTCTATTCGCTAACTCTTTCTACTGTATTTCGTTTTTACATACATTCTTTCTCTAAGGAGAGCTAATCTTAACATTGATTGACAAAATAGATTTAGGCGTCAGCTTTATATTTCATTGAATGGATTTACGGGATATAGCAATCAAAACACTGGCACATAAATTTCTCCCTTTTGGCAATCAGTACAATCAACTTTTGTCCTATGGAAGGAATAATTCTCCCATTATATCATTTACAGTAAAAATATCCAAAGAAAGATAATCCTCTTCGTACTGTCAAAAAGTTACGTCAGTATTTAAGTAATTCTTTCGTCCCAAGCAAGGTAATAAAGCCACTAAAACGCTTGAGGTTAGTGAGTTTTAAAAGAGATTAAGAGAAAAACACGATTATGGAGAAAGGACAATAAAAGAAAAGAATTAAGAAGACTGAAGATAAGGACTCACATTGCATTTAAATTTTTGAAATACAAAGTTGACATGGAAACAAGAAATCGAAAGAAAGTTCCACCAGAGAGAACTGAGAGTGAAGAAACTGTTAACATAGAACTTACGACTCCATCTAGCCAAGTCATCTGTAAATTGATGACATCTTGTTGTCAATCTAGTACTGCGCTTAAATTTGAGAAGTCTACATATCATAGAGAAAAGTAATATTTATTTTGAATAATACAAAAATGTGGTGGCACAAGGCCAAAAAGAGGGATAAGAGAAGGCTGGTTTTCAATCTGTCTTATCTTAAACTTGCCTAGCCACGATTACTGACGCAAACATACTATAGTATTCCTTAAACCAAAACAACACATTCTTACTTAGCATTCTAACTACAGCTACCGTAATACCTCTAAGTCTCTATGTAGTCCTAAGTAGTTCCCATACGTAACGTACAATTTGTCTGAGGCAAGATAAAAATAACAATATTTAAAAATGAAACCCTAATGGATATTTACAATGAACACCATAGAGGACATTTCATCAGAACAATTACCATGAAAGTATTTATAGAAAAGGCGTATAGTGATCGAATGCGAGATGCCAGGTCAAGACTATTAACATTGCAGATAATTCCTTGTATTTTATCAGGAATCCCTAAATGTATAGCAAAAAACACTAGGCTATATATCACAGAAATATTCAAAGAGTGGATGGATGGTGTACTTATAAATATGTAAGATAGAATCTAGAAATTGTCTATCACGACATTAAACCAAATTTCTTAACAGCAGATATAACAGTGGATTCAATATAATATTTCCCCTTCATATCAGCAGAAAATGTTTACTCTAGAAGACACAACGAGTCACTTTCCTGGAGGTTAGCATCAGCCATGCTGGTGGAAGGCCGAAAGGAGTGTCTCAGATGATTAATAGAAAACAGTATTCTTTTTGAGACCTTAAAATTAACAAGCCATTTGTTGCCCCAGTTAACAGTAGATTGTCGGTCACTTTTTAGATCAGCTGACTTATTGAACTGATCAGAATTACTATTAAGACAGGAGTAAATAGTTTTATCATCAGTAGAGATAACCTAGTTCAGAGCCGATGGCATTAGGAAGGAAAGTGATGAAAATTAGGAACAGCGTAGGTCCAAGGAGAGAGCCCTGGGGGAAACCTGCATTTATACAAAAAGATCTAGAAGAGTGGCCATTCAAGATAACTTTCATTTCGCGACTTGATAAGAACGACTAAATCAGTTGAAAGATTCGTCCAGAAATACCAGGACCTTTCAACTTGTGAAGACGTCCTGTACGCCAAACTCTGTCAAATGCCTTCAAGATGTACAAGTCAATGGGCCGAGATTCACAATTCCTATCTGAAGCTTGAGGTGCTCTTTCAGTAATAAGCGTTAAAACAAGACCTAGAGAATTGAAAGCCATAGTGCTTATCAGAGAAGAAGAATCTGCGATGGGAGATGCTTAACCAATTCTGAGTTGATGATGTGCTCTTTTACTTTATCAGAAATGGTAGAATACTGTTACGTCGATAGATGGAAGCATCAGACGGCACATCTGGGGTTTTAAAGACGAACTACAGAAGAGGATTTCCAACAAGCCTGCAAGCAAGAATCAGCCAGCCATTTATTGTAGAGTTTAGAGAGAACAGGCGCTAATTCAGGAGCACATATATTACGAACTATGCAGAGACAACATCAGATCCACATGCTTTGTGCGGGTCCAGTTTAGATAACAGAAAACCTGGAGGGTGTTATATGCATATCACTCAACAGGAAAGTAAGGCAAAAATACTCCAGATGAGTTAAGAAATGACAATTTACGAGTTAAACATTCTTCTTTATCAGCAGATGTTAGCACTTCAAACCGAATTAAGAGATGTAGAATGAAGGACTTGCTGTTATTTAACACTTGTGGCCGAGTGGTTAGAACGTTCGTCTTCTGACCAGGAGACCTGAGTTCGAATCTCACCATAGTCGATTTGTAGTGAAGGATGTAAATAATGTAAATAGTGTACATAATACCTCGTCTCAGAAATATAGACAGATACTGAAAGGCCGAAACAATGTAATAAATATGGCGACAAAGATGAGGACAATAGTCCGAATAATGTAAATAGTGTACATAATACCTCATCTCAGAAATATAAACAGATACTGAAAGGCCGAAACTTTGTAATAAATATGGCGACAAAGATGAGGACAATAGTCTAAATAATGTAAATAATGTAGGATTGGTTTCTTTAAAATTAACTATAGTCTCCTGGAAGAAAAAATTCTGTTTCTGAATCATTAAAATTAAATATCTCCAAAAAGTTGACAGGAGTAGCGCTATCAAATTGCTTACATCGATACTTAAGTATCTTTTATGTTACATTGTTTATATTTTCTGAAGGATTAAAAGATTCTCTTTGCAATTAACTCTATTGTCGTATGTAATTTCGCTATCTTCTATATACTTAATTCGTTTTCTTTTAGTGTTCTCTCAACTTAATAATGTTTGTTTTATCTCATATTCTTTCGAATTCAGTAACGCCTGTTAAACAATCACCTTATTGTTGGCTACAACTGAGTGAAGTTTGTATTAGACTGTTTAAAAATTGAGGGAGTTTTCAGTTTTAGTTTAAGTTTAAATTTATGCTGAAATCAATTTTTCTTTTTTTGCGATTTCCCGCTAAACGCAGTGGCGTTGGAATAAAAATGAGTTATCGTTGACCTTGTCATGATGTAAGTAACCTACATACCAATTAGGAACGAAATAAGAGGAAAAAAGATGAATTTATCGATTTTTTGATCGGCTCTATCGATTATTGATTTTTTTAAAATTCTCGATTTTTTTGCGCTAAAAACCTATCTCTTACATTGTACAATGTATATGCCAGGTTTAGTCAAAATCGGTTAGTTGGATGTCGAGTAAAAAGGTATCACACAGACAGCCAGCCAGACATCCTCCGTTATATACATATGTATATATTCATTGAAGATAAGTTCTAGATATATTTTTGAAATTATTATTCCGTCTGTTCAAATTTTAACGCGGTACATGTTTTGCGTGTCGTTATACGAAAAATTCCTTACATGATTTATGCTGTGGAATATATTATGTAAGAAAAAATTTCCTGTAATTTTCAAAATGAAAAATTAATATTCTTCCATCTGAAATACGCAGATGGGAATATTCGGCGTTTTTTTTGTTTTTTTTTTAACGCAAAAGTAAAAAGAAAAAAAGTACTGGTGCATTTCACAGTTGTCTTAAACTGTATCGACAAAAGAATTTTACCTTCTCTATTAGTCATCCAACGTTTCCGAAGTTTGATTGACCAATTTTTTAAGATAAAGAAAAACACATATGTATGAACTTAAACCAAACAAAATCACAATCTTCTATCAGTTCTCTAAGAAATAGGGCCCAATCCAACATTAAATAGAGTATATTTCTCCATAAGTGATCGATAAGTGAAGTGTGTATATAAAATATAAATGATGTATAATAATTAGGGAATTCATTGAGTCTAGAAGAAAGCTCAGTAGAATGCACTGGACGGCCGTTTCGTCCTATATTTGGGACTCATCAGCAGTGCGCATCTACTACGGAGAATTGAAACCCGAACAGTTACGATAGTAGGCAATACCAACTGTACCAAGAAGAAGTAACGATTCAGACTCGATATAGCGCCGCTCGATCACATATTCCGTGGTGAAACTCATCCGAGTTTCCCTTTTACCCATAGGACTGTGCCTCCACGAGCTACGACTACTATTATCAGTCCAGAGCATTAGAAGCCGGTTCAAGCAAGGATATACAAGTGATAGGAAGTATTAGGAGGATTTGAGATGATCATAATTTAGTAATTCTTCGAGTCTAGAAGAAACCTCAACAGAATGCAGAAAGCACTGGACGGCCGTTGCGTCCTATATTTGGGACTCATCAGCAATGCGCATCCATTACCGAGAACTGAAACCCGGACAGTTACGTTACCAGACAAACGTCATATATATATATATGCAGTACGTGTGGTGCCGCTACGACCCTGACGGGATTCGCCATCGCACGATATAATAAATTAAAAAAATCACGTAAGAATTAAGTTTAACCCTTGCAAATGGCGTCACATTGAAGTGACTTGAAATTGCTTTAAAAAAAGTAAGGAAGGCCGGAAGTACCAAAAACACATTTTATAGGTTTCTATAACAGAAACTGTGATCTGGAATTTGAATCAAAGCAGTGTGGCATGTACCTTGAGTCCAACATAAAAATAAGGATGAGGAATGAGTAAATACTACACACATCAAATACCACGGTTTATGGGTCAGTTATATAAAAAAGAAATTAGTAGAGGAGATAAGGAAATTGAAAGTAGGATAGGCTGTGCTCGAGATATTTCGCCCAACACCGTAATTTACTCAGTCAGTTATATGCCGTGCGTGATATGCGCTTAGGCGGTCATGTATCTTTCGATAAGTCTATATGCGATATTTCTCGTAGAGTGCACAAGTTTTGAAAATTACAAACCATTAGATGCATATGCATAAACGTAACAGAAAAGAGGGGAGGAAACGAGAAAGAAAAAAAATGAAGGAAGTTAAAAAAAAGTTATTTAAAACTTCATGAAAAACAAATATAGACTATTTCCATTATTCGGACTGTCATCTTCAACTTCATCTGTCATATTCACAAGGACACATAGTCCAGTCGTTAAAGGCGTTGGTTGGAACTATTGATTAGATCCAAAGAGCTGTGAGTTCAATACCAGGCTATAGCCGTTTTGACCCCCCCCCCGAAAACAAAAAAAAAACTTGGCGAGTTGAGTTAAAGAGAAAGTAAATAACTGACACACTCGGAAGAGACATGGCATGTGAAACTAGAACAATCTACTCCGGTGGACGAAATAAAGAGTTCGGTACGAATTTCTAATCATCTGAAAAAAGCCGGAGCGTAGAACGATCGAGACGTTGTGAATATGGCAATGAAGATGAGGATAACAGTTCAAATAATGTAAATAATGATAATACCTCAGAGATATCTCAGAGATATAGAGGCCGAAACGTTGTGAATATGGCAATGAAGATGAGGATAAGTCAAAATAATGTGAATAATCTTAATACCTCATCTCAGAGATATAGAGGCCAAAACTTTGTGAATATAGCTATGAAGATGAGGATAACAGTTCAAATAATGTAAATAATCATAATACCTCATCTCAGAGATATAGAGGCCGAAATTTTGTGAATATGGCAATGAAGTTGAGGATAAGTCAAAATAATGTGAATAATCTTAATACCTCATCTCAGAGATATAGAGGCCAAAACTTTGTGAATATAGCAATGAAGATGAGGATAACAGTTCAAATAATGTAAATAATCATAATACCTCATCTCAGAGATATAGACTAACATGAAGCAAAAGCATAATTCGTTTAGAATTCATTTTTAATAATTGATATGAGAAAAGGGTTGTATATAAATGATAGTTTAGACATTTCTGACCGAGTTGGATGCCATCTATAGCATCCACATGATTCTGAGTCTGAAGAGCTTATTTAAGAACATCATACGAGTTCTTAAGTTAACATATGTGTTTTCCACATTTTTAAGTTGTTGGGCGTAGCTACCCCGACCGCTGTAATTTCTTCGTGATGGTTCTTGTGTACAGTTTTCTTATCCCCGATACTAAATTGTATAATGTATTCATGATACGTGATATAACAACCTTCCTTCTAATTATAGATTATAATTTCTCTTTTGGAAAATTTAATCTTAAAACCTACTTCTTGGAAGACTTGATACGTTTTTTAATCATTTCACCCCAAGCAAGGCTGTAAAGCCACTAAGACACAAATGATTACTGAGAGTGAAATAATGAGAATAAAAACGAGAAACTTTATTAAAGAGCGAGAATAATAGAAGAGTAATCAAGAAGACGGCATAGATAATGACTGACATTGCATTTAAATATTTGAAGATCAAAGTTGTCTGGAAAACATGGAACCGGAAGAGAGTTCCACGAGCAAGAAGTGCGAGAGAAGACAATCTAGCCAATTCAACTGTGAATTGATGAGACCTAGCCACCAATCTAATACCGTGCTTAAATTCACAAACTCTAGGTACCATAGCCAAGGGTTCATCTGAAAAGGTACCATGTAAGTATTTGTAGAAAAGGCACAGCAAAGATACATCCAGTTGGTGGGAAAGTGGCTGAAACCAAGACGCCAGGTCAGGACAATTAATACTGTTGATTCTTTTTGGAATTCATCAAGAATCGCTAAATATGCAGCAGGAGTAATCGACCATATTTGGCAGCAATATTGAAAGCATGAACGAATGATAGACTTATAGATATATATAAGATAGATTCTGGAGAAAGAAAATTGTCTAGCTCGTCACAGTCAATCAAATTTCTTAGCCACAGACCTAGAAACGAATTCAATATAATGTCAGCCAAGAATATTAGTCCGAGGAGCCGCCACGAATCCCTCTACTGGAGGTCACCATCGGCAATGATGATGGGAGGCAGAAACCTTTCTCTCAGATAATTAATATTTTTGCTTTGAAGGCGTTACAATTAAAAAGTCATTGCTTGCCCCAGTTAACAACAGACTATAAGCCACTTTTTAGCTCTGCTGCTAATTTGACCTTATCGAACTGGTCAGAATTAATACCGAGACAGGATCAAACGTTTGTGCAATCAGCATAGATGCCACGTTGAGAACTGATGCCATCAATAGGTCATTAATGAGGGTATGTCCCAGGATAGAGCCCTGGGGGACAACTGCATGAGTACAAAATAATCGAGAAGTGTGGTCGTTAAAAAAATATTTCACTATTTGTTAAGAAAGAGTGAATCAGTTCCAATATACGTTTCAATTTATGAAGAATACCTGTATGACAAACCCTGTCAAACACTTTCGAGATGTCCAAAGCAACAGCCCTATTTCTAACTAACGTTTGACAGATTCATTCATCAATAATCGTTAATACATCACCTTGTCTGAAAGGAGGTCCTGCGATGTGAGACGCTTAAACACTTCAGAGTTGATTATACTTACACTGACGTGTACCTAATCCAGTATTTACAGGTGGTGATGTCAAGAACCTGACTCGAGTTTTCAGGTTAATATTTTCGTTCTGCAACATGTGGTGTTGCGCTAAACTCCCCCTAGTGGAATCTATCATGTGTTTAACTTATATCAATTCTAATTTATTTTGTGATGGATTCTTCGTATGCGCCCTCACTGCTTTCGTCCCAATTCCAGATCATCGTCTTTCATTTGGAAAGGTTTGTCTGAAGTCCATTTTCTTCGATCACCTGGGATTGGATATCGATTTTTGTTCAAGATCGATCATGCCAGATATGAACACCTACAGTTTTCCTCGTCGTCGGTACACAACTTCTGGAGCTACAGTTTCCACCAGTAGATTCGTTTGGGATTTGTTAAGGTTTATTTAAATATTCTAAACCCTTTTTCTTCACGTTCGTGATTATGTATGCGAAGATGCACAGTCGAGAAAAATATTAAACATATTGTGATTCTGATTTGCAGCTTGTCTTTGCGAGATTTGAATAAAGTTGGTATTTGGGTCGCCTACAGATATTTTCTGATCGATATAGTGTTTATCACATCTGACAAACTCGACTGACTGTTTTTGAGTCAGAGTTTGTTAGTTGGTTTCTTATAGATAACATAAGACAATCAAGATTAGTGTCGCTGTATACATCGGTGAGACCTACATAGAAGGTATACAATTTTCTACACAGACAGTACGCTATATCATGGCGTTTCGTTTTGATATACACTATCATTTTACCACTTACCACAGTCAGTTACGCGCCATGCATGATATACGCTTAGGCGATCATGTACCTTTCGATATATGACTGACGAGGCAGATTTTTTCTCACAAGAGGTTGCCATTTCCTCTTGCAGTAGACCAGTTGCCATCCAAGGCTATAGAACCCGTTCTGTCCTGTAAGTGAATTTCAGTCTGTTTCACGCCATGCGTGATACACGATTAGGCGATCATGTATCTTTCAATACATGACTGACGAAGCAGATATTTTCTCGCAGCAGGTTTGCCATTTCTTTCTGCGGCAGACAAGTTGCCATCCAAGGCTATAGAACCCGGTCTGTCCTGCCATTTACCCATAGCTGGGAGTGAGAAGAAGAAGATTCATACCTTTCCCAAGGATATTTGCCAGTAAGTGAATGTAATGGACAACGAAAGCTATGCTGCATCGCCAGAAGAGGATTTTCATAGAATGGTGACGGTCTTGTTAGCAAAGTATTACACACATCAAGAGATTATATTGAATTATATATTATAAGTATAATCGATTATATTGCTAGGAATAATTTTCCGGAAGACTGGTTCGCTGTGTGGTGTCAGGCAATTTTTCTTAGTCGAATCTATCTTACACTTTTAAAAATCTGCCATTCGTCGGTGTACTGAATGTTGCCGTTACATCTGTTGCACGTGCTATATATATATATATATATATATATATATATATATATATATATATGGAAGCAAGTAAGAGGAAAGGAGTTCCGCTGCAGGGAAGTGCGAGAGAATAAGATGTTGAAGTAGAAGAGGTGGTTATATTTAACTGTTTCTATAGTGAAAGGGTAGGACCGGGATGCCAACCTAGTAGTACGCTTAAATTTATAGAAAAAACATAGAGAGACAACCTTATCGCGGTGGAAAAGTGACTGAAGCCGAGCCGCTGGACCAGGACTAATAATGTTGCTGATTCTTTGGTCCCTTACATCGTCGCGGCATTATTGCTTTCCTTGGATTTAAATGATTAACACAAAATATAAATTATATTTAAGCAGCCAGAACGACTTTTTATAAATAGAATCAGAAAGTGATAGTTGTACACCCTTGTGCATATTAATTGAAACAAAACGAATAATTCCGTTATTATCTAATAAAACATGACCTAGTGCAAATGTTAGCACTTCGTATATCCATTCCATGGAGTCGTTCCTTACAGATTGACCACAGATTCTCGATTGGATTTAAATCAGGAGAGTTTCCGGGCCAATCTATAGTACTTTGATTTGCTCACTGATAAGATTTGCCAGTGTATTCGTGTAGTCCTACAATTTTCGTATGCTTCCTTGGAGTAACGTCCATCGCAGACAATGGCTGTAGGACAACTAATTGACAGTCGAAACAATAGAGACTGGTCGTGTTGAAAATCTGATACAATCACGGATGACACAATACTTTACAAAGCGAAACAAATTTCACCATACACCCCGAAAACAGATTCATGTTACTGCACATCGCTGCAAATGACCTAATCTGAGGAAGAAGTAGAAATCGACTACAACCTGTCACACTAGTGGGTTAAAAACTGACCGTATGATGAAAGAAATGAAACTAAAAGAGTTGTTTTAATTAATTTGCACAAGGGAATTTAAAATGAGGAAAGAAGGTTTGGAGACTTAGAGATTCCAAATACTGACTAAAGTCATAAGTGACACAGGGAAATATCGAGTAACCTAACTAAAAAAAAATGTCTAAATGGATGGTAGCGTATGACGATAAGCTACATCCCTGTCCTGGGTAAGACGATAAACTACATCCAGCAGCAAGGCCTCTGACCAGGAGGTTTTGAGGAGCGTGGAACCACCTCTTAATTGCTGGTGTTCACAGAAATACATTGTAAAAAAAAAAAAAATTAGTATCAGCAATAAATGTTTGAAAAAAGATCTTACCAGCAATAAAAATCATGTCAGCGTTAAATAACCCATTGAGATTAATATGCCAGAAAACAAACCAAACCAAACTATACATTTCTGAAAAAAATTATTACCAGCTATACATTTTTTGGAAAAAAATATTACCAGCTATACATTTTTGAAAAAAATGCCAGCTATATATTTCTGAAAAAATTACCAGCTATACATTTTAGAAAAAAAAAAGGAAATTTTGTCAGCATTAAATAACCCATTGTGGTTGATATGCCGTAAAACAAAACAAAACAAACCAAACCAAACTGATTTCGTACAAAGAATACATATTCTATTCATATGGACCTATCCTAAAAATCTTGTCGGCATTAAATAACCCATTGAGGTTGATATGCCGTAAAACAAAATAAACCAAACCAAACCAAACAAATACGAAAAATTTGTGTACAGAGCCACGATTACCTACAGGAGTTTATGTCCCCAATTGTTTCACATCTGTTACTTTCTTTATTTATGCATATGTATAATATAAAGAAGTGCATATTAATTTTGCCATTATTCAGTAGAATTACGAATTCGTATTTTATAACAAGATATTTTTTAAATTAAAGTTCACCCTGTAGAAGGCCCGGGGGTCACTGGAGGTAAAGGGTTACGTTAAGGGGTAGTTTATATGAATAGGAAGAGAAAGATAGGTTAACTCTAGACTTGAACAGATTAAGATTGTAGCGATCGGGGAAACATCCTTTTGGGAGTCTGTTCCACGGTGGTTCGTGGGAAGAGGCTGTTTGAGTGGAACTTACTTCTGGCCGATGGAATACGAAGGGAATGTGGGTGGTTTGCTAAGTGTAAGTGGCATGGCGGGTCTTAGCCATGAAGGACAGACCTGGTTGATCCCAGGGATGCAGTTCGTCCGAGCACTTTCCATGGTTGTAGCGATAGAGCAGTGAGAGACTTGCCTGTGTGAGAGAGAGAGAGAGAGAGAGAGAGAGAGAGAGAGAGAGAGAGAGAGAGAGAGAGAGGTTGAACTGTGGAAACTAATTCTCCTCCAGCAAGGAGTCGAAGATGCTTTTGAACTCTATAAAGACCGGAAAATGAGATCAGGGCAACTCTCGACCAAATATAGCAACAGTGCTCCATTTTCGACCGGTTCTGGCTCTTCTAAAGGTAGTGGATAGCATGCACAATAAGTACCTGAATCCTCATGCTATTCTTTTAGATTTTCTTTAGATTTTAACAAAATGGCCGAATGGTTGTCGTTATTAAGGTACATTACAAATGTGAAATTAAAACGATTTAATCATTATCATACACAAGAGAGGAATTCTAGAAACTTGACAAAAATTGAATATTATGCAGAAGTATCCATGTTAAGCGGACAAAGAAGGACTTCCGGATACGAGGGATTCCGGATACGAGGAATTGGTTTACAAAGTCCGGATATGAGGGATTCCGGATGTGAGGGATTGGTTACAAAGTCCGGATATGAAGGATTCCGGATATGAGGGATTGGTTACAAAGTCCGGATATGAAGGATTCCGGATATGAGGGATTGGTTACAAAGTCCGGATATGAAGGATTCCGGATACGAGGAATTGGTTTACAAAGTTCGGATATGAGGGATTATATTTAGGTTAAAATAAAAGTACTGAAATAACATTTAACATTCATTTTCAGTGTTTTATAGTAAACAAAATAAGCTAATGGTGAGTGGAATATAACGGAATTAATTGTAAGGAAAAAGAATTAAATTGTGTATTGTTAATGAAAATTCATTAAATTAAGTATGCCACGTATGCAAAACAAATAATGTAACGAGGAATTTTTAATCACTGTTGCATGATGATTCTTTCTCTTCTAATGTCATTCTCAACCTCTTCCGCATTTCGTTTTGCTTTTGTTCATGAATCTTTTAAAACGAAAGACCCTTTTTTTAACTCTGCATGCGTTATTGCAATCGTCATAGCTGAATGCTGGCTTTCTTTCCATAAAATTGACAACCTTTTCAATAGCTTTTTCAATTTCAGTCGAGGTTTAATCACAATCATGTTTTTTATTTCCTTGTTCATTATGACAATGTGAACGCTGGAGAATAGTTTCTTTGGAAGATTTTATATCATACAATGTTGACTTTCCTATGTTGAACTCAGCCATTAGTTACAATGAACTTTCACTAGCGCCTAGTCTGTTTAAAATTTCCACTTTTTGCGATAACCCCAAAGTTGTTCTTTTCCTCTTATTCCCATCATCTTTTGCACCAATACAAGCCATTAGGGTGAAATAAGCATAAGCAATTATCCAAAGTAAATTTCCTGAAAAACATGAAATTTCAAATCAGTTACATATCACCCAAATAGTTCAAATATACGCATCAAAGTCATGTCCGGATATGTGGGAATCCGGATATGAGGGATTCCGGATATAAGGGATTCTGGTGTTTATATATATATATATATATATATATATATATATATATATATATATATATATATATATATATAACATAAATCATTCATACGAATAACAAATAATGAAGCTAATTATGGCAAGAATCACTCCTGCTAACAACATTTAATAATAAAATATAATCAACATCATATCCGTTACTGAATGGTACGATCCTTGTTTATAAATTCTGGTGTTGAGTGGTCTTATTTTTCTACTAGCCAGGGCTTTCAATCGTATCGTTCGATCATCATCGAATACCAAATAACAAATAATGAAGCTAATTATGTTATTCGTATGAATGATCTATGTTATATAAATTGATCACGTACCACATAATAGATATTAAAAAAGACTGATCCTACGTGTGAATTTCCCGATAATAATTGTGACATTACTATAATTATTGAACAATTTAGTTCATTCCACTTTTACTACAAAAAAGCACCTACTTCTACGAGAACGCAAAATTTCAAAATTCAAAATTCAACCTCAGCGTCGGGTTTGCACGCTCCAAAATTATTCTTACTATTAACAATATCACAATTGTAAAAAATGACTTCTTTCGGTTTACACTTTCGATGTCTAATTATTACCTGGATTTTAAAAAACTTAACTAAAAAGTTAATGATGATCGAACGATACGATTGAAAGCCCTGGCTAGTAGAAAAATAAGACCACTCAACACCAGAATTTATAAACAAGGATCGTACCATTCAGTAACGGATATGATGTTGATTATATTTTATTATTAAATGTTGTTAACATAGGTACCTCCACGAAATGTAAACAAATCAGTATAGCTTGACAAGAAAGGCCTTAAATTTGACGAAAAAATTTTTTATCTGCTTAAGGATATATATCATTATTAAGAAGAAATACCGAAATATTTTTTGAGTATTTTTAAATTTTTTTTACTCATTCTTAGCATGTCCGAAATTTTAGTTAAAAATCTTGTTTTTTTTTTTCAGCAAAATTATCGAAAAAAAATCGATATCAGCCATATTTTTAAAATTTTTTAAACTAAGTTAAAATCCGAGTTTAAATTTCTTTTAAAAATAAATTATAGGTTGTTCAAAATTTTTTTAACGAAAATTATCTAATTTAAAGATTATTTAATATATTTCTAAGGAAACTTTTACTTACTTTCTTCGAAAAAAAATGTGGTTTAAAATAAAGGGAGGCGATCTTAACATCTTTCGCTATTGACAGGCAATGAGTGATGTCTTCTCATCACAAATCGTCAGCTAACGTGAGATCCGAATGATCATACGGAAGGACGTAAATGACGTCACGGTAGCCGCCTAAAGTCAATACATATCTGCTTGGTAAAACATTTCTATCCTAAGTAAAAATCATCACAAACATATCAATAGTTATTTTGTTACACTCTGCAGCCTATTTGCCCTTAAATAAATATTGAAAAATAACTTATGTCATCATCTGAACAAAATATCAAGGAAACTTTTGATCTGCACTCCATGAAACTAAGTATTTCCTGAAAGCAAAGAATGCTCTTTCATTTCTGAGTGAAATTGGTTGGTGAAATGAAAATGATTATAAAAATTTTTTTCTGGGCATAAAATATGAAAAAAAATAGTTAAAATTACTATATCTGAACATTAGAAACCAGTTTTTTTTTTTTTTTGCATGTTTTTTATTTGAAATCAGCATTGAGGAAAACAGTGTTGAAATTAAGCCCCAAAAAATGACTTCGACATTGCTGGGTCAAGGGCCAGCCAGCCAACAATAACAAGTTGTCACCACCTTGTAAAAAAACCCAATTTTTTCTTTTTTTCTTTTTATAATTTAAGTTTGAGAAATGGCTTGATGTATTTTTGTTTTTTAACACTTTGAGCAGGGTGATGACAATGAATTTTTATGAGCTGTAGACAGAATGTACCAAGGACTCGGAGGCAATACTGGATAGTTTGTTTGAATTCACAATGATCACCGAGATAGTTATATGTTGTTCTTTATGTCTAGAAATGAAACAAACTAATAAGGAGCAAAAAAAAAAAAAAAAAAATTGTAAATTTATATAGTATTTTGATAAATAAATGATGATGACAAAAATTAAATAATATCAGCTATTGCTAGGTAATTTTCTTTTCTTTTTCTTATTTATATGAAAAATATGTAAATGAAATGAATTAAAATCTCAATGAAGACTATTAAAACTAAATCAAAAAATATAAAAAACGAAAAAGAAAAAAAAAAATTGTCGAAAAATATCTGAGTGCGCCAAATTTCAGTGCTCGGTTGGATATGTTATCTTATTTCATAACAAAAAAAAATATACATGAATTAAAAAATCTATAAAAAGAATTTCACAAATTCAAGAAATATATTGAAAAAGTAGCTATATAAAAAAATTAAAAATAAATCAAATGGTACAGTATGAAAATGAATCGTAATTGAAAAATTGACAGACGGCTCACTGAAAGAAAAAAAGTGAAAGCTGTAAAACAACTTCAAAACATTGAAATTGCAATGAAATATGTAAAATGATAAATGAAATAAATGGTATTTTTAAAAATGTAGTAATGTTGATGGTGAAAATGGCTTAGGATGATGTTCAAATTTTTGTAATGAGTAAAAACCGCTAATTCAAAATGCACAACATTTGTCTCGCTAAGAATTTTTAACGCCATTTAAACTCAAGTCACATGACCTTTTATACTTTTGTTACCTCTCATACATTTTAATAACAACCGTTTTAACTTTTTTTTTTAAGACAAAATTACATTTTTTAAGTACGTGTGGAGTTCGGAGTAGTCAAAACGATACAATTTATAAAGCACTAAAACAAGATCTATATCATAAGGGCATTTAGAAAATCCGACGCGGCTTGTAAGTAATTTTAAAATATTTTACCAACTTAATGTAAAAAATGTATTATAGTTAAATAATTAAGAAATAACTGAATAAAAAATTTATTATTCATCGGAAAAATTTTTTGCTTTCAGAAAATATTGTCCATATTAATACAAACAACTAAAAGCAAATAAAAGCATTTGAAATTAAATAATATATTTGTTTTATTGAGTTTTGTATATTACAGTTCAAAGCTATTTTTCAGGTACAAGTGGAGTTATTACAAAAAAAACAAAACGTGATTTGCATTCTTCAAAGCCTTGTGCTTTTAACTATTGTAATAACTAAATCCGATGCGAGCGAATTTCTAGAGTTTTCATAAAATTAGTTATGGTGGGGGGATAATAAATATAAAAAAAATATTTCTGCCATGACTATAATAAAAAAAAACATATTTATAATAATTTCGATCATCTGTGAATACTTTCTGAAAGTTTCATTAAGATCCGACAATTATTTTCATTTTTGCAAGATTTCCAAAAATAATGTGTGTTATACAAAAAAAAAGTGATAAAAATTGTATATGTTATTTCACTGGTGACCGTGACACAAAGATAAACAAAGTTTTTTAATCAAAATTTAGAATATTCTAAAAAGAAGGAAAAATTTTTTAAAAATAATGAAAAAAAACTTTGTTCTTTCCTCTTCCACATAATATAAGCATTTAAAAGATAAAATTTTGTTTTCGTCAAGTTTGGCGTCTTTTTAATCATGCTTATGCCATTTTTTTAGCGATATCGTAGAGGTACCTATGTTAACAGGAGTGATTCTTGCCATAATTAGCTTCATTATTTGTTATTCGTATGAATGATTTATGTTATATAAATTGATCACGTACCACATAATATATATATATATATATATATATATATATATATATATATATATATATATATATATATATATATATATATAATCATGCCATATTGAATAGAGTAGATAACGTTATAATTTCTCCATCTTAGAAAAATATATTTTTTGGGATAATATATTCCAAATCATATATCGTGCCAGGAAATTTCCATTTAACAAAAAGCAAGAAATTAATGAAATGCATACCGACTAATCATTTAAAAAACATAAAACGTTAACCTTATTAATTTAATAATTAATTTAATTAATTTACAATAAACGTGGCTTACATATTTCGCCAATAGAATTATGGAAGGTCAGAAGAGAAAGAAATAGTTTATGGTTTCATTTTCCCTATTTCTCTTTATAGTTGTTCATTCTTCTTCAAATATCTTTTCGCCCATGGCTCTCCTTATAATTTGCTGCATTAACGTGAAGTACACTTTCTTAATGACGTAGCTGAAGCAGGCGACATAGCGTGATGGTTATCACGCTAGTTTGGAAGCATTTTTGCATATTTAAGAGATCGATTCTCAAGGAGACACGCGATGAAAGCCATGTGTTATTCAACGCTAATACAGTATTTTAGACGATATTAAGAGGACATATACGGCTTAAAACGACGAGCGATGGGAGTTTGTGCAGAGCCATTATCATCTACATGATTTTATGTCCCCAATTTCTTGCATGAATTTCACATCTGTTAATTTTATTTTGAAATATAAATACCAATATCTTGATTATTTCACCGATGGTGACCCGTGTTTCCTTAATTTTGTTTTCGCGCACTTTTTATGTCACGGGTGTAATTATACAGTTTTAATTTTTAACCTCTGAACTCACAGGCTACCGTGCGTAAATAAACGTTATTTTCATAATGTTTTAAGCAAAAATTAAGCATTACTTTTACAAAATCCAATTAATTAATAGATAAATTTATTAAATAAATCCAAAACATATCTCTAGGATAAATATTGAATTTTGAGTATAAATATTTTTACTGTTTGTAAATTCAGTTATGCCATTTATAAACGTACAAGCAGCATGACCCGGCGTTGCCCGTGCTTGATTAAAAAATCGTACGACTCATACAGCAATCGCTATCACTTGACTTAAAATATTTTTGCCCTTCCTTGCTTTTAAAGGAGTGCCCTTTGCCGTGCTGATGTTGCTACATGCCTTACTTCTTGCCTATCTCACACTGCGAATTTTTTCTAAGCTCTATACTAAACATTAAATCTGTTACGAAAAAAGAACTAAACAAAATGAACGCAAAACGATCAGCTTTAAAAAAGGAGTCGTACCTGGAAAAACCGAATGAAAAAAGAATGTTAACGACAAATACTTTTTCACACCCAAACCCGTTCTGCGGAATCAGAATCAACGTTGAGTTTATGCAAGCGAATGAGCCAACTGGAGTAAAGTGCCATGCAGATTTAAATTTTCCCCCTCTTGTGACGAATGCAGCTATCGATTTTTTTTTGCATGCTAGCATGCTAGTTAACAGTCGTGTCAGTCAGCTGTTGGCTTTTACGCTGGCCAATAGAATCTTCCTGCCTATTCGTGGCAGCCAGCTACAGGCTCTCACTCTGGCCAGTAGAAAATGGCTACATGAAAACTACCGTAGAAGCATGAAAAAATCGATTATTTCCACTATCGATGGGAGTTGGGAAATGCAACGTCGGTCGTGGCCTTTGCTAACTTGGTGTATGTGCACACACACACACACACACACACACACACACACACACACACACACACACACACACACACACACACACATCCTGCCTATTATAGATAGAGATGTATTTGCAAGACACTTGGAAGTAGAATAAAGAAGAGTCAGTTGAAATTTATATCACATATAAAGGCAGAAAAGTGCTGGGATAAGTTGACAGTTCCAAGACAGACTGAAGTGAAAATGTACAAATGGAAACAGGGAGTACCTGATAGTTGTCCGAAATAATGCTAAGAAGTAAAAGGATTAGTGGTTTCTGAAGAGCTATGGTCGCCTACATTCTGAAGTGACACACCATATAAAAGAAAAGTACTGTTGCTCGTACTACAAAAACGTAATCGTTTGTAAACAATTCTTTTGGTTCACAATATTCTAATACATATGATCATTTTCTGTTCTCGCATTTGTGGCCCAAGTAGTATTTCTGGTTATGGTTGAATTATTCTGTCTCAAGCCTTGGGTTAAGCAAACTTTAACCTGGTCATAAGTTTTAAAAAAATCATTTCATCTCAAGCAAGGTGATAGCGCCAGTAAGAAGAAAGGGGTTACTGGGAGTGAAAGACATTGAGAAAACTTTATTGAGAAGAACTGGCAAGAGAAGAAGTGGGTTGAGTAAGAGAGAAGATGGTGATTGTCATTACATTTCGAAGAATATGGCTGGGAAGGTAGGAAGCAAAAGAGGTCCACAGATGAGACGAAAGAGAAGAGAAAATATTAGAATATGACATACAAATGCATCGAGATATTTCAACAGTATTGTAGCATACCTATGGACAACCTCTCTGCCTCCGCGCAGAAGGGATTCCTAGACAAGGCTATGTCGAAGGGCAGAGTCCCGTCTCGGGAAACAGCTACCCGACCCAGTTTTATACGCGGTCTACGAGGAATTTTTGGCCGATTCTAGGGGCTCGGATACCCCACATTAAATTTGGCCTTGTCCCACATCTGATCGCGTTGGGCGGTTAGTAGATATCTTGGAGATTCGTCTCCAGCTGTGCTGGTCAAACTTTCTGCCTCCGGGCAGAGAGAATCCCCGGACGAGGCTATGTCGAAGGGCAGAGTCCCGTCTTATATGCGGTCTACGGAAAATTTTTGGCCGAGCCTACGGGCTCGGATACAACACATTAAATTTGGCCTTGTGCCATATCTGACCTCGTGGGGCGATTAGTAGATATCCTGCAGTTGTAGATTCATTGTGGAATTCACTTGATTCGCATCTATCAGCTGAATACTTTCTTCTACGCGCCGCTAGCGAATCTTATATGTGTTGTTCTTGTCCTAAGTATTATCGTTCATATCAACCTTCGTTTGATTATTCTATTCAGTAACTTTCCCTAGGTTACAACAAACAGGAAAACAGTGAGACCTAGTTGCCAATCTAGTACTACGCTCAAATTCATGGAGCCGAGTCACCAAGGAGGACAGCTCATCAGAACAATTGCCATGTAAATATTTATAGAAAATACGCGTCACAACGGTGACGGCAGCTTTCCGCCGATTACATTACAGACAGTTTTCAGCATTTGTCAAGAGTCTCTATATATACTGGGGGCACTAGATATGTAAGCAATATTCAGTGAACAGACGGATGGTAGATTTATAAATGGATAAGATGGATTTTGACGTGAAGTATTGTCTAGCACGACACACGGAATGCAGACCCCCTCGCAGTATAGCTTACCGCTTAATATAATCATTCGACTTCATGGCAGTGAAAAAGATGAGTCCAAAATGACGTAAAGTGTTGCTCTTCTTGGTGTTAGCGTGAGCCACGACGATGAAAGACAGAAAAGTTTCCTTTGCTTTTGTTTTGGAGGCGTTATAATTTACAAGTAATTCCTTGCCCTATAAAGAAACGTTAAGCAATTAATTCATATGTGCTAATGAATAAAAAACAACATTCTTGGTTGGACAGAAAGTCCTGACTCATTTAGGAATCGGAAAGAAAACAACAGAATTATATGACGCAACACCAACATGAGGCGAGGTTAGCCAGAGTGTCCTAATTCATTTGACTATCAGCCTCCGTACGCCGCGGTTGTTGCCCCTGCACAGTTTATTCCTCTTTGAGTAGGCCCCTAACTGACAGAAATGTAGTCGTTTCAGTAAGACAATGCGAGGTTACCCACTGCCAGGCTGACTCAAAAGTTCAAACAGATGGACGATGTTGAGATTCTTCCACGTCCACCATTCAGTCCTGATGCTGATTCGAGTCACTATGGCCTATTCCTCTCAATGGCACACATCCGCCGCGACCAGCGATACAAAACACATTTGATGAAGTGATGGAAGATTGTTTAAAGACGTTTGATTCAAAATCAAAGTGTGTCGGGATTTTTTGATCAACTCAATATTAATAAGAGAATGGAGTTAGATATGAATGTCTGTGTGTCGAATTTCTAAGAAATAATGAATTTCGAGGTTGTTCCACGCGGTCGCGCTAGCAATGTTAAATTCTATTGCCAGCAGGTCGAACGAACATGTATAAGACGAACTAAAGAAGGAGTATCCTGCTTTGGCCAATCTAGGTTGGGATTTGTTTCAGCAAGACAATCCGAGACGGCACACTGAAAGGTTGAGTAAGGAGAGGTTCAATCACATGTCAGGTTGAGTAAGGAGAGTTTCAAAAACATGCAAGTTTGAGTAAGTAGAGGTTAGAACACATGCCAGGTTGAATAAGGGGAGGTTCAAAACATGTCAGGTTGAATAAAGAGACTTTCAAACACATGCCAGGTTAAGAAAGGCGTGGTTCAAACACATGCCAGTATGAGTAAAGGCACGTTCAAACACATGCCAGGTTGAGTAAGGAGAGTTTCAAAAACATGCCAGTTTGAGGAAGTAGATATTCATACACATGCCAGTTCGAGTAAGAAAAGTTTAAAATACATGTCAGGTTGGGTACGCAGAGTTTCAAACACATGCCTGGCTTAGCAAGGACATGTTCAAACACATGCCAGGTCGAGTAAGGAGAGGTTCAAACACATGGCAGATTGAATAAGGAGAGGTCCAAACCCATACCAGATTGAGTAAGAAGAGTATCAAACACATGTCAAGTTAAGTAAGGAGATGAAAAGATACATGCCATGTTGAGTAAGGAGAGGTTCAAACACGTGCCAGGTTGATTAAGGAGAGGTTCAATCACATGCCTGGTAGAGGAAGGAGAAGATCAAACACATGCAGGTTGAGTGACGTGAGTTTCAAATACATGCCTGGTTGAGTAAAGAAAGGTCCAAACAGATGTCAGGCTGAGTAAGAAGTGGATCAAACATAGGCCAGAATGAGTAAGGATATATCAGGTTGAGTCAGGACAAGTTTAAACACATGTCACGTTAGGTAAAGTGAGGATCAAACACATGGCTGGTTGAGTAAGTAGAGGTACAAACACATGCCATTTTGACTAAAGAGATGTTCAATCACATGCCAGGTGGAATAGGGAAAGGTTCAAATAGATGCCAGGTTGAGTAAGAAGAGGTTCAAACACATGACATGTTGAGTAAGGAGAGTAAAGAGAGGTTCAAACACATATCTATTTAGTAAGGAGAGCATCAAACACATGTCATTTCGAGTAAGGAGAGATTCAAACAGATAGCTGTTTGAGTAAATAGAGGTCCAAACTCATGCCAGGTTGAGTGAGGAGTAGATCAATCACATGCCAGGTTGAGTAAGGAGTAGATCAATCACATGCCAGGTTGAGTGAAGAGTAGATCAATCACATGCCAGGTTGAGTGAGGAGTAGATCAATCACATGCCAGGTTGAGTAAGGAGTAGATCAATCACATGCCAGGTTAAGTGAGGAGTAGATCAATCACATGCCAGGTTGAGTAAGGAGTAGATCAATCACATGCCAGGTTGAGTGAGGAGAGGTTCAAATACATGCCAGGTTTTGTAAGGAAAGGTTCAAACACATGTCAGTTTGAGGAACGAGAAGATTTTACACATGCCAGCTTGATAAGGAGAACATCAAACATATGCCAGTTCGAGTAAGGAGAGATTCAAACACATAGCTGGTTGAGTATAGAGAGGGCCAAACACATGTCAGGTTGAGTAAGGAGAAGGTTCAAACACATGCCAGGTTGAGTAAGGAGAAGGTTCAAACACATGCCAGGTTGAGTAAGGAGTGGTTTATGCACGTCAGGTTGAGTAAAGAGAGGTTCAAACACATACCATCTTGATGAGGAGAGCTTGAAACACATGCCAATTTGAGTAAGGACAGGTTCAAACACATATCAGGTTGAGTTAGGACAAGTTTAAACACATGCCACGTTGAGTAAAGTGAGGTTGAAATACATGCCAGTTTGAGTAAGGAGAGGTTCAAACTCATGCCACATTGAGTAAGGAAAGGTTCAAATACATATCGGTTTGTGTAAGGAGAGGATCAAAATCATGCCAGGTTGAGTAAGGAGAGGTTCACACACATATCAGGTTGAGTAAGAAGAGTATCAAGCACATGTCAAGTTAAGTACGGAGATGTTCAAACACATGCCAAGCTGAGTAAGGAGAGGTTCAAACACATGCCAAGCTGAGTAAGGAGATGTTCAAACACATGCCAAGCTGAGTAAGGAGAGGTTCAAACACATGCCAAGCTGAGTAAGGAGATGTTCAAACACATGCCAAGCTGAGTAAGGAGAGGTTCAAACACATGCCAAGCTGAGTAAGGAGATGTTCAAACACATGCCAAGCTGAGTAAGGAGAGGTTCAAACACATGCCAAGCTGAGTAAGGAGATGTTCAAACACATGCCAAGCTGAGTAAGGAGAGGTTCAAACACATGCCAAGCTGAGTAAGGAGATGTTCAAACACATGCCAAGCTGAGTAAGGAGAGGTTCAAACACATGCCAAGCTGAGTAAGGAGATGTTCAAACACATGCCAAGCTGAGTAAGGAGAGGTTCAAACACATGCCAAGCTGAGTAAGGAGATGTTCAAACACATGCCAAGCTGAGTAAGGAGAGGTTCAAACACATGCCAAGCTGAGTAAGGAGATGTTCAAACACATGCCAAGCTGAGTAAGGAGAGGTTCAAACACATGCCAAGCTGAGTAAGGAGATGTTCAAACACATGCCAAGCTGAGTAAGGAGAGGTTCAAACAAATGCCAAGCTGAGTAAGGAGATGTTCAAACACATGCCAAGCTGAGTAAGGAGATGTTCAAACACATGCCAAGCTGAGTAAGGAGAGGTTCAAACACATGCCAAGCTGAGTAAGGAGATGTTCAAACACATGCCAAGCTGAGTAAGGAGAGGTTCAAACACATGCCAAGCTGAGTAAGGAGATGTTCAAACACATGCCAAGCTGAGTAAGGAGAGGTTCAAACACATGCCAAGCTGAGTAAGGAGATGTTCAAACACATGCCAAGCTGAGTAAGGAGATGTTCAAACACATGCCAAGCTGAGTAAGGAGAGGTTCAAACACATGCCAAGCTGAGTAAGGAGAGGTTCAAACACATGCCAAGCTGAGTAAGGAGATGTTAAAACACATGCCAAGCTGAGTAAGGAGAGGTTCAAACACATGCCAAGCTGAGTAAGGAGATGTTCAAACACATGCCAAGCTGAGTAAGGAGAGGTTCAAACACATGCCAAGCTGAGTAAGGAGATGTTCAAACACATGCCAAGCTGAGTAAGGAGAGGTTCAAACACATGCCAAGCTGAGTAAGGAGATGTTCAAACACATGCCAAGCTGAGTAAGGAGAGGTTCAAACACATGCCAAGCTGAGTAAGGAGATGTTCAAACACATGCCAAGCTGAGTAAGGAGAGGTTCAAACACATGCCAAGCTGAGTAAGGAGATGTTCAAACACATGCCAAGCTGAGTAAGGAGAGGTTCAAACAAATGCCAAGCTGAGTAAGGAGATGTTCAAACACATGCCAAGCTGAGTAAGGAGATGTTCAAACACATGCCAAGCTGAGTAAGGAGAGGTTCAAACACATGCCAAGCTGAGTAAGGAGATGTTCAAACACATGCCAAGCTGAGTAAGGAGAGGTTCAAACACATGCCAAGCTGAGTAAGGAGATGTTCAAACACATGCCAAGCTGAGTAAGGAGAGGTTCAAACACATGCCAAGCTGAGTAAGGAGATGTTCAAACACATGCCAAGCTGAGTAAGGAGAGGTTCAAACACATGCCAAGCTGAGTAAGGAGATGTTCAAACACATGCCAAGCTGAGTAAGGAGAGGTTCAAACACATGCCAAGCTGAGTAAGGAGATGTTCAAACACATGCCAAGCTGAGTAAGGAGAGGTTCAAACACATGCCAAGCTGAGTAAGGAGATGTTCAAACACATGCCAAGCTGAGTAAGGAGAGGTTCAAACACATGCCAAGCTGAGTAAGGAGATGTTCAAACACATGCCAAGCTGAGTAAGGAGATGTTCAAACACATGCCAAGCTGAGTAAGGAGATGTTCAAACACATGCCAAGCTGAGTAAGGAGAGGTTCAAACAAATGCCAAGCTGAGTAAGGAGAGGTTCAAACACATGCCAAGCTGAGTAAGGAGATGTTCAAACACATGCCAAGCTGAGTAAGGAGAGGTTCAAACACATGCCAAGCTGAGTAAGGAGATGTTCAAACACATGCCAAGCTGAGTAAGGAGATGTTCAAACACATGCCAAGCTGAGTAAGGAGATGTTCAAACACATGCCAAGCTGAGTAAGGAGAGGTTCAAACACATGCCAAGCTGAGTAAGGAGATGTTCAAACACATGCCAAGCTGAGTAAGGAGAGGTTCAAACACATGCCAAGCTGAGTAAGGAGATGTTCAAACACATGCCAAGCTGAGTAAGGAGAGGTTCAAACACATGCCAAGCTGAGTAAGGAGAGGTTCAAACACATGCCAAGCTGAGTAAGGAGATGTTCAAACACATGCCAAGCTGAGTAAGGAGATGTTCAAACACATGCCAAGCTGAGTAAGGAGAGGTTCAAACACATGCCAAGCTGAGTAAGGAGATGTTCAAACACATGCCAAGCTGAGTAAGGAGAGGTTCAAACACATGCCAAGCTGAGTAAGGAGATGTTCAAACACATGCCAAGCTGAGTAAGGAGATGTTCAAACACATGCCAAGCTGAGTAAGGAGAGGTTCAAACACATGCCAAGCTGAGTAAGGAGATGTTCAAACACATGCCAAGCTGAGTAAGGAGAGGTTCAAACACATGCCAAGCTGAGTAAGGAGAGGTTCAAACATATTCCAGGTTGAGTAAAAAGAGGTTCAATCTTATGGACGGTGTTGCGATTCTTCCACATTTACTATTCAGTCCCCAAGTGACTATGGCCTATTCCGCTGAATGGCACACTTCTTCCGTGACCAGCGATAAAATACTTTTGATAAAGTGAAGGAAGCGTGTTTACAGTTTTGGGATTCAAAGCTAGCCGACTGGTATCCGGAACAGATTCGAATGCTGCCTGATCGCTGGCAGAAGACAATAATGAATTTTTATTTTGAAGAATAAATTTTGGTGTTGCTATATGAAATTTTGTTGTGTTCTTTTTGCTTCGTGAGTGAGTCCCAACTTTCTGGCCCACCTAATAAAAACTGAACTCCAAGGTAATATCAACTTTCTTTATGGCAGTTAATACGGGACAATCTTCTTACAGATACTTGAGTCAACAGAAATTTGGTTCTACAGGGGAAAGCTGAGAATACTATGGACTGAGCATGTGAGCAAGGGGGAGGTTTTAAGGAAATTGGTGAACAAAATGACACTTTTAGTTACAATCTAGAAGGAATTTCTTGTGTATATAATAAAGAAACATAACCTGGAGAATTTGATACCCACAGGGCATAATGACAGCATGAGAGGCAAATATTGATTAACTTATCTAAAGCATTTGTGTAAAAAAACATGACAGGATAGGGACTAGAAGTGATAGGAACAAGACAAAGATTATTTAGAGATACAGATATAGGAAGTTGTGGATAGCCATGGCCACCCTCTTTCTCAAGTTATAGGTAGTGTGCATCTTGAATTGTATTTTACCATCTTAGTATAGTCTCTTAAAGCATCTGGACTTTAATGGAGTGATAGGTCGTTGAGCGATAAGTCCATATATAATATTTGTCGCCCAGTTTCCTGAGGGTCATAGGTCATCAGGGAATGATTGGCTGGCGATGACGGTTTCAGCCGAGCGGAAGGAAAATTCAGAAGAATTTCAAAGACCCGGTTAAAGAAGGTATCCATTGATAAACTGTGGGAGTTGCTTGATCGAATTCTGCAGACGGCAATTTCGGGCGAAAAAATCTCGGATGATATCGGAGCTTCTGTCCATGCAAGCTAATTGCAAATATTCTGAAAATCTCTTTCTCGTTCGAAAATTGCATCGCAAACAACGGCCTGGCCAAATCTAATCTAAAGAATTCGCCAGATTATGCTGTGAAAGAAGATTTTCTCTACTGACCGCCAGTACGTGATGCGAAAACTTGACAAATGATGCGAAACATATCATCTTCCAGTTTCGTGAATAAGGCTTCGGTTATTTCCGCGCTAAAATTGTTTTCCCCATGAGCGAATTTCACCGGAGGAAATTTCCCATGACCATTAGAGGGAGGAAAAGACGAAAGATAATTTCAGGAGAATCATTGTTTTGTAAGTCCTACTCGAGCCAAAGAAAAGTCACATTAATATTAACGTCAATCGAATAATTTTTTGATGCAATGAAAGGAGGAAACTATGTACAGTGACGTGCCAAAAGTCATGGCATGGCAGATTAGGATCGTGTAGAGCTAATCAAGCGCGCCAGTTGCCATCCAAGTCTATAGAATCCCGTTCTATAGCCGAGGAGGAGAATAAGATAATTCATACCTTTCCCAAGGGTATTAGCACGTAAGTGAATGTAATGGAACTCGAACTCTACCCATTACTTCACAGTACCTTTCTTTTATGCTACTTCAACCCAAATATAGTAAAGTTACCTATCGCAAATATTAATTCACCCTAAGACATACATTTTAAATCAAAGTTTGTTTTTTGATTTTATTGCAAAGTATATATATATATATATATATATATATATATATATATATATATATATATATGAAGGAAGATCCTAGTTATATTCATCTGACTGTAAATCACAGTATAATTTCGTTGACCAAAAGACATCAGCTCACACAAAAACAATTAAAAGTACCTGACGCAGCGCCAAAATGAAAAATATGTCCACGTTCAGGACTGATCGGAGCGTGATAGATTCTCATTTTGAGTGGCTTCCTTTCCAGACGTAAGGCAAAAAATAAAAATGAATGCATTTTTGAACAAATTTTTAAAAGCCATTTCTGAGTTTTGGTGTGAATTTTGGTAAATCTAAATTCTTTTTTTTTATTTAAATTTGTGTTGAATTAATAGAAAAAGATCGAAATTCCCAACAGAAATGCAATGTGTCATTCATTTGGCAAAGAATCCCGTCATCGACTTGCTTTGCATCCAATGTCATGTCACATCTGCTACAGGCCTAGCCATTACGGCGACCTCAAGATAGAGTGGCGTCATCAGCCACTAACGTTACATGCTGCGACCCAAATTCTTGATTGTACGCGGGCAGAGAGAGAAAGAGAGAGAGAGAGAGAGAGAGAGAGAGAGAGAGAGAGAGGGAGAGATAACCTCTCATTGGATTTAAATTAATACAGCGAAGAAATACTAAGTGATATGTGTTACAATTTTTGTGTACTAGTGAGCAAACCAAAATTACTTGACTCACTTTATAGTTCCCCAATAGAAGGTTAACCAATCAGGAGACGTAAAATATTCAATCCGTCGTGTATAAAGGCGGACATTTTGTTTACCCTCTCCGAATATCCAGTGCCAACCTGTCAGAAGGAAGAACTATTGAACTACGCTCTGCTACTTTATCGGGATATCCACTGCTAACCTGAGCTACGGTTCCCTACTCTCTTCGAATATTCACTCCCAACCTCTGGATTGTATACTCAAAGACTACCGTCATTATGAACAACAATATGAAATCCTTGTTATTGGTCGACACGATTTTATTAATAAACGCAGATCGCGTCACTTTCTCACCGACGCGGATGGACTTTACTGTCCATTCTACAAATATTTTCATGGCAAATGCTCTGACTAGATATTTTCCCTGGTGACCCGACTACATGAATTTAAGCGGGCTACTAGATTGGCATCTAGGTCCCACCCGTTTACTACTGAATTAGCTAATTGCAACCGACACTTATATTCCAGTAGTTTCCTTTCTCGTCACACTTCCCACCCGTGGAACTTCCATCCGTTTGCTTGCTTTCCTGATAACAACATTCTTCAAAAATTTTAAAGTATCTTCAATCGCCTTCTTGAATCCCGTTTATCTTTTGTCCTTTCCTAAATCTTCCCTATACTCAGGCTTTTCTCTCGCTTTCACTTCCTATAATCCCCCTGTGTATTAGTGGCATTCGGGCAGAATGTTCAAGAAACCCCAAAAAGAAGAAAGAAAAAATGACGCTGTTTTCAAGACAGATGCAGAAGGTAAAACGCAGGAATTCTTAAAAAAGTTACAAGTGTGTTTAAATAATTTAACCCATGGAAAACCTGCCCCCTCCTATTAGTTCTGATTAGTTTGGTTCGTTTTGTTTTACGACATATCTACCTAAATGGGTTATTAAATGCCGACTAGATTTTTTATTACTGGTAATATTTTTTACAAAATGTATTGCTGGTAATACCCTTTTCCACAAAAAAAATGTATTGCTGGTAATATATTTTCCTTCCAAAAAATATTGCTGGTAATATTTTTCTTCAAAAATGTATTTCTGGTAATATTTATTTTCTTCAAAAATGTATTGTCGGTAATAATATATTGCTAGTAATAATCTTTCCTTCAAAACATTTATAACTATTTTTACACTTTCATAGTGTTTTAACCCCATTTCGTCGGTTAATTATTTTTCCCATAGTTGGGACACTAATAGGTGCTGGGTCACGTTTAACCAGGGAACACAAGTAATTAAGAGGTGGTTCCACGCTCCAGGAAACTTTCTGATTAGAGGCCTTGCTGTTTGATGTAGTTTATCGTCTTACCAAAGACGCGGACTGGTTTCTAGCTTAACTATTTGTCCATAGCTGGGACTCTAACAGGTGTTACCATCTCGGGTCAGATAGAACCTGGGAACACCAGCAATTAAGAAGTGGTTCCACGATCCTCAAATCCTCCTGATCACAGGCCTTGCTTTTGGATGTAGCTTATCGTCTTACGCAGTACCCGGACGTAGCTGTACTGATCAAATCTATAAGAACTAAAACAAATTACGTATTTAAAGGAAAATAAATCCCTTTATAAGCGTGTTCAGTATTGCTCTGCTTCGAGTGTGCTTTTTAGGCCTGTTCCTTAGATTACGCCAGGATTGGGATGAAGTAGACAAAAAAGGGACGATCAGGGTGAACCGAACCAGGAGAATGACATCTAAACTCCCGGCAGATCTTATATTCCCAAAGTCCAATCAGTGACCCGCGTGTCGACTACAATTTCTACGCTGAACCATTATTATGTTGGATACATTTCCGGTGTAGCGTATTCTAATGAACAACCAGGGAACACTCAACTAAATATTTGTGGCAAGGACTGTCAATTTAAGAGATGGGAGATGACAAAAATAAAACTGCCTCGTGTAATATCGGCTATCAGCCTACCTTTCCTATGTTATCTTCCCTTCAGTCTATAGATATCTCCCCAGAAGGAGAGATACGCACCACATTACACCTTCCCCTTACTTTATTCAGAATGTTACTAGATGTCCAAGCTTATAGGTTGCCTTCTCTATCGAAGGGGATATCTGTGTATAGGTGCAGTCACCGCTTTCTCTTCACCTATCACTGGTTCCAAATGCATGTTAACCTATCTTTTTTCATAAGTTCTTAAAATGCGAACAATTACTTGTCATCTTACCCTGTGTGACTAATGTCGCAGTTATCATCGACCCTTTTTTTCGCCGTGTCAAAATATGGTGTTCTATTGAAAGGGAGAGCCGTACATTTTTAAAACTTTCGGTGTTTGGCCAATTACGTGTCTCGTATTAGCTTCTGTTTGCCTTATTTCTTGATCATTATATTTCTCTTGAATTTAGGGAATTTTCCCTCTAAAAAGTAGCCTTATTTCATTATCAATATATTTCTGTTGAATTTCGGGAAGCTTTCTTCTAAAGTGTTGCCTTATTTATAATCACTAATTTTCTTGAATTTCCGGAAGCTTCCCTCTAAACTGCTGCCTGATTTGTTGATCACTATATTTCTTTTGGATTTATGAAGCTTCCATTCAAACTGTTGCCTTATTTCTTGATCATTATATTTCTGTTGAGTTTTGGGAAGATTCCCTCTAAAGTGTTGCCTTATTTATAATCATTATATTTCTGCTTAATTTATGAAGCTTCCCTCTAAAGTTTTGCCTGATTTGTTGATCACTATATTTCTGTTTAATTTAGGTAAGCTTCCCTCTAAACTGTTGCTTTATTTCTTGATCATTATATTTCTGTTTAATTTAGGTAAGCTTCCCTCTAAACAGTTGCTTTATTTCTTGATCATTATATTTCTGTTTAATTTAGGTAAGCTTCCCTCTAAACTGTTGCTTTATTTCTTGATCATTATATTTCTGTTTAATTTAGGTAAGCTTCCCTCTAAACAGTTGCTTTATTTCTTGATCATTATATTTCTGTTTAATTTAGGTAAGCTTCCCTCTAAACTGTTGCCTTATTTCTTGATCATTATATTTCTGTTTAATTTAGGTAAGCTTCCCTCTAAACAGTTGCTTTATTTCTTGATCATTATATTTCTGTTTAATTTAGGTAAGCTTCCCTCTAAACTGTTGCTTTATTTCTTGATCATTATATTTCTGTATAATTTAGGTAAGCTTCCCTCTAAACTGTTGCCTTATTTCTTGATCATTATATTTCTGTTTAATTTAGGTAAGCTTCCCTCTAAACAGTTGCTTTATTTCTTGATCATTATATTTCTGTTTAATTTAGGTAAGCTTCCCTCTAAACAGTTGCTTTATTTCTTGATCACTATATTTCTGTTTAATTTAGGTAAGCTTCCCTCTAAACTGTTGCCTTATTTCTTGCACATTATATTTCTGTTTAATTTAGGTAAGCTTCCCTCTAAACAGTTGCTTTATTTCTTGATCACTATATTTCTGTTTAATTTAGGTAAGCTTCCCTCTAAACTGTTGCCTTATTTCTTGATCATTATATTTCTGTTTAATTTAGGTAAGCTTCCCTCTAAACAGTTGCTTTATTTCTTGATCATTATATTTCTGTTTTAGTTAGGTAAGCTTCCCTCTAAACTGTTGCCTTATTTCTTGAACATTATATTTCTGTTTAATTTAGGTAAGCTTCCCTCTAAACAGTTGCTTTATTTCTTGATCATTATATTTCTGTTTAATTTAGGTAAGCTTCCCTCTAAACTGTTGCTTTATTTCTTGATCATTATATTTCTGTTTAATTTAGGTAAGCTTCCCTCTAAACAGTTGCTTTATTTCTTGATCATTATATTTCTGTTTAATTTAGGTAAGCTTCCCTCTAAACTGTTGCCTTATTTCTTGATCATTATATTTCTGTTTAATTTAGGTAAGCTTCCCTCTAAACAGTTGCTTTATTTCTTGATCATTATATTTCTGTTTAATTTAGGTAAGCTTCCCTCTAAACAGTTGCTTTATTTCTTGATCACTATATTTCTGTTTAATTTAGGTAAGCTTCCCTCTAAACAGTTGCTTTATTTCTTGATCATTATATTTCTGTTTAATTAAGGTAAGCTTCCCTCTAAACAGTTGCTTTATTTCTTGATCATTATATTTCTGTTTAATTTAGGTAAGCTTCCCTCTAAACTGTTGCTTTATTTCTTGATCATTATATTTCTGTTTAATTTAGGTACGCTTCCCTCTAAACAGTTGCTTTATTTCTTGATCATTATATTTCTGTTTAATTTAGGTAAGCTTCCCTCTAAACAGTTGCTTTATTTCTTGATCATTATATTTCTGTTTAATTTAGGTAAGCTTCCCTCTAAACTGTCGGCCCTGGAACAGGAGGACAGTATTTTTGTTGACGGGTGTGGCGTCGAACCGTAATTTCGCAGAAATCGATACAATTTCCTGTTTACCCTCTATTTTAGCATTCTGTATCAGTTTAGATGTAAGTCGGCCAAATGTCCAAGTACGTATCAGTTTACGCAAGTTTCGATTGAAGTTTCCAGTGTGGCCAGACAGGCGAAATAGTTTTATGATGAAAACCAATGACATTTGCAAAACCCTTAATTCCAACGAGGTCCATTATCGGTTTCTAAAATTTTAAGAATACCAACGACTGAGAATACTTTACCGAGTGTTCATATAGCAGATTTAGCCCTTATTGAATTAACAATTTCCACTTCTAGATATAAACTGTATTCATCAGAAATTACAGGCAAATATTCCCCACTGGGTACAGATCCAATGCAAATCTGCGACTACATTTTCCCAAGAGCCATTTGGTAATACGCTAAGTTGCAGTGGTTATCTAATATTTTTATAAGTAGTTGCTTGACAAGAGAAGCAGTCCTTCGTTGCACTATTTACTAACTTGTCTAGGCTGGGGAATCCAAAGCTTGGTACGAAATAATTTCTTAGATTTTACTAATTCCATGTGATGTTCCAATGTCCGTTTGGCGAAATATCCGCCGGCCAAATGTCCGAGTACCTGTCTATTTTATTTAGGTCAGTTCTGGAGTCAATCTGGATAACCAATTCTATTCTGTTTATCTTGTGTCAATTTTGTTTGCTGTTAGTATTTTTAAATATATTTGAGTGCCTTTGTGTAAAACGTAGCACCTAATCATTTAAATTTCGTATTTAACAGTAAGATCAAAGCTAGTTTAAGATAATGATCATTAAAAGCGAAATTGAAATATATTTAATATCGTAAAAGATTAAGATTTTTGCTGTAGAAAAATGTGCTTTTTCTCAAAATACTTATCATCTTACAGTAATATTTTGAAGTAATATATAATATATACAAAATAGATTTAAAATCAACAACCTGCCAAAAAAAAAAAAAAAACAACAACAAAAAAACAAAACAAAAAAAATATAAATTATAAACTAATAGTGTAAATATATGTAGTATATAACGAAAAAGCGTGTGACATACATGCATGTAGGTAACTACATTTTCGGATCAATATCCATTCGTTTAAATGTCCGTCGGCGAAATGTCCGTCTGCAAAATCTCCGATTACCAGTCTATTACATTTAGGTCAATTCTGGAGTCAGTCTGGATAACCAACTCTATTCTATTTATCTTTACATGAATTTTCGTGCCAATTTTGTTTACCGTTAGTTTATTCTTGTTTTAAATATTGCAAATAGAATTATCAGCGTTTCTCTTCAAGAATCGTCTTAACATTTGAGATCGACCTGCATACTTTTGAAAAGTGACCATATTTATCACAATCGGTACATTTTATTCAATCGCTGGCCATACATTTTTACCACCAAGATGGGGCTATTTTTTTTACCTCAATTAAAACGCAATCGAGACTGTGTTCTATGAGCATTTTGGTTGAATTTACCTGGTTTGAATTTCACAAGAGCTATATTTTCCGTCTTTTGATTAGCTTCAAGAAGAGCGGCCTGCAGAGAAGAAATTTTCAGAAGCTATTTAGATCGTGTCGTAAAGGTAATCGACGTAGTAGATCAGAATTTCTTTGAAAGACAATCTAATCTTTTATTTCTCTAAGTCGTGGAATTCAGAACGCGTACCCGTCTGTCTGACACACATTTATCGACCGTCTTCAATTATCTCAATTTGTAGGTTTCAAAAGTAACAGTTTTTGATGGCTGAAACACTTATTTAATGTCAGACAAGTCTATTTTGGGTCTCCCAATGTCTAATAAATATCACCCACTTGTGTCCCGGCATAATGTATTAACAACGTCTTTTTGTCGTTTGCCTGTGTCAATATCCAATGACACGAATAGACTTTCAAGTCTGGTAGTCCGTTTAATACATTCTTGACCGACAGAAGTCGGTTCTTCATCCAGTTGAAATTTTAGGAACTCATCGCTATTGTTATTGTTGAGGGGTCTCCCCTTTTTACACAAATGGACTCACCCAGGGTATACATATACTACTGCCCGTCAGTACGTTAAGTCAAGTCGGAGAGTAGTAGTGGAACGTTGAGTCGGTCGGTAGAATAACGTAGCGGCAAGAGTCATAGTAACGAGCACGTAGACTCAGTAAGAGGTCATACAGCGTTACGTGGATACCAAATACTTTATATATATATTTGTCTACTAACCCGCATTCCTGGAACTACTAACCTGTATTACCAGTTTGTATTATTACGTTAATACATTTATTTCCTATATTCATTCTTGGCGTCTGTTATTATTTGATACTGGATTTCATCCCGGCATCCACAACAGTTATGTTGACTATCTGCCTGCCTTTCCTACGTGTTATCTTCTCCTTTTATAGAGATCTCCCATGAATGGGAGATAACTACCACACAGCAATTTCAGGATGACAGAATTTACAAAGCTCCGACTGCTAGTTTCCCCGTTACTTTTATTGGCATGAGGCATTTTACAAAGTCCCGGACCTTGACCAGTTGCATAGAGGTCTGTAACTTGATATGCCAAGCTGCTAACAGAGAAAACCCGGATGTAACTGGTGTTGGCAGACGTGTCCGCACTCGACCAGGTGCCCCTTTTGCATCTGTATTGACGCACGTTCGCTACAATGAATAAATAGGTGTAGAAGTCTCAAGCAAACTCCGGATTCTTTAACTACCACTAGTGGGGGTTTGCCTAAATATCAACCTTCGTAAATCTTTACGGTCGCCATTTTTTTCACAGGATTTCTTTTGGGATTTCACCGACCTCTGAAATCTTCAGACGTAGTTTGCGAGAGATTCTTCATACTTTAAATGTGGCAAACCAACAAATTTACAATTTGTTATGGCAGACAAATGGTCATCACCTTAGAAGATACAGACGATGATGCTACCTACTTTTTCAGTGAAGTGTATTCTAATGAACATCAATGGCACGCACAAATAAAGATTTGTAGGAAGGACTGCCAATTTAAAATTAATGTTAACGCTAATGTATCAGTCTTTGTGTTAATATGGTAAACTCGGATCCTACTATATTTAGGTCACCAGGTGGTACCATGAAATGTCTTGGGCAATTTGCCTCGTCGGTCAGCAATGGCGCTGACTGGCTTATTTCGTTCAGTCTATTTGTCGTAGATTCGGATACCGACAACCGAATTAACTCGCAGCGCTGCTTCTGATCTAGGATTAGTGTCGAGGGTGAAAAGGATCAATAATATGGAGGTCAAGGTTTTCAGTGAACTTAACGATAAAAAGGTCCGAATGGAGGCGACTTGTTAACATTAAATCCTGCTACAGGACTGGGAATGCTGTCACCACGACTAGAAATTTGTAAAAGCAGAGTTGGGTAGACAGCCGTGGAACAGAATAATCGAAATAATTACCTAATGGTGGACTCATGTTGTATCTCTCGTCAAGAAAAATGGCAAATTAAAATTTGCGCGGATTTTAAATACCTAAATGAAACCCGAGAGGTGTCTTATTCTTACGCTTAAAGGGCTTTTTACAGTAATTAAAAGGTTCTAAGATCTTAAGGAAACTTGATAAAAATTTCGATTTTTACAAATACCACTAACGAACAGCTTCCCGCGCACAACTGCCTTGTGGAACCGAATCCCAAGAGGATGTTTCCCCGATCACTCCAATCTTAACCTGTTCAAGGTTAGCGTTGACCTTTATAGATCACGCCTATGCGCACAATTTTCCCCCTAACGTAAACCTCTGCCTAGATTAACCCACGGACTTTGTAGACAGTGAACCTTACCGTAAAAAAAATGTCACTATTTATAAAAGGCTTTCTTTTCAGATTTCTTCGACCATTGAAAACTTACAATATAGTGGGGGAGTGATTATTCATCAGGACAACGTTATCTGTTTGTCCATTTGGCGAGGACGAAATTGTACATGTGAGGCATTTGAATAAAGTCGGTCAGGCTAAAATTAAATGAAGAGAAAACCAAACTAAGATGAAATGAAATAAAATGTCTTGGTAACGTCATTATGTAAAATAGAATACAAGCTTAATATGAAGACATGATTAAAAAATACCGAGCCGCAGAATGTCTCCGGACGAAAAGGAATACTGGGTATGAAAAACTTTTCAGACCGATGGACACTTATCAGTATCCCTTCCAACCAGTAATGAAATTGCTAGAAAAGGACTAAGATTGACATAAGCATAGATCCCTGTTCTTAACCAAGTTAAGAAACAGGTATTAAGAGAACGAGCTACCAAATAATATGATTTGACAAAGCCGACTATCATCGGTTCGGATGAAAGTAACTATATGTTGTGGTAGGATCCACCTAATCTGCATAGGTGACTACCAACTATATAAATAGTGGTTGGTACCGGAAGACGAGGGGGAGGAATCACGAGATCCAACTAGAGACTCTGATCGACTGCGACTAGTCAACACATTCTCCAGGAACGTCTTCCCAGAAATATACAGAAATACTATATGTACTTATTGTGTACACTTTCTTGTTATAATACATTCTTGTTCTAAGTACATTTTGTGTTGCATTATTATTCCATGCATTAGGCGAGATTCAACAATGAGTCAAGACTCAACACTATAGAATCAGCGGTATCCTGTAAGCCATTAGCTTTTTGATCACGTCAGGTATTGGTAAAAGTGCTAGTGAAACTCTGTCTATATTTCTGAGATGAGGTATTATGTACAGTATTTACATTAGTCGGACTATTGTCCTCATCTTTGTCGCCATATTTGTCACAACGTTTCGGCCGTTGTACGCTCCGGCCTTCTTCAGGTGGTTGGAATTTCCTCAAGGACACATGGCACAGTGGATAAAGGCGTTGGTTAGATCCAGTGACAGACCCAAAGAGTGTGTGTTCAATACCCGGTTAAGGCAGTGGAGAACTTTCAGAGGGTAAATTAGCAGGAGATAACTGATAACTGACATCCATCAAACATGGCTCGTGGAACTAGAACAGTCTACGCCAGTGATGGAAATAAAGGGTTCAGTTCGAAATTCCAACCACCTGAAGAAGGCCGGAGCGTACAACGGCCGAAACGTTGTGACAAATATGGCGACAAAGATGAGGACAATAGTCCGACTAATGTAAATACTGTGCTAGTTAAACGTTTGCCTTACCGTAACTCAATAGTCAATTATCATTAGTCCTATGACCGAATGTGGTTGTAGGGTCTCTTTGCGACTGACAATCATCCACTTTATGTCTCAGTTGTGTGTCATTGTCTCTGTAAATGATCTTGCAGTCCACTGAGGGACGTACTTCAGTTGCTGAATAAACGGCAAGGAACTCGGACATGATTCCCTGCAGCGGAAAACGTGATCTCAACTAGGAGCATGGAAGACAAGATTATATCTGTAACCCTGACGATGTCTTAATATTTAACGATTACGAAAGTTCGCATATGAACAAAGTGTTTGAAAGAGGGAAATGCCTTGGCTATCTCATTAAAAAGAAATGGAATACAAGCTGACCAAACTAAAATGAAGACATGATTAAAAATACCGAGCCGTAGAATGTCTCCGGACGAAAATGGATACTGGGTATGATAAAATGTTTAGGCCGATAGACACTTACAGTGCTGTTCCATAAAAGTGAGTGACCTGATTTTTTTTTACTAAATGGTCTCTTCTCCGATGAAACGAAAGTTGAGCTAAATTCAAAGGATAAGCGATCTACAACCCGAAGAAGAAGCTTTGAAAGCTCTTTGAATTTAGCAGTAAGTACTGTCAAGCATCCGTTCAGTATAATGTTCTGGGGATGCTTTTCTTTTCATGGAACTGGTTTCTTAAAACCTATTGAAAAGACCCTCAGGAGCGAGCAGTACAAGAGAATTTTAGAGTCTTGTCTGTTCCCTTCTGCTGAAAAGGTGAAAAGCGATCCCACCAAACTCATTTTTATGCAGGATAATGCTCCCTGTCACAAATCAAAATTGATGAAGGAATACTTTGATGAGAAGCAGGTGAGTGTTATGACATGGCTGCCCCAATCTCCTGACCTCAACCCCATAGAAAACTTATGGAGCATTATAAAGTACAGGCTCTCGAGAAAGCAGTTGAGCAACAAATAGGATTTGACTGTGAATTTCATATCCGAATGGAATTCAATGCTTGGAGATGAGATTTACCAGAACCTAATCAAGTCAATGCCAAAAAGGCTTGAAAAGGTTATTCAAAATAAAGGCTGATCCATAGATTATTAAATATTTCGAACTATATTACCTATTATAAATAAATTATACCTATATGATTCTTTATTTAAAGATGTTCGGTTATGTTTCTATTGATTACTAGTTGCAGGAAATGAGCGAGTCACTTTTTTGCACAGAGTTTTTCCCTAAATCACATTTATATCCAAAATTATAATTATCAATGGAATACCTTAGAGTGAGCAAAAATTTTTTTACTAGGTGGTCTGGAAGCGTTCTTTATATGATTGTATGATTAAAAATTAGTTTTGACCCCAAAAACAATAGGCGAAAAAAATTTTTAAGTAGCAAAATTCAGGTGAGTCACTTTTATCGAACATCACTGTATTAATTATCTCTTCCAACCAGTAACGGAATTGCTAGCAAAGTACTAAGATTGACATAAGCACAGATCCCTGGTCTTAACCAAGTTAAGAAACAGGTATTAAGAGAAGTAGCTACCAAATAATATGATTTGACGGAGCCGATTGACATGACCATAGATCTCTGTTCGTAACCAAATTAAGAAACAGTCGACTATCATGAGATCGGATGTAAGTAACTATGGAATCGGCGGTGTCCTGTAAGAACCTTTTGATCGCATCAGGTATTACTAGAAAAGGACTAAGATTGCTATAAACAGGTATGATAAACTGTTTAGGCCTGACAGAGACATTTGAACAAAGTGGTTAAAAGAAAGAAAATGTCTTGGATACCTCATTACAGAAAATGAAACGGAATAAAGCCCGACCCTGTTAGAGTGGAGGCCCCCCTATCAAAACTTACTGATCCGCAGAATGTTTTCTAACTAAAATGGATATTGGGTATGATAAACGTCTTCGGTCAATTCATTCCGCACTTAACAACCCTTCCAACCAGTAACTGAATTACTACAAAAGAGACAAAGACTGACATAAGCATAGATCACTGTTCTTGACTAGGTTGCGAAACAGTTATTAACAGGACCAGCTCAAGTAAACACTGAAGAAGTCAAAATCAAACCAGTAGAGAATTTTAAATATCTGGAAAGCAAATGACGGAAAATATGATCCAGAAATATAAATTCTCATTGAAATAGCGAAAGATGTCTTCCAAAAGCTAAGCTTTCTTTTGAAAAAGAAAAATTAACTAACATAAAAAATCAACTTTTTTAGTTTGAAACATTTGAGTTTTTGTTCTGTGTTAAGCTCTATCCTTTGCTATTGTTTCAAATGACTGCAAGACAAATTCCAGCAATTAAATAAACTGTATCAAATTTCCTAGTTTTTATATGACACCCTCTATTTTTCGATAAATTGCAAGTTAACTGGCTTGATAATGTAATACTCGTGTAATCAATGTATTTGCTGTTTGAATTATAAGTACATTATTTCTTTATAAATTGCTTTAATTACGTTTCAGATACAAAACTAAGCAGTTATGAACTTTCGGGAATATGAGCAAGAGAGATGTGCTTTTTTAAAAAGTACCATAGAACTTTGATCAATCAACAACACTCTTCGTGGCTGAGTTGATTAAAAGCGCACCAGATCTAACATTTCTTTTCGTTTTTTTTTAAAGTATCACATCTTTATGCAAAAGTTCGCTGTGTATGTTTTGCTTTTCAAGTTATGAAATATATTTTATATTGTTGATCTTAAATTTAAGAGAAATAAGAAGATGTGGAGGGTTATAATCAGCTAATTCTTGAAGCTTCTAATAGTTGTTTTCATTTTCCTACGGTTTATATTATATGATTTCGTATTTTTTTTTATTGATAAGGATATGTCTCATTTCTTGTGTTGGGTTGTCAATTTAATTAAACTACAGGATGCCCCCCCCCAAAAAAAAAATCAGGAAATTTTAGATTTACTATATGAAGAAAAAAGTTAACTAACATATATATATATATATATATATATATATATATATATATATATATATATATATATATATATATATACATGTATTAGTTTGAACACCACATCAAACATTTATGTTTTTGTCCTGTTTTAAGCTACTAAATTTACTTTACTTTCAAATAACTGTAACGAAAATTCCCATAGTTAAATAAATTGGGCCAAATTTCATGTTTTATTCTGTAGAATTAAAAATATGATATTTTTGTTAGCTCCCCAAAAATAAAAAAAGAGTCCTATATAATATCACTTTGGGCTTTTGTTTTTTTTATTTGTAAATATATGTAGTTGTATGTATATATGGGTGTATATATGTATGTGTGTGTAGGTATGTGGATACATGTATATGTGTGGATGTGTATATATATATGTATGTGTGTGTGTGTGGGTGTATGTATATATGGGTACATGTGTGTCGTGCCATAGATATGGGATTGCGGGTAATCTGTGTAAGTATGTATGTATAAATATAAGAATTTGTGAGTTCGTATATATAATATGGGTGAATATATGGGTGAAATATAATAATATAAATATGTTTGAATATTGATATGTTTTTTGCATACACGAACATGTGGGTGTATGTATATATATATATATGTGTGTGTGTGTGTAGGTGTATGTGTATATATGTGTATGTGTGTAGATGTATGTGTGTATGTATATATGTGTATATGTATATGTATCTATATATATAGGTGTATATATGTGTATGTATGTGTATATATATGTGTGTGTTTGTATAGATATATGTGTGTGTGTATATATGTGTATATATGTGTGTATATGTATGTATGTATGTATGTATGTGTGTGTTTATCTACATGCATATGTGTGTATGTATGAGTATATACATATATATATATATGTGTGGGGGTGTATGTGTATGGATATATATGAGTATATATATATGTGTTTGCATGTGTGCCGATATGTGTATGTGTGTGTATGTGTATATATGTGTATATATAGAATATTATAAAAGAAGGACTTACAGTTATGTTATTAATGTTTTACCCCATTTTCTCCTTTAATATTCTCCAATTGGAATTATGAGTTTAAACTTCTTTATAATATGCAGGTAAAATTATTTTAAAATATTTTAAATTGATAATTTAAATTTAAATGTATTACTCTTTAATAATCATTATTGATGATAAAATATTTAAATTGGAATGATTGTTTGATATTTGGATAATAAAGTCATCACCTAATATTAACTGTGAAATTTTTTTAGGGAAATTCTAAGTACACATATATACATATATGTGTAAGTAGGCGTAAACATTTAAAAAGATATATGTAGGTATTAATAGATGAAATTACCCGTGTATATCGGTACATGTGTACACGTATGAGTGACTGCACATGTAAAGGAACGTATGTATATGTGAAACTTGCATGGGTGCGTATACAATATATGACAGAGGAAGATATCTAATATTACCTTTAAATATCACTCCATATTAACTTAAAAACTAAACTTTAAGTAAAAGAAATTACCTATCTAAAAACAGTCACAAATTAAATTCATGAATAAAATTCAAACTGATAGAGATGTCACCTTAATAATCAATTACAATTAGAAGTAAACTTATATTTTAAAATAAAATTTTATTCTTTTAATGCATATACTATGAATATTTGTTTAAAAAAAACTTAAATCGCTAACAAACATCAAATTAAATTCCTTGTAGACTGTTTAAACATTCAAACTTATTATTTATAAACCCCCAAAATAACACTTTCAAAGTAAAGCAAAACGACAGTGTCTATTTCGTTCATTCCAAAGAAAGTCAGTGACACCTTCTCTCATGACTTCCTTTTCTCTTTTTCTTTTTAGGTGTTTTTCTCTTCCCCCACTTCTAATACAACTTCCGTTAAGTTAACAGATTAAATGTGTCAATGTCCCATGGACCTCCTCAAGTAATATTAAGTATGAAAGAATAGAAATATTAAATTACATTTAACTCAATCATGTCTCCCCCCTTCACTTCGTTAATTTACATATGCTTAATACTTCCAGTTAAAAGTGTGTAAATTTCTTTTCAATTTTCGTTTCAAACTTTGGAAGTAAAGTCTGATGATCCGCGGTCCTTTAAAAGGGCGGTGATGAAATAATTTATTACATGGAACATTAAAGTGGTCTGTTTTTATTTAAAATATGTATATATATATATATATATATATATATATATATATATATATATATATATGTATATATATACACATACAGCCATACACACCAATACACACACACAAACAAACACACAGATACATATATATATATACATTCATACATACGTGTTTCCACATATACTTTCACCTAGACATATATGTAGTTGAGCCCATTTTTATATTTTATATTCATGTATACATATACATGCCATCGTTACATCCCTGTGTACACACAACACCCATACACGTTTATACATATATATATATATATATATATATATATATATATATATATATATATGTATATATATATATATATATATATATATATATATATATATATATATATATATATATATATATATATATATATATATGTATGCAGGTGTGCAGAAAAATAGGAAAGAACACGTTAGGTAGATAATCCGGTGTTCCTTAGTATTTAGCTTTATTTTCAAAAAGACAGTGCTCCATACAGAAGTAGAGCTTATATTATAATAATATTTTTAGTTTTTAAAAATATGATTCCTTCGCTACATAAGAGTTCTCATGTTTCAAAAGCGAGAGCCGAGACCGCTAACATAATTTTTGAAGTTATGTAGAGTTAAGGTGTCTGGAGCCGCTTCCTTGTCAAGCGAGAATTTGGGAATAAGCTATCTTTTGGTTAGCAAGTGTTTATAAGTGCGGTATCATTGGAACATTAGTTGCTATGGAAACGGCTAGTTTCGGCCGTTGAAGTTAGGTGGTTTAAAGAGCTAAGAATTAAGAATTAATTTTTATATACAGGCCAGTCCCCTTCCAAAAATGCGTATAAAGTTACAATGGGGATTCTATGTCAAGAGTTGTCTTAGCTTAGGCCGGTCAGACGGCGTCTTTTTTATGGCGTTGCCTCGAGTCGTTGAGTGACTAGAAGGTTATGTTTCATTATTATCTATTTGATCTGTTTATTTATTTGTTTATTGACATGGCTTTTTTTTATCAAAGGGCTTTTCTCAATAATTATTGGGCTGAGTTTTTAAGGCTTTTAAACTATGGGCTTAATTTGTTTAAATCTATTTATTAATTATTTAATGCGAAAATCATTTGATGACGACAGAACACCGTTAACTCATGTCTATGGTTTAGTAACTTTTCACTATTTAGAAATCTAATGATGTGCAGTTTTTCATGTAGGCACCATTTCCATAGCAACTAATGTTCCAATGATACCGCACTTATAAACACTTGCTAACCAAAATATAGCTTATTCCCAAATTCTCGTTTAACTCTACGTAACTTAAAAAATTATGTTAGGGGTCTCGGCTCTCGCTTTTAAACATGAGAGCTCTTATGTAGCGAAGGAATCATATTTTTAAAAACTAAAAATATTATTATAATATATGTGTATATATATATATATATATATATATATATATATATATATATATATATATATATATATATATATGTATAGACACATATATACATATCTACACATTATGAAATGGACAAAGTCCGACAATTATTTTAAGATATTTTTATGTTTATACATGTTTTCTATGAAAATTTCTCGGACATTCAGGTCGGTAAATGTTGTTAATACTGTATATTATGAATAGGGCATTTACTTAAATATTTGTATCTATAAAAAGAATATATAAACATTCATAATGCGTGACGTCATTTGCTTACATTTGGATAAGTTTCGAGCAGATATGAATGTACGTGAAAGAATCATGGAAGATTGTAGTTTAAACGCAGTAAAATCAACCTTGGAAACCGAATGATCCTCTGCGGTTAAATCGGTTAAGGCACGTCAGGCTATATGACGGTTCCGTATAGGATACAGGTTCGATCCCTGTCGGAGGACGAATATGAAAATTTCTAGGACATTCAGTCCAGTTCAATGTTATTAATACTGTTTATTATAAACAGAACATTTACTTAAATAATTGTATCGAGAAAAAGAATGTATAAACATAAAAATGTCTTAAAATATATACACACACACACACATATATATATATATATATATATATATATATATATATATACATATATATATATGTATATATGTGTCTATGTATATATATGTGTGTGTTTATATATATATATATGTGTGTGCATATATATATGCACGCACACACACATATATATATATATATAATTTGTGTGATATTTAGAGAGAGAGAAAATAGATATAGTATTTTCTATACTTTTTCATACTCACATCCACACAGACGAATATGATCTGAAAATCGTTTTTGCAGTGTTGATTTGTTTGCCCATACGCACACACAAACACACACACACACACACTATATATATATATATATATATATATATATATATATATATATATATATATATAATGAGAGTGATATAAACAGAACCACTGTGGAATATTTACCTGACTTCTACATATTCAGTGAAAAGAAAATTACATAAAATTTCAAAATTCTAACATTAATTCACATGATCAACTTCCAAAATTTCATGATTAAGCTGAATAAATAGGTGGAAATATTTTGAAGATTCCCAAAATAATTTTCGAAGTTCTTCCAATTATGTTGTCAGCAATGAAAAATGAAAGAATCCCACCAATTTTGGCCGAACACGCCATTACCTTGATAAATTCAGAAAACTGTTTGCCATTACAAAAGATAAACCATATAAAATCAGGCGCCTAGCTACAAGATCTACTCGAAAGGGAAAGAATTTAAAATGGAAACGACAACAACACAAATAATAATAATAATCTTACCGGACTAATTAACAGGGTCTGTTTTTTTAGTCAGACATTATATCTTATTAATACAAATCCTATATTTAGTAGCTAAACTATTTGATTTTTAATAGAAAACTATGTATCTTTCAACCACTGAAATGTATATATACCGACCCAGACAATGAAAGCGTTAATAAAGAAAATATGCCTACCGAGAAAAAAGAGCATGGTATCCTTTTAAAACTTTAATTATATATATATATATATATATATATATATATATATATATATATATATATATATATATATAAATATATATATATATATACGGATTGAGGAATCGGAGAGCCAAATTGGAATCCCATTCACTTACGTGCTAATACACTTTGTCTCCCTCCTGCTATGGATAAATAGCAGGGCATACTTGTCTAGGAGAAGGACAACCCTGAATTCAAATCCTACGGAAGGTCGTTTGGTGACCTTGTGCCACATAGTGTACCAAATCTCTGTATTCGGCTCTTCAAAAAGTTTGGTTGGTTCAGCACAAAGCCTTCACCACATATAATCAAATCATGTGTGATGGTGTCTGGGTTGTAGGTTCCTAGTAATTGCGCTGCTTGACGATCATACATATATATATATATATACACACACACATATATATATATATATATATATATATATATATATATATCAAGTTCTATATATATATATATATATATATATATCAAGTTCTATATATATATATATATATATATGTCAAGTTCTATATATATATATATATATATATATATATATATATATAACGTAAATCATTCAAACGCAAAACAAATACTGAAGCTAATTATATGGCGAGAATCACTCTCACAAACAATATTTACTAATAAAATACAATCAACTTCGAATCTGTTAATGAATGGTGTGATCCTTGTTCATAAATTCCGGGTTTATCAGGTGTTATTTTTTCTACGAGCCGGGCTTTCAGTCGTACCAAACGACCATCTTCAGGTAGACAATTTAGTGTGTTTTTATTAAATTCTGAATAGTAATGCGACATCGAAAGGTAGTACGGTCCGAAATAGTGTTTTTTTAGCAATGAGATATTGTTAAATGTTAGAATAATTTTGGAGCGTGCAGACACAACGCTGTGGTTGAATTTTTTAAAATTTGAAAAATGTGCGTTCTTGTACCGGAGAAAAGTGGGATGAACTAAATTGTTCAGTAATAAGAGTAAATGTCACAGTTATTATCAGGAATTTCGCACTTAGGATCAGGTTATTTTAATGTCAATTTTGTAGTGCGTAATCAATTTATGTAACGTAAATCATTCAAACGAAAAACAAATACTGAAGCTAATTATACGGCGAGATATAATTAGCTTCAGTATTTGTTTTTCGTTTGAATGATTTACGTTACATAAATTGATTACGCACTACAAAATTGACATATATATATATATATATATATATATATATATATATATATATATATCAATTGATGGTGTTGTATGTTGAATGTAGGTTCTACATTCAATACCATCATTTGATAAGACACCAGAAGTGTTGAAACAAAATGGCTATTGTTCTAGCGATTTTATAACATATTTATGTTATAATTTTCGAATAAATAATTATATTTGCACTACTCTGTATTGAGAACTATTTTAAGAATACCATTTTTTGGTTATTGGAATTTATTCCGTATCCACCAATCCTATACTTGAGTATATATGTATACATATATATGTATATTGGTGAAAAATGTTTTCTTGTGATGCGTTTCGTCTTCATCTGGTTAAATTTGTTATGTTGGTACGACGACACATGCGCACGACCGAGAGATGTTTGGAATTTTAAATTTATTTATTTATTTTTTTATCTAGCCGATTTCATTTCTTATTCTTTTACATTCAAACACTTTTGTTACTGGATATCCCACACCGTGATAATAGAATTTCTGCCAGGAATGTTGAAAAGTTTTAAGAGCCTATGAGAAAATTGACTGTACATGAAATTGCGATAAACATAACAACTTTGGTCCGATGTCGTATATATTGATAAGTATGTCTATTATTCCCTCACCGATAGCACGACTCGGAGTTTTATGCACAGCACAATCTTCTGGTACTGAGTATAGACTGGCCGTTAAGTAATTTAAATTTAAAAAAATATATCTGGCTTTCGGAAAGTTGGCGCAGTTGTATGTTACATTCGGATTTCAGTTTTAAAATATATATTTGGCATTTAAAATAAACGGGATTTGTATATATATGTGAAAATAAACGAAATTTGTATATATATATATATATATATATATATATATATATATATATATATATATATATATATATATATATATATATATATACTTATATAATATGGAGAAAACAACTGAAAAGTTGCAAATTAAAAGAAAAAAAATTGAAGGTTTTTTTGTGAAAGTATTTATTTATATATTTATATATATATATATTTGATATTTCAGACCGATCTTTCGTCAGAAATTAATTAAATAACTGTTTTCAGAAGTTTGTTTTCAAGTAGCGTCCGTCGCGAGACGCGGACCTCACATGATGTGGAATGCAACTGTGTTTAAATATTTCTAACGTAAATCTAACGATAATATTTTAGATGTTGTTTAAAAAGTTTTTTTTTAACTATATCTAAAGAAATTTTTTAACTATTGAAATATTTATACAGATTTAAAATTTAAAATATCAAATATATATATATAAAAATATAAATAAATACTTTCACAAAAAAACATTCAATTTTTTTCTTTTAATTTGCAACTTTTCATTTGTTTTCTCTGTATTATATATATATCAAGAAAGTATACGTGGCTTCTCATTATGCTATATATATTTATATATATATATGTGTGTGTGTAAGAAAAAAATATTTAGTGTTGTGGATATTAATTTGTTATTCATATTAAAGGGGGATTACTGTTCTTATTTTATAAAATATCAAAGAAAAATTTAATAATTTAATTTGCATAAAAAATAAAATGTAATTTATCTTAAAATTTAATTTATATTAAAAATTAATTTGGATCAACGTATTTAAGATCATATTTTTTTTTATGCCAACGTATTTTTTAATGCTCTTCATCTAGTATCGAGCTCTCCTAGCTACTGACGTCTTACGTATAGTAAAAACTTTAAAATTTCCTTTTCTCCCAGCGACGATAGCTTGGGGTAGAACCTCTGACTTATGCCAAATCTGTCGGGTTCCGATCCCGGTTTGAAACATGTCTATCCCACTGATGAGCTGTGATACAGTGAAACAGTCTCTCTGTGGATGACTATATATATATATATATATATATATAAAGACATTTATGATATGTTTAACGTTCTTTTTATAGATACAAGTATTTAAGAAAATGCTCTGTTTTATAATAAACAGTATTAAAATATATCATAAATGTCTTTAAATAAATTGTCGGAATTTGTCCAATTCATATATATATATATATATATATATATATATATATATATATATATATATATGAGACTCTATATGACTATATATATATATATATATATATATATATATATATATATATATATATATATATATATATATATAGTCATATAGAGTCGATGATGTAGCGTTGGAGTATGAAGACATGAAGCACGTGGCGATTTCAAACACAACACTGTATATACTTTGAGCAGTCTCTTTGTCCATATATATATATATATATATATATATATATATATATATATATATATATGCATTATTTAAATTAGATATATTTGGTTCTAGCTGTTTGAAGTATATCTCGAGATAACTTCAATACACGCACACACACACACACATATATATATGTCTCTGTATATGTCAAGTAACACAGGTATATTACCCTTGCGTCATTAGATCAAGCACACCATTCATCAGAATATATATATATATATATATATATATATATATATATATATATATATACGGAGAGGGAGAGACTCATCAAAGTATATCCAGTGTTGTGTTTGGAATCGCCACCGGCTCCATGTCTTCAGATTCCAACGCTACATCATCGACTGTATCGACGATAGACGATATCTATTTCTTATTCGAATTATCATACGAGAGTGGAAGTCTTGGTAACTTCAATTCTCGATCAAACCGAGAGGAGGTTGTTCAGGCTAAGACATGCCGAAGCTCGGCTTAGCATTTCCCCACGCGCTGGTTAGCCTATCTAAGGAATCTGGGTGCGGGTGCCGTGATGACAAAATTCTTGCTCTTATATTTAAAAGCTCGAATAAAGGCAAACCACCACAGTCAGAATTCTACACCCACGGGATCTTCTAACCAGTAGTTGTACATCGTGAGGCAGGCTCTGTAATCTTTAACATTAGGCGACAATCATACAATTAATTAGTGTGTGAAAGGTATAGTGTGTCTATTATCAGAAACTTTCTAAAATATATCCGTGATTGTGTCTTTGTTTCGATTTTATTGTTTGGGAAGATTTTACAACAGAGAAAATATTAACATTAATTATATCCTATCCGAAATATTTACTTGAGAAGGAAAGAGATTACAAAACTGAAAGAAACACACAGACACACACACAGACAGACAGACAGACAGACACACACACACACACACATACACACACACACACATATATATATGTGGCCTGATAATTGCCTCTAGCATGAAACAGCCTGTCGCCACTAAGTGTTGACTTCAATGTTCACTTTTATATTTACACACGCTCTATCGTTGTCCTATCCCCCTCCCCTATCAATATATAACTTCCGTTAACAGATTTAATGTGTCAATGCCTGGATTTCCTCTAAAAATTTAAATTTGAAAGAATAGAAATGTTACATCTAACTCAATCATGTCTCTCTACCCCCTTCACCCCATCTCTCCCTCAATTCGTTAATTTACTTATTACGGCCCGTCATAAATGTGTAAATTTCTTTTCATTTTTCCTTTCAACCTTTGGAAGTAAAATCTGATGATCCGCGGTCCTTTAAAAGGGCTGTGGTGAAATAATTTATTATATGGAACCTTAAAGTGGTCTGTTTTTATTTAAATTATTAACTCTGATTTACATTGAGCACTCTGGATTTTATCCTCCTTGGGTCTACCCATACGGATTACCTAGTTTTTCGTAAACTATATATATATATATATATATATATATATATATATATATATGTATGTATAATATCTGGTCACTCGTATTCCAAGACACCCGTCTACTAGCCGACGCTTGATCTGTGGTTTATACTCTAACTATGCTGAGCGGAGCTTAGTCAAAGTTTTCTAGCGTGATCAACAATGTGAACAAGACCAGCACGCTCAAGCCCTCGGTCATGATGTCATGTGATTTCCTACTAGCACAGCTATCGGCGGCCCGGTTTCCCTCAACCCAGTTTCTTCACAAGGTTTGGGTCAACCCGTGGTATGGCTTTTAGGCACTTTCCAAAGATGCCACACGCTCCAGTCCGATAACATCAGGGTTTCCTTCCTGACTAATCGACCATGGTAAGATTCGAACTCGGGTGTCATGGCCAGAATGCGAAAGTTCTAACCACTTGGACACATGCCCATATATATATATATATATATATATATATATATATATATATATATATATATATATATATATATATATATATATATATATATATATATATATATATTCTAAGGTTTCATCGATTTGTTTGTTGCTGTTTATCAGCCATTTGTATGTTGTTTATGGGGTATTAGAAGATTTGTTTCAAGAATGTGAGTATTGGATAAACAATTATATTTTTTAAAGTAAAAATAACCAAGTTTTTGATGCTACAAATCCGACTATCTAGCCCATAGCTGTAGGGACGTGATGGTTTACTACCAT
>OZ038496.1:12650534-12675534 GCA_964036315.1 Acanthosepion esculentum | reverse complement strand
GGCTTATTTGTTTATTTATTTATGTCAAATTGTTTTGCTTGTTTTTTGTTTGTTTTTTTATTTTTATTTTTATTTTTTATCTTATATATTTATTTATTTATTCTTTTATTTTGATCGGTGTTTTTGGTTAACGTAGTAAAAATTTGTTTATATAGCTTATTGTTGGTAGTCTATAATGGCCGTCATTACCGGAAATCGCTTGTTCGCTTATTTATTTGGGTCAAATTGTTTTGCTTGTTTTTATTTATTTTCATTTTTATTTTTTTTATCTTATATATTTGTTTATTTGTCATTGATTAAATCTGTTTGTTGAATTTGTGGTTTTTTCTGACTATTATTTAGGTGGGAACAGTTTTTAATTTATCTATTTAGGTTGGTTATCTTTATTTGTTTTTGTTTTGTTTTGTTTCTTAAACGGCTAGTATATCGCAATCGGTTGTTAGTTTATTTATATATTTGGATGTATTTAGATCGATTTATTATACTTGTTGTTATTTATTTGTTACACTATATCTTTTTGGCTTTCGGTTTTTAAGTAACGTAGTATATTATCTTTTATTAATGTTTTTTTTTTTTTTTTTTTTTATAACAGTTATAACTTTCGTCCGTTCTTTTGTTTTGATTTTATTTCGTATATTCTAACAGGTGTGGTTTTATGATTTGTTTGGAGTAATTTATTTTGCTTATTTTATTGTTGTTTGTTTATATATTTATTTATTTTAAGTTACGTAGTAAAAATTTGTTTTCATGTCTACATTTTGAGATTAGCTCGGATCTTTTATTTAATAATTTATTTTGATCTGGGAAGGTAATGATAGCTATTTTTTCCTCCAAGCAAAGTTTGCAGGTTTTTGATAGGTTGTTGTAGGCTGATGATTTTTTCCTTATTTTCCAAGATATTTTTGGTGTGGTGTGTGTTTTGTTTTTTATTTCCCAGATATACTTAGAAAGCATTGTGCTGTTCGCATATTTACTATTTGTGAAAGACATTTTGTGTACATAATTTCTTTGTTTCCATGGTCCTTCGGTTACTCCTATATATACTTTTTCTTCATTATCTGTTGATTTTGTCGTGGCTTGGTAGATTACGTTGTTTTGTAAACAATTACCGTTTAAGGGACATTCGTTTTTTATTCTGCAGTTGCACGTGGGTGTAATTTGTTCGTGTGGTTTGTTAATAATTTTTCTGTTGTGCTTTTTTATTATTTGTGCCATGTTCTCGGTGCAACTGTAGCTGATTTTTACTGTGTTTTTGTTGAATATTTTGTGTAGGGTGCTTGATTCCGGAAGTGTTTGTGTAAAAGCTTGAAGAATATTTTTCCTATGTTTGTTTTTACGTTTTTGCTGTACGGTGGGTTGAACCATATGATATTTCTTTTTCTGTTGGTCTTTTTTGTGTTCTGTGGTGAGTATGTGAGTGTTGCTGGGAATCCGCTATCTTTTAGGGCTGTTTCGTAGTCTTTCTTGGCCTTGTTAAATATAGATTCATCGGAAGAATTGTCGGAAAGCCTGCGGTTAATCGATTTAGGTATCTGTTTGATTATAGAAGGCGGGTGGTTGGAGTATATATGTATGTACTGTGGTTTATCATTCGGTTTTCTGTATGGTTTGTGTGTGCCTTTTCTTAGGTTGAAGGTGACATCTAGAAAATCTACTTCGTTTAGGTTAGTTTTTATATCTATCTCGAATCCGTTATTTTTGAAAATTTTAATTATTGCTTTTCTAGTTTTATCAGTCTTTTGTTTGTTGCAGTTTCTTAAGATCTCTAATGAGCACTTTACCACATAAATATAGCACACTTTAAGACTATATTTCTGCATATATATATATATATATATATATATATATATATATATAACGGGTGTAAAAGAAAAATTGGACAAATCATGTAGCAGCATGGGATAACATGTTTATTATCTAAAAACACCAAATTAATTGAGTTTCTTTTTTGCAGGTCTTCAGTTATGTCGTTCAGCCATCTTGACACAATTTGTCGTAAGACTGGCAGAAAAACCCTTTGAGTTATTCACCTAGACAGAGAACACGTTAAAATCATTTTGTGTCAGCCCAACTATGTCTTCCCAACTGAGCAATGGTCAGAGGAAAATGATCATTCAGGCCTTCAGCTATAATACGAGCATTCATACACTGGTTTCCATCTTCAAACTCCGTTCAAGAACGATCAAGAGAACAGTGACTAAATTTTTAAAAGTGGGATCAGTAGAGAGGAAAACTGGATCATGAGGTCACAACAGGAAGAGGGATCATCATTTCAACTTACAGATAAATACGTTCTTATTGTTCAACGTAGAGTCCAATAGCGTTGTAAAAACTTCAGAGATTCCAGTAAGATATCATTAATCATTTCTAAGATAGAACAGTTCAGAACTTAATCTAATTTGTCAGGGAAACAGGAATAAGGAAGGGAGTTCCACAGGCGAGATGTGCGAGACATGAAGCTATTGGAGTAGAAGAGACATCTAACAGTTTCAACGGTGAAGGAGTGGGAACGGGATGCCAGCCTCGTAGGACGCTTAAATTCATGAGGCCTGGGAACCAGTGAAAGCAGCTCATCGGAGCAATTATCGTGAAAGTATTTGTAAAATAGACAGAGCGAGGCAACGGCGCGTCTGTGAGAGAGCGACTGCAGACGAGATGACAGATCAGGGCCAATTACATTGCATATCCGTCTCTGGATCTTATCAAGAACCCTGAGGCAAACAGAAGGGGCTCCAGACCATATATGGCAGCAAAACTCCATGCAAGGGCGAATGGTTGATTTATAGATTTGGAGGATCGATTCCGGGGCCAGCAATACATTTTTGTAAAAAAATATTACAGCAATAACAATCTTGTCGGCATTAAATAACCCATTGAGGCTGAGAAGCCATAAACCAAACCAAACCAAACCAAACCAAACCAAACCAAACCAAAACTAGCTCGTTACCTATTATTCCACGCCTATTCCATTTATTCATTTATTCAAAAAAGTCTGCATAGATGCCCCCCCCCCAGTGAGAGACTAACTGTCTACTCAGTGTCAATAGTGAAGCAAATAATCTCGTTATCCATTGCTCAATTGGTGGGCTGACTTTAAACTGAAACTGCTCCAAATGAACGACAAACATTCCCAGTAATGAAAAGCCGGTCGAAGACGGGTTGTACTGCTCGTTTTATTATATGTTTGCAAATTCCGAATGAGAAATTGATTGTCTCGGTGTTATAAGTTCTGCCTAAATACTTTATTTATATACACACACACACACACGCGCACACACACACACACACACACACACACACACACACACACACACACACACACATATATATATATATGTATATATGTATATCAGTAGAATAAATTGTTATGCATGAAATATATGGAAAAGCATTTACTTGAGTGTAAATATGTAAATGTATTACTAATTTGCGAATTATGTTTTGCCGACCGGATTTTAGCATAACATTCAGTACACAAGAGCAGACTGACGTAAAAGCTGGAGGAGTTCTCGCGTGATTTGCCAGAACAACTCTCGTTAGCGTTGTTTATTTCTTTGTAGTCGCGTTTTTGTTCTCGTCTCGTGTGTTTTCTTTTATCGGGTTAGGAGAGGGCAGGTCTTTTCTCCTTGCTAACCAGACCTTCTTTGCTTCATCAATTTCATTTTACCATTTCTATTCGACTGGCAAAGTTCTTTATTACAATGCTAAGAATTTCTTGTTTCCATTGCAATGTTTACGGAATGTTCTTTACCTTAAAAGGTCACGAAAACAAAAAAGAAAGAAATTGTTTATCAAAATATTGTCAACCGTTTTCAAAGGAACCACCTTTTCTAATCAATCCAATTCACACGCACACACATGTTTCGATAAAACGCAATAATATATATATATATATATATATATATATATATATATATATATATACACATATATATATGTGTATGTGTGTGTGTGTATGTTTGTAAAGGACTCACATATTAAAGATACTGATTTAGATTATATGGATCGTTTGCGAATTATTTAGTCAAAATACGGACACAACATCTCGCTCTCTCGCTTTCTCTCTCTCTCTCTATATATATATATGAAGAAATATAGTCTTAAAGTGTGCTATATTTATGGGATAAAGTGCTCAATATCAGAAATAGAGCGTGTGTAAATATAAAAGTGAACACAGAAGTCAACACTTAGAGGCGACAGTCTGTTTCAGGCCTGACGATTGCATCTAGCATGAAACAGACTGTCGCCTCTAAGTGTTGACTTCTATGTTCACATTTATATATACATACATATATATATATATATATATATATATATATATATATATATATATATATATATATGTATGTGTGTATGTGTATCTATACTTTTGTGTGTGCATGTACGTGAGTGAGTTAGAGAGAGAGAGATAGAGAGAGAGAGAGAAAGAGAGAGAGAGAGAGAGAGAGTGCGTGGCTTGTATATTGGGGAAGCAATCATTAATTTCTGCATGTTTTGATAAATATTCCCAGTACATGATAGTACACGAAGAATTTGTTAATTAAACTGGCTAAACCATTTGCCGAAAGCGCTGAGGATAAGACATACGCTGGAAAATCTTTCCAGACTTCGAGTCCTCGAAAATTGTTTAGACACACGATAAATTGCACAATATTTACATTATTCGGACTATTGTCCTCATCTTTGTCGCCATATTTATTACAACGTTTCGGCCCTTCAGTATCTGTCTATATTTCTGAGATGAGGTATTATGTACACTATTTACATTATTCGGACTATTGTCCTCATCTTTCTCGCCATATTTATTACAACGTTTCGGCATATCTGTCTATATTTCTGAGATGAGGTATTATGTACACTATTTACATTATTCGGACTATTGTCCTCATCTTTGTCGCCATATTTATTACAACGTTTCGGCCTTTCAGTATCTGTCTATATTTCTGAGATGAGGTATTATGTACACTATTTACATTATTCGGACTATTGTCCTCATCTTTCTCGCCATATTTATTACAACGTTTCGGCCGTTGTACGATCTGGCGTGGTTGAAAAGTCGAACTGAACTCTTTATTTCGCTCACTGGGTTAGACTGTTCTAGTTCCACGTGCCATGTTTTATGGATGTCAGTTATCAGTTATCTCCTGTTAATTCCCCTTTCCAAGTTCTCAACAGCCTTAACCGGGTATTGAACTCACACTTTTTGGGTCCTGTCACTGGATCTAACCAACGCCTTTATCCACTGTGCCATGTGTAAAGGGTTCAGTTCGACGTTCCCACCACCTGAAGAAGGCCGGAGCGTACAACGGCCGAAACGTTGTAATAAATATGGCGACGGTATTTTTGAACAGGATTAGATGTTTATCCCATGATTCCTGTTTTAGGATTGTGCTTCCGGTTCCTTCTAAAGCCTACTTCAACTCTATACTTCGAACGTCTCCGCTTAAACACTAACATTGTACTTACTATTTATTTATTTATTTTCCCTCAGTAGGAGTAGATAGGTTCGCCTATCGCCCGGTTCGCTCACCTCCTCGGTGATTTGTACAGGATTAGAAGGTGTATTCCTTGTTTACGGTTTAGAATCGGCTTCGCAGTTCCTTATAAATTATACTCTGTACTTTCAACATCCCCACCTAAAGATTGAAATTGTATTTATTATTTATTTAATTTTCCTCAATATCAGTAGATAGGTTCGCCTATCGTCCGGTTCACACTCCTCCCCGTTCTTTTGAACAGGGGTAGAGATTTATTTCTTGTTTCCTCTTTAGGACTGGGTTTCCGGTCTCTCCTAAAGTCTACTTCAGCTCTGTACTCTTTGTCCTTACCAACACTAATATATCTCCACACCGTAACACTCTACCTTGAGTGGCTCTTCGGCCTTCTATCGAGTGAACATATGTAAAAAATATATTAATTTTTTTTTATTTTAGGGGTAAATATGTTCATCTATTCTCCGGTTCACACTCCTCCCGGTCTTATGAAGAGGAGTAGTGGTTCATCCCTTGTTTCCTGTTTAGAATGAGGTTTCCGATCCCTTCTAAAGTCTACTTCATCTTTGTACTCCTTTCCAACACTAATATATCTCCACACCGTAACACTCTACATTGAGTGGCTCATGTGCCTTCTATCGGGTGAACATTAGTATGAGAAAAAAAACTATTTACTTTTTTTTCTTTTAGGGGTAGATAGGTTCATCTGTTGTCCGGTTCACAGACCTCCCGGTCTTATGAACAGGAGTAGGGGTTCATCCCTGGTTTCCTGTCTAGGGCTGATTTTTCGGTTTCTTCTAAGATCTACTTCAACTCTATACTTCTAACGTCGCCGTCTAAAACTCTGAACGTATATTTACTACTTATTTACTTTCATCAATAGGAGTAGATAGGTTCACCTAGCGTCCGGTTCACACACCTCCCCTTTAGGATTGGGTTTCCGGTCTCTTCTAAAGTCTACTTCAGCTCTGTAATCATTGTCTTTTCCAATACTAATATATCTCCACACCGTCACCCTCTAACTTGAGTGGCGTTTGAGCCTTTTATTGTATGAACATTAGTGGAAAATTTTTTACCTCGAATTTTGGGCTCTCTCTCTAAAGGAATAGATAAGTTCGCCTATCATCCGGTTTATGCTGTTCTCCGGCTTTTTTTTTAACAAGAGTAGAAGTTTATCCCTTGTTTCTTGTTTAGGACTGGCTTTCCAGTTCTTTCTAATGTCTTTTCATTCTCTTTCATACCAGTAGTACCATGATCGCCTTGCTTGGTGTCAATTGATTCAAACAATTTTTTTTTTCATGAGAAGTAAGATACTCACTTGTGTTTTATTTATGTCAATTTTAAACGTAAAAACAAAATTAGTTGTGGCATGTGTTGTTTCCCCCCAGGACATGGGCGATCATGGCTTTCCTCAAATCACAATCCTTTGTAGCTCTCAACATTCTATTTTCCCAGTTTATATTCGGCCATTTTGTTGCTTTAATTAGGTCCTCTTACCTTCAGTGTGTCAAATTCTCCAAACTCTGTTTCCTCATTATGCGTTTCAGGAATTTTAAGTGTCTCTTTCTAATTCGAAGTTTAAGTCGTTTTTTTTGGCCCTATTTTAGTTAAAACTTCCTTCTTGCTCACATGTGCTGTCCATGATATTCTCAGCATAATAACTTATAGAGGATAGTGTATCTGAAACATTCTTGTCTCGACCTACTTCTCAGAAAACAAACCAAATGACCAAATATCAGGATTTTGTGCGTGTGTGTGTGGAGGGGGTAGAGTCCGTTCCTGGCAAAGCCAATATATTTTTACTATCTCCTCCTGCTCATCCTCCAAGCACACACACACACACACACACACACACACACACACACACACACACACACACACACACACACACACACAGACAGACAGACGCGGGAACAAACACACGCATATATATATATATATATATATATATGTATGTATCCATGGTTATGTGAGAAACTATATTCACATACAAAAGCTGTTTTATCTGTGAATGCCGAGGTAAATTCTCTCTTTATTGTCTCTCTTTCTCTTACACTCTTTCTCTCTCTCCCTTTCTCTCTACATATATACTCTTACGTCTGTGTGTGTGTGTGTGTGTGTGTGTGTGTGTGTGTGTGTGCGTAATTGCTTTTCACTCTTTCACCCTTGCATCCGGCAGTATTTTCGGAATACCTTTGAAGTGTCAGAATCTTCGTAATTCTTGAAACGGGGCCAATCGGATTGAGGAAAGAAATTTTCGACACAATGCAGCGCAAAGCCGAGTTCTGAGGCAAACGCCATTTTCTCGAAAGAAAGTGCCGATTCTTATCTTTTCATTCGGGTTAACTATTTTCAGATCGGAACTGCAGCTGCCACAAGACATTTTCGAAGAACTTTCTTTTTCTGACCTTCGAATCGCTCAACCCGTCAAACTAAAACTCCTTCCTTCCTTCCTTCCTTCCCTCCTTCCTTCCTTCCTTCCTTCCTTTACTCCACAAACGTTTTTTTTTATTCATGCTGGATAGTTCACCAGTATCAAAAAGAATTTTGATTTTCTTTTCTTCACTGGGATTTTCCTGTTGTGTTTGGGTTTTATTCTTTCGACATTTTTATATTTATTAATAAGTTAGACATAAGGCCATAACTGTGACGAAAATTATCTATGTATTGAATTCTCTGAAAATGTTATGATTTGGATGAGACTAATTTGTATACCAATTATTTATGCCAAACCGTCTATTTTACACTTATTTTGAAATTTAGTTAAGTCTGCAAGTCTTTGGCGCTGAAGATCTACCTCTCTATAATAGTGTATGAGGATTTGCATTTTCTTCCCTCCTCAAAACCATGGTATCTTTCAGCATAGTCTGGTATAAGATCATTTGTTTTGGGGAACATCCCGTATGCTGTAAAACTAATAGTCTTCTTTTTGCATCCTTTATTTCGCTTTTTTTTGTTTGTTTTTCCTCTTCATATTTTTCTTTTTCCTTTACCGCATGTATTCGTGTATAAGCCGACTTCATGTACAGTGATTCCTGGGTTTTTTTTTTGGCATGAATTTTAACTGCTCTAGAAAATATTTGCCGGTGTATAGTGCAACCGGATACCGAAAATGCTTGATTTTTATGCTCTTCAGATAAATAATTTACCTGTCTATAGTTGCAACTGCATATTTTTTTGCATTAGAAAATGATCATAAAAAACTCTCTTTATACACGCGTATATATGGTATTTCTTTTTATTCTTTTTTATTTCTCTTCGCCTTTTTATTATTTACAAAATTATTACCTTAATATTCCGTCTTTTTTGTCTGTCTGTTATCTATTTTTGTTTTGCATTTGTTTTGATTTTCCTTTCTTCGTAGAGACGTGATGGAAATTCTTGAAGGATTCTAATTTGTGTCATTCCTTAGTTTCTTCACTGCTTCATGACGAAAGTTCTGTACTTTTGGATAATTGCTATTTCACCTCGTAGAAATAATTAGCTTGTTCATTTAATGCCATTTCCGTTCAATTCTTTATATTTTCTTTCTTTTCGTTTATTGTTTTTTTTTGTAAAACTTCTTTCTTTCTTTCTTTTACTGTCTTGTCATTCGACAGTATTTCTTTCTTTCTTTGTCTCTTTCATTTCTCTTTTGTTTTACTTTTGTTTCTCATTTTGAAACTCTTTTCTTTTTTCTTTCTTTTCTTTCTTTCTTTCTTGCTGTTTTTTGATTTGTTTATTTCTGCTTTTACGCTATTTTCTTTCATTGTTTCTTTAATTTTCTAATCTTTTGCTTTTAATCAGTTTTCTCTCTCTTTTCTTTTCTTATTTATTTGTGTTTTACTTTTATTCCTGGTATTAACGTTTCTTTCTTTTTTCTGTCTTTCTTTGCATTTATTGTTTTTACTTCTGCTTTTACATTTTTTCTTTCTTTTGCTTATTCTTTTTTTCCATTTCCTTTATTTTTGTTTTAATCTGTTTTCTCCATTAGATAATCTTCGTTTTTTAACCTGTTTTCTCCTTTTTCTTTCTTTCTTTCTTTCTTTCTTTCAATTAGTTTTACTTCTACCAGCGTTCCTGTTAATTTTGCATGCTTTCTTCATTTCCATTCTTCGTTTTCTGTCTTTCTTTCATTTTCCTTTCTTTTAATTTCCTCCTTTCTTTTAATTTCCTCCTTTCTCTTAATTTCCTCCTTTCTCTTAATTTCCTCCTTTCTTTTAATTTCCTCCTTTCTTTTAATTTCCTCCTTTCTTTTAATTTCCTCCTTTCTCTTAATTTCCTCCTTTATTTTAATTTCCTCCTTTCTTTTAATTTCCTTCTTTCTTTTAATTTTCTGCTTTCATTGTTTTAATTTGATTCTTACTTTTAATTTCCCTATTTATTCATTTTTTAATTTCCGTCTTTTTTCTTTTAATTTCACTCTTTCTCTCTTTTAACTACCCTCTTTCTTTTAATTTCACTCTTTTTTCCTTTAATTTTAACCTTCTTTGAAGTAACTACCCTCTTTCTTTCTTTTAATTTCTTTCTTTTTTCTTTTAATTTCCTCCTTTCTTTCTTTCTTTCTCTCTTTTAATTTCCTTTTTTCTTTCTGTTAAATTCCCTCTTTTTCCTTTCAATTTCACTCTTTCTTTCTTTTAACTACGCTCTTTTTGTTTTAATTTCATTCTTTCTTTTAATTTCCTTCTTTCTTTCTTTTAATTTCACTCTTTTTTCTTTTAATGCCCTTCTTTCTTTCTTTCTTTCTTTCTTTTAATTTACTCTTTATCTTCTAACTTACTTCTTTCCTTGTTTTAGTATCCTTTTAATTTCCTTCTCTCTTTTAATTTCCTTCTCTATTTCTTTTAATTTCCCTCGGTTTTCATTTAATTTCTTTCTTTCTTTCTTTCTTTCTTTCTGGTTAATTTCATCTTTTTATCTTAAATTCACTCTTTCTTTCTTTTAATCTCATTTCTTTAATGAGTCTATCGGAACCGTTTCCAATCAATTCAAGTGCTCCAATTAAAACTGGAATTACTGGTGCCTTCATGTGTTACGTTTTTGAGATTCTCACTTTGAATTCTGGCGTGTTCTCATTTCTTTCCGGGTCCCAACCAGAGACCTAAGGTCAGAAATGGCATCATGACATTTTCCACTGAGCAATCAAAAAAAAAGAAAAAACAACAACAGATATATTTTACACACATAAAGCACTTCGTAAGTTGTGGGTTGTACTTGTGAGAACATTTTTTTTGTATTTCTTTAAGGCATAGGGTATCAGGAATCCTTTCAATTAGTCTAATGGAATCTTTTCCAACCAATCCGAATGCTCCAACTACAAAAGGGATTGTTGATGTCCCCATGTGCCACATTTTTGAGATTTCGATTTCAAGGTTCTTGTATTTTGATAGCTTTTTGAAGATCTTCAAAGATACATAGCAGTCTTCAGGACAGCCACATCAATAAGGATGTATTTTTTGTTAGCTGTCTCTAATTACAATGTCTGGGCGGTTAGATTTGATTGTTCTGTCAGTGTGTATTGTGTAGTTCCATAAAATTGTAACGGGTCCTATCTCCATAACCGGGTCTGGGTGGTGTTCATACTAATTTCTTTCAGTTTACTTCCCGTAGAAGTTGCATATTTTCCAGTGCAGATATTGACCCACTCTGTCATGCCGGGTTTTATACTCAGTGGGTGCCAATAACGTGCAACCTGATATAAGATGATCAATTGTTTCTGGATATTTATCACGAAATCTGCATTTTGGGATAACAATTTTTCAGTATGTGTGCTTGATAATTTTTTAACAAGCACTGATCCTGCGCAGCAAGGAAAGAAAACCTTCCGTTTCAGCTTTTAACCCTGCACTACGTAGCCACTGATGGGTACGGGGTTTCTCTATATCAGCTTGTCTGGTACGGGCAGGGTATTGACTGGGAAGCGGTTTATCTTGCGATCGTTTCTGTATCTGGTCGGCTGCATTTGCTTCTGCTGTCTTTTTTAAGCATTTTGAAGCTTCAGTCGGTGTATTGTGCTTTATTTGTATTTCTGCACCCATTTGAGACTCCATTTTGAACTTGTTGGCTTCCTTTATTACCGAATTTAAACGCTTACAACTTTCATGTTCTTTGTCACATATCATCATCTAGTCTTCTGTGATATGGATCAAAGTATTATTATTATTATTATTATTATTATTATTTAACCCTCGTTGAATTACGTGCCATGATGCAAGTCGAGGATATACGTCTTTTCCGTCAAGGTCATAAATTTCACACAAACTTTTCCTTAATTTTATCAACGACCTTAACAATATCATCTGTTCCCGACGTATTAATTATGATAAAAACGCAACTATTTGGCTTGTTAATTTTAATGAGTACAAAATGAAACTGCTCTCAATGAATTATCTTAAACAACCATTTTTTTCCTTTTATTAGCATTCTAGGAAAGAGAGATTTATTGTCCCCTTTTTTCTTTCACTCACTGTGACCCCTTGCATCCTAAGGACATTTAATGGCTTGTTTGGGTTCAAATGGTTAAAGACGGCTGTTGTTTTAGGTTAGAGTAAACTAACCTTTGCCAATAAGTATTAGGTGGCTGTCAATCTGGCAAACCTTCAACAAACTGAACCCTTTATTAGTCCTGGCTATGACGATAAACTACATCCAGCATTGGGAGATTGGAAGTTGTGATAAGCGTTGAACAACCTATTGATTGCTCTTGTTCCCAAGTCAACCCTGACCCGGGATGATAGCACCTGTTAAATCTCAGCTTTGGGTAAATATTACCCCTCTTGTAGAGGACCGTTTGTGTATTTACATTTTGTATTAGAAACACGTGTGTAACTCCTGTTCGAATATTAAAAGGCCCACCTACATGAAAATTGGCAGACTTAATCTGTCCAACCGAAGATGAAAGAAGACAAACAAGACAGATATATATATATATATATATATATATATATATATATATATATATATATCTATCAACAAATATGTATTAAACAAATAACAAGGCACCTAGACATAACATTTGTATGATTCTGAACAATGTGTTTGTTCTTTGGTGAAATGTTCGTATTTCGGTGAATGTTTTTAACGTTCATAGCGTTCTCCTAGAAATGGGAAACGCTGAAATGAAGAAGAAAGAGAGATTTACCTCACCACCACGCGAGGTGGGATTCGGCACGAGTCCTGAAGGAAAAAGAAGTTACCCAGTATTTATAGTATGAGGAGAGAGACACCTGGTGAAGAATTAGGGAACTAAGGAGGAGCTAACTCCGACACTCTCAAACAAAAATGAAAAAAAAAAACAAAAATAAACTAAGAATGTATAAAAATATTTTTATAGTAAAAATAAAAGCAATACATTTTTATTAAAAAAATACCAACGATACATTTTTCTGGTGAAGTTATCATCAATACATTTTATAGTAACAATAACAACAATACATTTTTGTACTAAAATAACAAACAATAAATTTTATGGTAGAATTACGAACAGTACATTTATAATAAAATGACCAACAATACATTTTCATAGCAAAATGACCAACAATAGATTTCATAATAGAATTAATAACAATACATTTACAATAAAATGATGACCAATGCATTTTTATAGTAAAATCACCAGCAATAAATTTTATACTAAAATTGATGATATGGAGTACATTGTCAAAAACAAAGAAAACAAAAAAATACAACACGAAAAAAGGCAAAAAGAATATATTATGATTAATTTCATTTATAAGAAGAAAAGTTTTCACTTCTCGTGATTTTACAAGATGATTTTGTAGAAAATGTAATTATAATTTAATCATAAAATAACGTCATATTCTTGAATTAGTTATAAGGTTTACTTTTCGTATTTAGATGTTGTCATTAAATAACACATACGCTAAACAAAAACAACCAATCGAAAACTGAACCCTTTATTTAATCTAGAGTGTTCTACAGGCCTCATACAGTATAAAACAGCTTGAAATAGCCACTCAAGTCACTAACCAGATGAAAGGGTACAAACACGCATCAGAACCACTTAAGGCATCTATTATTGCCCTCTCAAAATCAGGCGAGTCTACGAGAGAAGTTACAGAAATTGCTATAACCTCGCAATCAACTGTCTCTCGAGTGATCCTGCTCCAAGGAAGGAAACAAGGGGACGAAAGAAAAATATTGATGATGGAACTGGCAGGGTAATCAAGAGAGAAGTTGCGAAGAATAGGACTATAACTAGCCAAGAAATTGCAGCCAGTCTAAGCGAAGAGCAAGGTGTTAGTCTTGCCTCTTCAACAGTCTGTCGGTGGCTGTTAGAACAAGGCTACAAATCTTGTACACGAAGGTTTAAGCCGCTAATAAGCAAAGCCAACAAAGCCAAGAGACTAGAATGGGCTCACTATTACAAAAATCTCATCGTGGAAAACTGGAAGAATGTTCTCTTCTCCGGTGAAACGAAAGTTGAGCTAAATTCAAAGGATAAGGTGAGTCACTTTTATCGAACAGCACTGTAGATATATATTATGTTTAGACATAGATATTACAAATATGGTTAGACATATACAGTTATTGTGATATTCTGGTTAGACATATATAGATATTTGATATTATGTTTACAAGCATAGACATTATATATTATGTTTAGATAGATATTACAAAGATGGTTAGGCATATATAGACATTTGATATTATATCCGCAGGAATAAAAAACAGATTTCAATAACTAGAGTTAACCCCACTGGCGAGTAATTATCCAAAATGCCAGTGACACTCACAAGAGATGGATGTCTTTGGAATTCTTTCATCTATTTCCTTTTTTATGCTTATCCAATGTTTATTCTTTTTATAAATATTTCTTTTTTCGCTTTTTTTTTCTTGATTTTGTTTCTCTTCAATTCGTTTCTATTCGATCTGATCGTTAATATTTTTTTCATTATTTTGTTGAAACGTTTTCTATTATGTTCTGCAATTCATTGTCATTTGCTTTCTTCATTTATCGGCCGTTCTGCAGCATATGATTAGCATATCCATTCATTGGAGATTTCCAGGCGTATTATTTTTTTCTGCAATTCCCCACTCCCTGCCAAGAAACAGTATCCGCGTACGCTTCTCCATTCAATGACATTGTTTTCCTTAGGACTTCCCTTTCAATATCTAACATCTATTACCGATTATAATAAAAAAGAAAATGTTTCGCTTTAAAGTCCCCTTTTGTCGATACAGAACATGGAGGAAGCTTTCTGTATTTATCTTCTAATCGCCCTACTTTCTGTTTTTAGCTTTCCTCTTGTAGGCGCCTGCTCGTGCACAGATGTTCTTCTTCACCAACTGCACAGCTAAAACCTGGTTGATGCCGTAACTTTGCTGAACGGATCTGAGGTACAGTTTCTGGGAGAATGCTTATAATCTGATATGCTAAACGAAGCCTCCGCCAAAATGACGTGTGACATCAAACATGCACAATCATCGATTCATGACGACTATATCACCAAAATATGTCACTATATATACATATAGTCATCCACAGACAAACTTTTTCGCTGTATCACAGCTCCTCAGTGTGGCTAGACATCCGATCGCTTCAAGCCGGGAGCAAAACACGACCGATTTGTCATCTGTTGGAGTTTCTAACCCCTAGGCTATCGATACCCGGTAGAGGGAAAGGTGAATTATGAGTATTTATTTTTTTCATAAACACGTAAGTGTCCTAGTGAAAATCCGGCTTGGAGAGTCTTGCATTATCAGCAGTAATAGTGAGCGTTTACAAATTTGCGCTTTTCCCCCACAGTGATCGAACGAAAAATTTATTCTTCGGGAGCAAATATCGTTATCAACAGACAGACTGCTTCGGTGAAGTGGTCTATGAAATTATTTCAATATGTTTTCTGTTTATACGTTATTTTTGTAGATAAACTTATTTAAGTAAATCCTCTGTTTATAATAAAGAGTATCAATTACCTTTACCGACCTGAATATACGAGAAATTTTGTAAAAGATATGTGACCTTCGACAGGAATCGAACCTGTATCCTACATGGGACAATCACTTGTCTTAACGAGTTATACTATTAGGCTACAGTGGAAGCGTCTGGATAGCATTGTCAAATTACTGTTAGAATAGTTGTCGGACTTAGTAGATTTCATAATATACGTTGTCATTTGTTTACGATAAGATACGCTTCGAGTAGATATTAGCGTTCGAGAAAGATCACTGATACAATCTGTGGATGACTATATGCTCCCTTTCGAAGTTTGAGCACTTTGGAAGAACACACACACACACATATATATATATATATATATATATATATATATATATATATATATATATATATATATATATATTTGAAATTATTAGGAGAATTTGATAATTATATTTAAGTGATTCATCGAGTCTGAAACCTCTACAGAATTCAGAAAGCACTGGACGGCCGTTTCGTCCTATATTTGGGACTTATCAGCAGTGCGCATCCACTACCGAAAATTGAAACCCTGACAGTTAGTTTGTCAAGCAAACACCATATCAACTGTTCAACGAAGAGGTAGCAAATTAGACTCAATATAGCGCCGCTCACTCACATATTCCGTGGTGGAACTCTACTGAGATTCACTTTAACCGTAGGACTGTGTCCCCTGGAGCCACGACATTTGCTACCTCTTCGTCACTGAGGGCCGTTGCACAGATATTTAGCATGAGTGGAAGGCGTTTTATTGTTGCTTTGTGAGTTTTTTGATGCACACTGCATTATGAGAGAAGATGAGGTAGTTTTCATGTTTCATTATCAAGCGGAAAAATGCCGAAATACAGGTTGTTGCTCATTTAAAAAGGAAGTTGGGATTTTTGCAACAAGTTCCAGAAGAGTGGCATTAGTTAATAGAAAAGTAGAAAAACAGTTCTAAAGGGAATCAATGAATGTTGTTTTCAGTGAGAGGTCTCCAAAACATTCAATATTTTCAAAACTGTCTTTAATCTCCATCTTCAAAGTGAAGTAAAATCTGTTTGAACTGAGATAAAATTCTGAAAGCTAAAAAAATTGTGAAAATTTGGAGGAAATCTGAGGACCTATAGGACTGTCTCTTGTTAAATCTGGCTGGAATGATCATGTTCAAAAAAGTTAACAGCGGCAGATATGACGTCATAGTCACTACGATACTGTTTTTTGTTCAAGTTGGGGAACAGATGATAGACAGGTAAATCAGGAGAATGGACAAGGTGATCAAGCAGCTCAAAATCACAGTCACGTACAGCAGCCATTGGGACCAAAGACTTGTGTGACAGAGCATTGTCCTAATAAAACAAGACCACTTTCGTCAGTTTTCCTGGGCGTTTGGTCTTGATGGCCTTTCGTAACATCCTCAGCAAGTTGTCATAGGGCTCTCCATTAATGATGTGGCCCTTTTGAAGATAAAATAAGCAGAATGTCTTTTGTATCCCAAACAACTGAAGCCATCATTTTCTTAGTCTGCTTTGGGGCAGGGAATGGAGGGGTGTTTCCACTGCATCGGTGTCTTGCTGTCTCTAGCTCAAAGTGGTGAACCCAAAATTACTCCCGGGTTAAGAAACATTCAATGAAAACAGATGGATTTGCTTCGATCAATGTCAGATTTTCCAGTAATGTGATCAGGTTGGTCTAAGGGGTCATGTGGTCGCAGAAACTGCCTGACACATCATGACTGGGTTTTACTGCTTGTGTGGCATGGTGCAGAGTCCTGTTGCCAGGCATAGGGTTTCTATAAATCACCTTCTAACCAAGGGTAGCACTATATTCCTCAAGGGACTTGATGTAGACCTCCGTGTTGAGAATGTGGCCCTGTGGGAACAGAAATAGAGGCATAACGTCACCATCACTAGTGATCACTCCAAGCCCCTTCGTAATCACTACTAGACTCCTCGAACTCTTTCCGAATTCTCTGCAATATCCTCAGATTGACACCTAAACACTCTGAAATGTTTGTATTGAAGCTTCCGGAGCGAATGCCAATGAGTACAACATGCCGTTTCAAAATTTCTGGCGGATTAAATTGCCTTATGGTGCTCTTTTTCTAACAGACGGTGTCTAACTGACCCTACTATACTGTGTAGATGACATAATCAAAGACAAACAACGCGCATGCGCAAAATGAAAACTATTAAATGGCGACAATTTACCTATCGCATCCGTAATTCTTTTTAGCATTGATTAACTTCTTGCGTACACCGATGCTTTTAAAATCCTGTGACTTGAGATAAGTCGTAACACGGCTAACCATGATGGAGATTCACAGAGTGTTTGTAATAATTGCATCGTTATTTTGAAGATCGTCCTAACGTGTATATGTTCAATCAACAGGTTTCTGGGATTGAACGAGATACGAAGGTAGACAATACGAATAGATGAATGGATAAATCGACGCTGTCGGTTTTGCCGACCGGCCAATCGTCCGCCTGAATGTCTACGTTTCAGGATTGGGAATTCTTTTCGCCTTCTTTCATAAAAGAATCACTGTGAAATCATCTTGTGGTTTTGCAAAGCGGGGGAGAAAGGAACGAGCGGGCCAACAGCAAGGAACCGGGAAAAGATCTCGCGTCCGACCACATTTCTGCGCCGTAGTCGTGACGGCAGCAAATCCCAGACTTGATGAAAACGACGCGAAAAGATATTTCCTTTCCAAAGTAAGTAATCAGCCGATGGTCCGATGAAGATATTCGTGTCTAGACACCGACAACTCGATTATCAAACATAAGAATCAAGTGGAGAAATTATCATGGGTTAAAATTGTAACTATTATTGAGATGAATGTCTTGGCCGGCGAAGAGGTGTATGGTCAACTGTGGCGCAAGGGAAGAAGAAATAAATCTCATAGTCTTGCAGGTGTGGTAAATGAAGCGATAACAATTTATATATATATATATATATATATATATATATTCTTATATAGGTAAGAAAAGCAGTATACAAATAATGAGGAATAGTGGTTAGAGGATCGGACTGAGGGCTCGTTGAACTGATTTCGAATTTCAGCCGAATCTAAAAACAGCTACCTGCTACATTGTCCTACCCGGTTAGAGTAGCCAAAACCACTTAGCTACTTCGAACAAATATATCCCTTTCCAGGACATATTAGGGGTAGTTTCCGATCTATAAATACTCGGTGATATCTTTTCGCGCTCTCTTTTTCTCATTTTTCCGCATAGAGGTCAACATGTAAATTTCTCGCGGAAGAACGTGTTCTCTTTTTGGAACACGTATGAACAATACACACACACACACGAACATACGCACCTTTCACTTCATTTTTTCTAGGACTTTCTCTTATAGCCAATTACACATACGCAAACAATTCTCTAGCTTAAATATTTTCTACATTAATGTTCATTGTTAAGTAACACACATCAGTATTCTATTGTATCTGTAACCCTTTATTGTTAATACATTATGATTTGTTTGTACACATATATATGGGTCCTTGTTTCTTTGCATTTTTTAGGTGGACTCATACTCCGAGTCTGCCATGTTGGTTGTGGGCATTTCAAGAGACACACGTGTTTATCTCTAAATGCGTACACCGGCCCTCAACATACTCCGAGTCTGCCATGTTGCTTGCGGGCATTTCAAGAGAAACACGTGTTTATCTCTAAATGCGTACACCGGCCCTCAACATACTACGAGTCTGCCATGTTGGTTGTGGGCAGTTCAAGAGACACACGTTTTTATCTCTCAATACGTACACCGGCCCTCAACATACTACGAGTCTGCCATGTTGCTTGCGGGCATTTCAAGAGACACGCGTTTTTATCTCTCAATACGTACACCGGTCCTCAACATACGCCGAGTCTGCCATGTTGCTTGCGGGCATTTCAAGAGAAACACGTGTTTATCTCTCAATACGTACACCGGCCCTCAACATACTCCGAGTCTGCCATGTTAGTTGTGGGCAGTTCAAGAGACACACGTTTTTATCTCTCAATACGTACACCGGCCCTCAACATACTACGAGTCTGCCATGTTGCTTGCGGGCATTTCAAGAGACACGCGTGTTTATCTCTAAATGCGTACACCGGCCCTCAACATACTCCGAGTCTGCAATGTTGGTTGTGGGCATTTCAAGAGACACACGTGTTTATCTCTAAATGCGTACACCGGCCCTCACCATACTCATGACTCGTGGATGAAAAATATTTATAATCATTTCGCATTCTTCATTCATAAATTGCAGCAAAAATATGAATGTATCACACTTGTTTCTTTCCAGAACAATCTTGGAACTGTGGAAAGTGACCTCACTACTGTCGTAAATTATATGTTCTGCTTTAAAAATAAGCATCTGCGTGCAATGTACCGGATACCGATTTGGAAAGTGAGAGCGAATAGGCAAGTTCAAATTCTGGGTTAGATTGTTGCGTTCTCTTTCCCACAAATACCCTTTAAGAAGGCATGTATCCGTCTATTCTCTTTGATGGGCTAATTAGAAGGATAGATTGGAAGATCTAAATTTTGGTTGTAACCAGTCTAAGACTCTGAATTCCAAAATTTGGCAGCAACGGAAATCCATTTTACTATCTTTTCCAAGAATGCATGGCGATTCACTTATAATAAAGAAAAGTCCGCGATCTCTCACGTCCTGAAGAAACATTAACAAACCTTGAGTGACTGATTGGTTTGATTTTAAGTTTTATCGATCTTTTGCATGGCATTTAATGCTAAAAAATATTTTCAGATTGTAAGAATGTTTTACAGATAGTAATTATTTACTGATACTTTTCATACTAATTAATCCATAGTTGGGGAGAAGAGGTGGACTTATAAATTTCTAAAGGATATTTGCGAATGAAATAAATATAACGACCCAGACTGGAATTGGAACTCGACTCTCCGATTACACCAGCCGCACATCCAAGATTGCATATCCAGCATCGATGATATTTTTATTGATATTTAAAAATGTTGGTCAGATTAAAAAAAATTAAAGCAAATATTTGAAAGTTATTGAATGCAAACATAGACACTTTCTTAATTTCGTAGTCTGGAGCAATTTCTTTCTCATATTTGAACTTGTATCTCACACGACCGGAAGTTCCTGCCGGCCGCTCAAACGTCTGAAAGCCTCACCACGGAAAACAGAACGAATGCCGTTAATTTCCGGTGACTCAGCGTTTTCAGAAATTGAAACAAAAAATGCAAAAAAAAAAACGAAACATAAACATACACAAGTCCTCCTAATTAAAAATAATGACCAGAAACTAATTTATATACACATGGTGTCCAAATGAAACCCATGTGTACATGCAAAAGTGGAAGGCAATTTTTAGTCGACAACCAAAAGATATTGTTAACCAGGCAACGATGCTAACTGCGGCCGACATAAACACAGCTGATTTCTTCCGCCAAATAACTCGGCCCCGGTGTTCCTGGGGTTGAGCTGTTCAGTCGAACTCTCTGCCTTCGAGCAGAAAGGAACTCGGACGAGGCTCCGCAGAAGGGTAGAGTCTCGTTCGGAGAGGTAGACTGACCATAGGGAATATTTTCGGACGAGCTTACGGGCTCGGAAAACCCACGTTAAACTCGGTCCTGTGCCACATGCATTACTCGGCCCCGGGGTAGAGCGATGTGCTTCCCTCACCTTCACCTGGCCGACCCTCATCGCTGACTACACGAAGCAGCCAAGCCTAGCAGTAGCCACCAGTGAAGCCAGCCACTCCCAGTCTTGTTGCCGAACTCAGCAGCAGCAGCCCAAGCCGAATCTTATGCGATAGTCCTTCTAAGGACTACCAAATTGCATCTTATGCGACCGTCATTCTAAGGACGAACAGGCTACCTCAGCACGGCCTACGCCTATCGTCTCTCTTCGTGAACGCCGACGCGGTCCTCTTAAGGGTGAACATCCGAGGATGGACTGGACTTCGGATACAGCTGTTCCATCTGGGCTGCCGCCCTGAACCAAAACGATACTTCGACTGGCACTCCCCGACTTCACGATTGGACTACTTCGAACAGTTCCTGTACATACTTTTGCGAGATTGATAAATAAAATTTGGCTTAGATATTAAAATCCTCGCCTTTGTTACCCTACGTAATTTTTCTGCTTGTGGGGTTAACAGCACCTGTTTGACGCTCCGTAATACTTGCACTGGACGAATCTGTTTTCTGTGATGAATTGATAATGAGAAGTGGTTAACGCTATGAAAAGACGTTAAAACGGGATGACGAGGAAACCTTAAGTAATCTTTTCTGTTCATGTCTACAGCAGTTCTCACGTTTTATGGCGTTATTGTTATTGTTACAAAATTTGACAGCGGTTAGGTACAAATGCACTTATGTTAGTTTTCGAAATATTTTATTTTGTTTTATTCGGTGCGCCTTATTTGTTTCGACATAAAGAGAAAATCAAAGATGAATAAAGGTACGGAAGGAGGGATGGGAGGGAGGGAGGAAGGAAGGAAAAAAGAAGGAAGGAAAGAAAGAAGGAAAAAGGAATCGATGAAGAAAGGAAGGTAAGAAGGAAAGTAGAACGGAAGGAAAGAAGAAGGAAAAAAGGTGGGAAAGAAGGAAGGAAGGGAAGAAGGAAGGAAGAAAAGAAAGAAGGAAAGGTGGAAGGAAAGAGTGAAGGAAAAAGTAACGGAGGAAGAAAGAAAGGAAGGTAAGAAGGGAGGAATGAAAGGAGGAAGGATAAAGGTGTGAAGGAAGTAAAGAAGGAAGGTAGGAATGAAAGCAGGAAGGGAGGAAATAAGAAAAGAGCGAAGAAGGAAGGACGGTAAGAAGGAAGGAAAGGCGGAAAGAAAGAAGAAAAAAGTGAGGGAGGAAGAAAGGAAGGAAGGTAAGAAGGAAGATAAGAAAGGAAGGAAGAGATGAAGGAGAGAAGGAAGGAAAGGAGGAAGGAAAAAGTGGGAAGGAAGTAAAAAAGGGAGGGAGGGTTAAAGGAAATCAGGAAGGGAAGAAAGAAGAAAGGAGCGAAGGGAGGATGGAAGGGAAGAAGGAAGGAAGAAAGGAAGGGAGGAAAGGTCGAAGGAAAGTGAAGGGAAAAGTAAGGGAGAAAGAAAAGAAGGAAGGTTAGAAGGACGGAAGGAAAGAAGTAAGGAAGGGAAGAAGGAAGGAAGGAATGTAAGAAGGAAGGAAGGTAAGAAGGAAGGGAAGAAGAAAGAAAGGAAGGAAATCAACGCCAAAAAGACTAAAAAATATAAACGTCAAATCAAATGAAAAAATGAAATGAAACTAAGGAAAAATTTTAAAAAATCGAAAGAAAGAAGAGAAGAGATGATTAACAAATTCAGATACAATGGATGCCATGGCAAATCGAAAGCAAGAAACACATAATAGAAGGAATGAATGGAAAAATAGAAGGAAAAAGAGTGAAGAATGTACGTACTGAAAAACTAATGACCGAAAAAGAAAGAAAAATGAATGAATTAATTTTCCAGAAAATCAGAAGCAAAAAAAAAAAAAAAAAATAAAATTAAAAAATGCGGGGTGAAATCAAAAGAAAGAAAAACTTAAACGTCAAATAAATGAAGAAGGACTGAAAAAGAAACGTAATGTAAAAACTGATGAGTCAAAAGAAAGTCGGGTAGAAAGAAAGAGTGAAAGAAAAACATGAATGAAAAGGAAGAAAGAAAGAAATAAAAAATGAATAAATAAATGAATGAAAGCAAACTGAAAGGAAAGGGGAAATGAAAACTTGAGAAAACACTGAAAAAAAATGACAAATCAAAGAAAGAAACAAAGAAAGAAAGAAAATGTACAAGAAATGAAGAAGGAAAAAGAATATATAATGGACAAAATGAAAGAAAAGGTAAATCAAACAGAACAGGTAGAAAGAAAGAAACTGAAAGAAAGAAAAACTACAAAGAAAGAAAGGAAGAAAACGAAAGAAAGAAAAAGGAAGAAAGAAATAAAGAAAATGGACGACGAACGACAAAAGAAAGAGAAAGAGAAAGAAGAAGAAAGAAAGTATGAAAAAGAAAGAAAGTAAAAAGAATGAGAGAAAGAAAAAGAAGGAACGACAAATAAAGAAAGAAAGCAAGAAAGAAAAAAGAAAGAACGTTAAAGTAAAGAATGAAAAAGAACAAACAAAAAAAGAAAGGATGAAAAGAAGGAAAGAACAAGAAGGAAAGAAAAAAGAACGAAAATAAAAGAAGGAAAAAGACAAAAGAATGAAAAAATGAAAAAGAAAGAAAAAAGAAGGAAAGAAAAAAAACATAATGAATTAAAAATGGAAGACTAAAAATTATATAAAAGCTAACAACAGAAACACAAAGAGGAATAAAAACAAAGTGTAAATAAAGTGATAAAGAGAAAGGAGAATAAACTGCTAAATAAAATGTCGTCTGATAATAGCGAGAAAGAAAAAAGAAAGAATGATTTTGAGAGTAAAAACGAATGACGTCGCTGAAGTAGCCAATCCAAATCCAGAAGAGGAAGAAAGTCAAACATGGCGGCAATGCACAAGTAAAGCAGTGAACAAAGCAGAACACGAAGAATATTGACAGGGGATGAATAAGGAATAATAATAAAAAAAGGAATGATTAAACTCCTAACGCGAAGAAACAACGGGGATTTCAGAAAGAACATAGGGATATAAAAGCCAAAATGAAAAGGAAAACAAAAAAAATGGTTGTTTATTTTATTTCGTTCTGTGAACAAAATAAGACATGCGGAAATGTTTTTCAATGTATCAGAAAGATTAGCTTACAGCAAGTTTAAAAAGAAAGCGAAGTTTCAACTCAGCTGAAAAGCGGATTAACGTTTATTTTTATTTTATTATTAATCCTTGAACGTCAGTTAACGGCAAGAAACATAAATTGATTTCATGCCACGAAGGCACACACACTCTCTCTCTATCTATCTATCTATCTATCTATCTATCTATCTCTCTCTCTCTCTCTCTCTATATATATATATATATATATATTTATTATAATTTTATCATATAGACAAAACCATTTTACTCACAACAAAGATGCAACTTGGTTTCAGTGCATTTTAACTGCACATCTACGAGCGAGGGTCGGAAATGTTTATGAACGATCCTGTTTTTACGCAAGCCCGGATGTAAAACGTCACTTCCTTTTTTAATTTTTAATTGTAGGAAATCAATTATGATACATAACCAAGAACAATGGATAAAGAAATCTGGTGAAAATTTTGATATTTCCATGGGATCGCTGGATTCTGCTGAATCATCGGACTTGGTAGGACTGTTTATTCTATATAACCTCACAATTCACAATGAAATTAATATTAATAATATAGGGATGTATAGAGACGATGGTTTGATGGTAGTGAATAATTCCACCAGTAGCAAAGTTGATAAGTTGAGGAAATAGATACATAGAGTATTTAAGTCTTTACACCTCAAGGTGAAAATTAATTCTAATATAAAACAAGTAGACTTTCTAGATGTAACCCTAAACTTACACTTAAATAATTTCCAACCCTTCTTAAAGAATAATACCAACCCCATTTATATAAACCCTAATTCCAATCACCCAACGCCAGTTATTAAACATATTCCATCATCTGTTGAACGCCGTATAAACAAGCACTCTTCTAGCAAAGAAATATTCGATAAGCA
>OZ038496.1:12603034-12645534 GCA_964036315.1 Acanthosepion esculentum | reverse complement strand
AGCAATCGCTATCACTTGACTTAAAATATTTTTGCCCTTCCTTGCCTTTAAAGGAGTGCCCTTTGCCGTGTTGATGTTGCCACATGCCTTACTTCTTGCCTATCTCACACTGCGAATTTTTTCTAAGCTCTATACTAAACATTAAATCTGTTAGGAAAAAAGAACTAAACAATATGAACACAAAACGATCAGCTTTAAAAAAGGACTCGTAACTGGAAAAACCGAATGAAAAAAGAATGTCAACAACAAATACTTTTTCACACCCAAAACAGTTCTGCGGAATCAGAATCACCGTTGATTTTAAGCAAGCGAATGAGCCAATTGGAGTAAAATGCCATGCAGATTTAAATTTTTCCCACTTGTGACGAATGCAGTTATCGATTTTTTTTGCATGCTAGCATGCTAGTTAACATTCGTGTCAGTCAGCTGTTGGCTCTCACGCTGGCCAATAGAATCTTCCTGACTATTCGTGGCGGCCAGCTATAGGCTCTCACTTTGGCCAAGTAGAAAATGGCCGCAAACTACATGAAAACTGCCGTAGAAGCATGAAAAAATCGATTATTTCCACTATCAATAGGAGTTGGGAAATGCAATGTCGGTTTTGTCCGTTACGCTAACTTGGAGTATGTGCATGTAAATTCTGGTGCAAATCCGTCGAAAAATGCGGCCCTGCATTCGTTACACACACACACACACACACACACACACACACACACACACACACACACACACACACACATATATATATATCATGCCTTTTATAGATAGAAATACAATTAATATACTATATAATGTTGCTTCCACAAAACCCAGAATATTTGAAAATACTAATTAGCGTAATGAACAGTTCATCAGCATTATAAGTCTCTGAAGATTGTATTAAATATGAAACTTTTGTTTGACATAAGGTAATGTGTATATTTAATATTTTGCCTACAAACAGGGTTGTTCATAACCATTTTCGACCCTCACCCGTCGATGTGCAGTTGAAATGCACTGAAACCAAGTTGCATCTTTGTAGTGAGTAAAATGGTTTTGTCTATATGATTGAATTATAATAAATAAATAATTATCGCTCTACTATCTGTATCGAGCTCTTTTTTTGATTAACGCTGCGAACGTTGGAATTTATATATTACTTTCGTTCTCATCGCATCGTATATATATATATATATATATATATATGCAAATATTACATTACCAGAAACATATATATATATATATATATATATATGTGTGTGTGTGTGTGTGTGTGTGTGTGTTTGTGTGTGTGTGCATGTGTATTGTCAGAAACATCTCGCTATTAGAGAGGCCCTGTATATCAAACATTTCTTTCCTACTATCAACCTCACATTATTTAACAGATGAAATGTTAAAGAAGCTAGCGTACACAGAGTGAAGCCGCTTGACTTTAAACTCTGTCGCGCATGCTGACTACGTAATAACACGGCACAGATTTCGACCAGCACAGCTGGAATCTTTTTCCAGTTGTGCTGGTCGAACTCTCCGTCTCCGAGCAGAGAGGATCCCCAGAGGACGCTATGCCGAAAGTCAGAGTCTCGGCCTGGGAATCAGCTACCCGAACCCCTTTTACACGGTATCTACGTTAATTTTTAGCTGAGCCTACGGGCTCGGATGCACCATATTAAACTCGTCCTTGTCCCATATCTGATCGCGTGGCGAGGTTAGTAAATACACTACGTTATAACGTTCTCGTTCACTTCAGATGTTTATAGAGTTGCTTCCAATGGAAGTATGTAGAGTGTGGTCGTGTCACCACACCAGTTTCATGAATGACCATGGCTTGTGAAGCTACAGAAGAAGAAAAAAGGTTCAAATAGAAAGGACGTCATTTTAAATTTAGGAGACCCTTCAGGCCAACACGTTATCAAGAAGAGAACGCTGGGGCGTAGAAATAGAAAAATGTTCTATCTTATACTCTTTATGGAATCTTTCATTTTGTTTTAGTCGTTAATTTATTTACAATTAAAATCTATTTTAATCGTGTCCCAATTTTCCCTCTTCATTCGCTATTCATTGTCTATTTTGTTCTACGCGCCAACGTTCACCATTTGATGTGTTGGACGAAAGGGTCCCATAAACGTAAAATGACGTCTTCTCTATTTAATCAAGAATGAATATATATATATATATATATATATATATATATATATATATATATATATATATATATATATATACACAAATGCTTGGAGGTACAAAATCTCCCCTCGTTATAAGTATATATACTTATACGTTATTGATTTTAGCGTGTCCCCCCTTTTTTGCTCTTCATTTTCGTTGCTGTTCTTTTCGTTTAATTTATCAATTTTTACAACGATTTTCTCCTGATAAGATGTTGGACGAGAGGGCCTTAGGGACTATTACCATTAACAAATTCCTTGTTTTTAAAATATTATATATATATATATATATATATATATATATATATATATATATATATATATATATATATATATATAAAGTAAAAAAAGGCTCAAACACTAATATTCCATGGTTATAATTTATTACATTGGAATTATAATCACGACCCAAATCATCAAACCTACAAATTCAAAAATAAATCGGAAAATATAAATCCTGGTAACAAAAAAATAAATTTTAGTGAAAGTGTATGTGTGGGGTGGGAAACAAGTGTGAGAGAGAAATGTATGAAAGTTCTAGAGAGAGGTGTAACAGAAGAAAGAAGAACAGGAAGGCCTAAAGGTGACGGTGGGGATTAAAATTTAACATTGAGAAGTTTTAAAGAGAGGAGTTAAATAACGGTTTAAATGAGTGAGATACAGATAAAAATGAATTATTTTCAGATGCATAATTCGCTACCGATTCGCTGACCTAAAATTAAAATTTAAAAAAAAAAAAAAACTCCGTAAACGCGTGGTTACATTTGTGGTGACACTACGCACAATAATAAACGTTATGATCTAAACTTAAAATCCAGCCAATGTATATATGAAAATTTTCCGTCTGCTTTGCATTACTAACCTTATGTATACATGAAACATTGACCACTAATATTATTAATATATATATATATATATATATATATATATATATATATATATATATATTCACAGACAGACTGTTTCGCGGTATCACTGCTCATTAGTGTGACTAGACATGCCATTGTTTCAAGCCAAGATCGAAATCCAATCAATTTTCTTTCAGCTGGTGACACTCACCCTTTGGCCATCAGCTCAGGCAGCAAGTATTTTAACACCTTATATATGTGTTATATGCGTTACCGTCTACCAGACTGCTCAATTCATAGCGACGAGTTTTTGCGTTAATAGTAGCAGCCAACAAATTCTCTTTCTTCCAAAGTGCTCAACCTACGAGAGAGGGAGTATATATATATATATATATATATATATATATATATATATATATATATATATATATAAATTAACTGATTTAAAATATGGAATTTTCGCTACAAAGTAATAACCATGTTTCAAAAATGGAAGCTAAAAGCTTCGAATTTAATTTTGTGATTAAATTAAAGACATTATTCGCTTGACGAGGAAATGGAACTAATGTATTTAATTTAATAACAGAATTAAATTTGAAGCTTTTAGCTTCCATTTTTGAAACATAGTTATTACTGTGTAGCGAAAAAATAACCTATTTTAAATCAGTTAATTGATAATATTAATGTTCTGTAAATTTACATTGAGCACTATTGTGTAAAAATAAAAATATCTATAAGAACACAGGATTATATATCTTACTGTTCTTTCTTTCTTTCTTTCTATATATATATATATATATATATATATATATATATATATATATATATATATATATATATATAATGATAATAATATAAATATAAATAGTTATACTCGTTTGGAAAAAACCTTAGGTATTTTGGATTGTAATTGCACAAACCAATGACCAAGGAAAAATAGGGAATAAAAAAAGAGAGAACTAAGAACATGAAATTGAGGCGAAAACAATCGTCCAGAATCCCAGTTCAGAGTCCAAAGAACAAAACCTCCAACACGAATAAAACAAAAGTAACTAAGTAAAGTGCTCAATACGCTAAGTAGAGCAAATCTAAATATGGACCTAAAGAGCCAGGTAATCCTACCTAGGTTTCAAATAAACGGATCGTCAGGGCAATCTGGCTAAAGAGGCAAAATTGGAACAGAATATAAATAACATATAACATACCCCCCCCCCAGTTGTTGAGTTACTGTTTTACTTGTTGTTTTTTTTTTTTAGTCACGTGGTTATGGTTGTTTTATGTTTTTATGTTGTAGGCTATTTATACTCTGTTACAATTTTACCTCTTTAGCCAGATTGACCTGACGATTCGCGTAGGTGAACCATAGGAAGGTTTACCTGGCTCTTTAGCTTCATATATATATATATATATATATATATATATATATATATAGAGAGAGAGAGAGAGAGAGAGAAGTATGGATACACGTGCTTAAAAAGACACCTTGTTTTTTTAAACAGCGAATCCACAGGTGTATGTTTTATTTTCGGCTGGGTTTGTCTCTTTCTGTCGTTGTCTTTCTCTGTCTCTATCTATATTCTTCTTTTTCACTCTTTCTATCTCTTTGTCTCTTTCTATCTCTTTGTCACTTTCTATCTCACCCCATTTCTTTTTCCTTCACGCAACGAGGCTGACACATTTTATTAATTACAGAAAAAACGCTTCACAAAAACAACCAAGTTGCTCATACGCTGTCTGAATGCGATTGTATGTTCATTCCGCGCCAAATATTTCAGGAAGCAGCGTTTTCATTTTTGTCCTCCTGTTGGATCAGTTCTGAAACTTAAAAAAAAAAATATGCTGGTTTTTGTATTCTCTGTCTAAGCCAATTGCGGGCTGTCGGTAAATGCTTGGTTTGCAAGACTTGCAAACCGTGAAGATATTCGCAAGGCAAGTGACAAGACATTTGAAAGGTCAGTGATCTCATTCTCTACAACGGTGAACAGAACAAAAATATTTTCTTCCTCGTTGCATTTTCATTGAGTTTGTATTAAATTAAAATGAATTTGGAACCAAACTTCGCTGAGATTTTTTAGAAAGGATAAAAACAAAAAACGAAAGAAAGAAAGAAAGAAAGAAAGAAAGAAAGAAAGAATGGGATATTACAAGAAAGAAAGGAGCGTAAAAAAAACGAAACAAAAGATTGTTAGGAAAAAAAGAAGGAATAAATGTAAGAAGGAAAACAAAAGAAAACAGGGATGAAAGAACGAATGTATGAATTAATTAAAACGAAAGAAAAACTGAAGAAATATGAATAAAAGGAAGGAATAAAGGAAAGGGGAAGTTAGAAAGAAAGAAGGAGTATAAAAGAAAGAAAGAAAGGAACTTTAGAAATGATGGAAAAGAAAGAAAGAAAGAAAGAAAGAGAAAGAACTTAGGGAAGGACAAAGGAAGAAAATAAATAAATAAATAAATAAAGAAAGAAAGAAAGAAAGAAAGAAAGAAAAACTTAGGAAAGGAGAAAGGAAGAAAATAAATAAATGAAGAAAGAAAGAAAGGAACTCTAGAAATGATGGAAAAGAAAGAAAGAAAGAAAGAAAGAGAAAGAACTTAGGGAAGGACAAAGGAAGAAAATAAATAAATAAATAAATAAAGAAAGAAAGAAAGAAAGAAAGAAAGAAAAACTTAGGAAAGGAGAAAGGAAGAAAATAAATAAATGAAGAAAGAAAGAAAGAAAGAAAGGAACTCTAGAAATGATGGAAAAGAAAGAAAGAAAGAAAGAAAGAAAGAGAAAGAACTTAGGGAAGGACAAAGGAAGAAAATAAATAAATAAATAAATAAATAAAGAAAGAAAGAAAGAAAGAAAGAAAAACTTAGGAAAGGAGAAAGGAAGAAAATAAATAAATGAAGAAAGAAAGAAAGAAAGAAAGGAACTCTAGAAATGATGGAAAAGAAAGAAAGAAAGAAAGAAAGAGAAAGAACTTAGGGAAGGACAAAGGAAGAAAATAAATAAATAAATAAATAAATGAATAAATAAATAAATAAATAAAGAAAGAAAGAAAGAAAGAAAGAAAAACTTAGGAAAGGAGAAAGGAAGAAAATAAATAAATGAAGAAAGAAAGAAAGAAAGAAAGGAACTCTAGAAATGATGGAAAAGAAAGAAAGAAAGAAAGAAAGAAAGAGAAAGAACTTAGGGAAGGACAAAGGAAGAAAATAAATAAATAAATAAATAAATAAATAAAGAAAGAAAGAAAGAAAAACTTAGGAAAGGAGAAAGGAAGAAAATAAATAAATGAAGAAAGAAAGAAAGAAAGAAAGGAACTCTAGAAATGATGGAAAAGAAAGAAAGAAAGAAAGAAAGAAAGAGAAAGAACTTAGGGAAGGACAAAGGAAGAAAATAAATAAATAAATAAATAAATGAATAAATAAATAAATAAAGAAAGAAAGAAAGAAAGAAAGAAAGAAAAACTTAGGAAAGGAGAAAGGAAGAAAATAAATAAATGAAGAAAGAAAGAAAGAAAGGAACTCTAGAAATGATGGAAAAGAAAGAAAGAAAGAAAGAAAGAAAGAGAAAGAACTTAGGGAAGGACAAAGGAAGAAAATAAATAAATAAATAAATAAATAAATAAATAAATAAAGAAAGAAAGAAAGAAAAACTTAGGAAAGGAGAAAGGAAGAAAATAAATAAATGAAGAAAGAAAGAAAGAAAGAAAGGAACTCTAGAAATGATGGAAAAGAAAGAAAGAAAGAAAGAAAGAAAGAAAGAAAGAAAAAGAACTTAGGGAAGGACAAAGGAAGAAAATAAATAAATAAATAAATAAATAAATAAAGAAAGAAAGAAAGAAAGAAAAACTTAGGAAAGGAGAAAGGAAGAAAATAAATAAATGAAGAAAGAAAGAAAGAAAGAAAGGAACTCTAGAAATGATGGAAAAGAAAGAAAGAAAGAAAGAAAGAAAGAGAAAGAACGTAGGGAAGGACAAAGGAAGAAAATAAATAAATAAATAAAGAAAGAAAGAAAGAAAGAAAGAAAAACTTAGGAAAGGAGAAAGGAAGAAAATAAATAAATGAAGAAAGAAAGAAAGAAAGAAAGGAACTCTAGAAATGATGGAAAAGAAAGAAAGAAAGAAAGAGAAAGAACTTAGGGAAGGACAAAGGAAGAAAATAAATAAATAAATAAATAAATAAAGAAAGAAAGAAAGAAAGAAAGAAAGAAAGAAAGAAAAACTTAGGAAAGGAGAAAGGAAGAAAATAAATAAATGAAGAAAGAAAGAAAGAAAGGAACTCTAGAAATGATGGAAAAGAAAGAAAGAAAGAAAGAGAAAGAACTTAGGGAAGGACAAAGGAAGAAAATAAATAAAGAAATAAAGAAATAAAGAAAGAAAGAAAGAAAAACTTAGGAAAGGAGAAAGGAAGAAAATAAATAAATGAAGAAAGAAAGAAAGAAAGAAAGGAACTCTAGAAATGATGGAAAAGAAAGAAAGAAGGAAAGAGAAAGAACTTAGGGAAGGACAAAGGAAGAAAATAAATAAATAAATAAAGAAAGAAAGAAAGAAAGAAAAACTTAGGAAAGGAGAAAGGAAGAAAATAAATAAATGAAGAAGGAAAGAAAGAAAGAAAGGAACTCTAGAAATGATGGAAAAGAAAGAAAGAAAGAGAAAGAACTTAGGGAAGGACATAGGAAGAAAATAAATAAATAAATAAATAAAGAAAGAAAGAAAGAAAGAAAGAAAAACTTAGGAAAGGAGAAAGGAAGAAAATAAATAAATGAAGAAAGAAAGAAAGAAAGAAAGGAACTCTAGAAATGATGGAAAAGAAAGAAAGAAAGAAAGAGAAAGAACTTAGGGAAGGACAAAGGAAGAAAATAAATAAATGAAGAAAGAAAGAAAGAAAGAGAAAGAACTTAGGGAAGGACAAAGGAAGAAAATAAATAAATAAATAAAGAAAGAAAGAAAGAAAGAAAGAAAGAAAGAAAAACTTAGGAAAGGAGAAAGGAAGAAAATATATAAATGAAGAAAGAAAGAAAGAAAGAAAGGAACTCTAGAAATGATGGAAAAGAAAGAAAGAAAGAAAGAGAAAGAACTTAGGGAAGGACAAAGGAAGAAAATAAATAAATAAATAAATAAATAAAGAAAGAAAGAAAGAAAGAAAGAAAAACTTAGGAAAGGAGAAAGGAAGAAAATAAATAAATGAAGAAAGAAAGAAAGAAAGAAAGGAACTCTAGAAATGATGGAAAAGAAAGAAAGAAAGAAAGAAAGAGAAAGAACTTAGGGAAGGACAAAGGAAGAAAATAAATAAATAAATAAAAAAATAAAGAAAGAAAGAAAGAAAAACTTAGGAAAGGAGAAAGGAAGAAAATAAATAAATGAAGAAAGAAAGAAAGAAAGAAAGGAACTCTAGAAATGATGGAAAAGAAAGAAAGAAGGAAAGAGAAAGAACTTAGGGAAGGACAAAGGAAGAAAATAAATAAATAAATAAATAAATAAATAAAGAAAGAAAGAAAGAAAGAAAAACTTAGGAAAGGAGAAAGGAAGAAAATAAATAAATGAAGAAGGAAAGAAAGAAAGAAAGGAACTCTAGAAATGATGGAAAAGAAAGAAAGAAAGAAAGAAAGAGAAAGAACTTAGGGAAGGACATAGGAAGAAAATAAATAAATAAATAAATAAAGAAAGAAAGAAAGAAAGAACAACTTAGGAAAGGAGAAAGGAAGAAAATAAATAAATGAAGAAAGAAAGAAAGAAAGGAACTCTAGAAATGATGGAAAAGAAAGAAAGAAGGAAAGAGAAAGAACTTAGGGAAGGACAAAGGAAGAAAATAAATAAATAAATAAATAAATAAAGAAAGAAAGAAAGAAAGAAAGAAAGAAAGAAAAACTTAGGAAAGGAGAAAGGAAGAAAATAAATAAATGAAGAAAGAAAGAAAGAAAGAAAGGAACTCTAGAAATGATGGAAAAGAAAGTAAGAAAGAAAGAGAAAGAACTTAGGGAAGGACAAAGGAAGAAAATAAATAAATAAATAAATAAATAAAGAAAGAAAGAAAGGAGCTAAAAAATGATGAAGAAAGAAAGAAAGTACAATAGAAAGAAAGAAAGAAAGAAAGAAAGAAAGAAAGGGAACTCGGGTAAGGCGGAAGAAAGAAAATAAAGAAAGAAAAAAGGAAACTATGGAAAGGAGGAAGGAAGTAAGTAAAGAAAGAAAGTAAGAAAGAAAGAAGGAAATAAAGAAATAAATAAAGAAATCTCCGGAAAGAAAGAATAAAGAAAGTAAAGAAATAAAGAAAGTACAAAAGAAAGAAAGAACGAAAGAAAGAAGGAAAGAAAGAAAGAAAGAAAGGAAACTCAGGTAAGGGGGAAGAAAGAAAATAAAGGAAGATAAAAAGGGAAATGGAAAGGAGGAAGGAAGTATGTAAAGAAATAAAGAAAGAAGGAAATAAAGAAATAAAGAAAGGAAACTCTGGAAAGGAAGAATGAAGAAAATAAAGAAAGAAAGAAAGTACAAAAGAAAGGAAGAAAAAATGGGACTCAGTGAAAGAGGAAGGAAGAAAATAAATAAAGAAAGAAAGAAAGGGACTCTGAAAATGAGGAATGGGGTAAGTAAAGAAAGAAAGAAAGAAAGAAAGGGGACTCTGGATAGGAAGAAGGGAAAAAGTAAAGAGAAAAAGAAAGTAAAAAATAATTAAAGAAAGAAAGTTTCAACAGAACGAATGAATGAATGAAATGAAGAAAGAACGGCAAGAAAGAAATAAAGAAAAAGTATAAATAACGGATTGTAGTTGATAGGAACAAAAGAAAGAATGAAAGAAAGAAAAATAAAAAATAAACGCAGTTAAAACGAATTAGAGGAAGAAAAACAAGAAGGGGGAGGCAATAAGTAATGAAAGAAATAATAAAAAAAGAAGCGAGTGAAAGAGAGAAGAAAGGAAAGTGAATAAAGCGAAGCCAACTGGAATTCGAACTCGGATTTCCAATTTTCTATTCCGAGCCATTGCCCATTACGTCAGTCGCACATCCAACCTTACAATTTAAATTATTCCAAAGCAGTCACCTATCTAGGTAGTGACAAGGCTCGATGTTGCTTAACTTTGTTGATGGTACGAGAATCGCAGTTTCAACGAGATATGGTCGTAACACCTTACCCTGAAAGAAATTAAATGAATACCTCATTCGATGATCAGATAAGCAAATGGATCGACCAATCTGCACCTCGTATAAGAAAATGAGCGAAAACAGCTGAGATATTAATACAGGTTTAGGTTTATACACCGGATAGGTCGATTCTTTAAAATAGGGTAATAACATTTCTATTACACGCTCATGTTCAGAGTTCTAAAGCATATTCTCGTTTTTTTTTTATCAGTCTTAACAATGGACTTATACGCCGGATATTTCGAGAACAAAATAAAAGAAATCGTTACAAGAGCGCTTTGGAATGGCGAGAAAAATGAATCAGCCAGTACGAAAGAAAAAGCAAAACTTAAAACTTTTTTTTCATTTTTCATTGATGCATGTTTCATTAAATAAGATAGACAAGTTGTGTCTATTTATTTTAAGTAAGTTCCTTTCATACTGTCTGATAAGCTTAACAACAGATTTTCAGAAATATCTCGCTATTAGAGAGACTGTGCATACCAAACATTTCATTCCTACTATCAACCTCACCTTATTTAACAGTGGAAATTGCGTGTTAAAATTAAAAAAAAAAAAATAGTTCGATATTCATGGAAATTTCAGTCGCGCGCAACACGCGAAGGCTCGGTATGAACTCTCCTATTCAAAAGAGAACAAAAATAAATTACACCATAACAGTTAAAACATGAGGAAGAAATAACAACACCAGAGACAAAACACCCTTGAAAATGTCTATAGAATTGGCCGAGAGCGCTTGGGACCATCAAAATTATGGAAGATCTTTGTACTGCTTTGTTCTTTCTGTCTTTCCTAGGCCTTCATTCTCACTCTTTGTCTCGCTATCTTTCATTATCTGCTCTCTCTCTGGCTCTATTTCTCACTGATTTTGTAATATAACAGTAAAAAAGTACATATTAATAAATAGACATATTATCTTTCACCGAATCAGTATTTTTATGCCCGACACAATCATCAGGTGTTGAGTATGAACGGATATTCTAATTCAAAAATGCAATACGGTCAGTAAAGGATTATATATATATATATATATATATATATATATATATATATATATATATATATATATATATATATGTAACAGTAATTCATCGAGTCTGGAAACCTCAACAGAATACAGAAACCACTGGACGGCCAGTTTCGTCCTATATTTGGGAGTCATCAGCAGTGCGCATCCACTACTGAGAATTGAAACCCGGACAGTTACGTTGCCAGGCAAACTGTTCCAACGGTCCTCGGTGGCCGTCCAGTGCTTTTTGTATTCTGTTTAGGTTTCTAGACTCGATTAATTTAATTAATTATAATTCTCGTGATGTAAACGTCAGAGGAGGTAATTAAGTTATGTCCAAATATTTCTTTTTAAACTATTTAAAATTGTTATTTAAAACCTCGATATTTTAAGCTATCTACCGTAAACATTTTCAAACATGTTTGCAGTATTAATAATTAATTGTATTAAGGTTTAAATATTTCAATATAGATAGCTTCAAGAATATTTATTTCATGTTTATGGATGTATTTTTAACAAGAATCTTTATAAATTGCGAATGTGGACAGGCACGCTGTTTTAAATGTTGTGATCTGTTTGATGCATCATTCAAATAAAAACACAACTGTCGAGACAATGTAGTAGTAGCATGACCAGCATATATATTATATTTTTCTGTTGCAGATACAATCTCCCAAGGGACATTTAAATTTATATATAATGTTGGCTATCTGCAACACATTAGTTTGTGGAAAGGAATCATTAAGAATGATTAAACTGGATATATTGAATTTAATATAGTATATAATTAATTTTGTTTTTCTTACTAGGATCTGTGGTGGATATATTAGTATTTATTAGTTTTTTATGATGTTTTCATCTTGTTTATAATTAGAATGTATTTGGTTGCGATATAAAAGATTAAGATGTTTAGCGTTAATTGAATAAGTATTATATTCTATTTGTTATAATTGGTATTTTATAATAATTTGGGCATTCACTTTTATAGCTAAGAGTACATAATCTTTGCTAGTAGTGTTCTTATTTATTATTAGTGTTTATCAGTATATCTAGGAAAGGAATGTTATTACTATTATTAAGTTCGTATGTAAATTTAAGGACAGCATTATTTTGGAATTGTTTTTGGAGTTAATATATTTTATATTATATTCTTGACTAATATAATGATATCATCAACATATCTTAGGTAAATAGAGCTTTTCTTTTAATTGTTAAATATATTATTTTCAAAACTAGACATATAGAAGTTGCTAAAAGTTAGGCCCAGAACTGAACCCAATGAAATATATATATATATATATATATATATATATATATATATATATATATATATGTATATATATATATATATATATATATATATATATATATATATATATATATATGTGCGTCTCTCTCTCTCTCTCTCTATATATATATATATATATATATATATATGTATATGTGTATGTATGTATGTGTGTGCTTGTATATGGTTGCATCTTTATATGTATTTCTTCACTTGCCTTATTTACTTTTCTGCGTCGACGTATGGGTCAATATATTTATATGTGCTTATCTATGTGTATGTTTATGTACGTAGGTCTGTGTATGCGTACCTATTATCCTTATATGTGTCTATGCGGGTGCATGTATTAATTTATATGCGGATGTGCGAGTGTTCAATTATATGTGGAGGTGGTTATTTACTTTTGTCTGTAAATGTGTCGAAAACTATGTTTTCAAAAATGTATATATGTATATATATGTGTATGTGTGTGTATATGTATATATATATATATATGTATATATATATATATATATATATATTTATATATGGTTATTTGTTTAAATTTTTCAAGTTTAAATTCGTTTAATAACATATTAAGCCACGAATAGCTTCGACATTTGACCGTCTGGATCATATTGAATGTAGATGTGTGTGCCTGTGTGTATCGATGTGTGTGTGTAGGTGTAGTGCATTTGCCTATGTGTGGTTTGCTTTTTTGTATGTGTGCGTATATATCTAGATGCGTCCGAGCGTTTGGCATGCCGTTGTTCGAGTGATTTCACGTGAGAGGCGACTAACATGCTGAAATGTAACGAAAAATGTATACATCTATGTCTGGGACTCTAAATACAACTTTCAACTTAATTTCAATGAAAATATAAATTAAATAGCATATATATCTTTTATTTTTATTTTTAGATTTATTTATTTATTTTATTTTATTTTTTTTTTTCTCCTTAGTAATTCTACAATTTAAAACTTAATAGAGATCTGATTTAGATTTCTAAATAGGTAATTTTAATTTTTTACTTTTAATTTTAATTTCAAATTTTATAAATCTTTTAATATCTAGATAGCCTTGCTTAGTTGTCAAATTTTTCGAATCATCCTATACTTGTTTTTTGATTGGCCACTCTGGCTTACGTACGTTTACTCTTAGCTAAGGATCGTTGATTAATTTGAAACTTTTAAAACCATTTATTCTATATTCTATATTATCACTTGACAAGACACAAGAAGTGTTGAAACAAAATGGCTACTTTTGTCGTGATTTTATAACATATTTATGTTGTAATATTCAAATAAATAATTATATATATATATATATATTTCTGTGCATGACAATAATTATATATATATATGCCTACTGCGTTTCATGTGCGACTTAAGTTTCGTTGGTTACCCAACTTGTCGGGCACAAGATATAGCTTATTGTTTATTTAAATTATTTTATTAAATAAAGAATAAGCTATATCTTATATTATTTATATCTGACAAGTTGGGTAAACAACGAAACATAGGACGTTCACCAAACGTAGATATATGCAAATTTATTAATATACATTTCTTAGCTATGTCTAACCACATCTAGCATTATTAAGTCTACACCTCTTATCAAAATTTGGTAAATATTTATTTGCTTACCTGGTATGCACGCCAGCATATATATATATATATATATATATATATATATATATATATATATATATATATATATAGGTATAGCGTTAGGTAAATGAAATTACTAGATTGCCAACCGTATATGCGCGTGCTGGCGTGCATACACAGGTTGTCATCCACAGACAGACTGTTTGGCTGTATCACAGCTCATCAGTGTGGCTTGACGTCCGGTTGCGTCTCGTTAGGATCGAAAACCGACTGAATTTACCGAAGAGTTTATATATATATATATATATATATATATATATATGAAGAATCTATATATATATATAAAAGTGTCTCTCTCTCTCTCTCCCCCCTCTCTCTCTCTCTATATATATATATTCAGCGAAAGAATAGAAAAATGGTCTGATTGTTGACATGTACACATTCACGAGAAATATTCGCTACACATCGCATCTTTGAATTTCAGCAACCAAATGCGTATGTATGTAGACAACAGCACACATATACATACATATGTCAAGTCCCTTACTGTCCACATATGTTTCTGTTTTGTATGAGCCCCGGCGGGCGAGCGCGTGTGTATGTGTGTCTGCGTACCTCAATGGGTGTACGGACATGCACCTATGTTTGCGTTAGCATGAGTGACATCACGACGACGATTCCCCCCCACTTCCATAATAACACCAATACACGCAATCTACATAAATCCTAAATTTTTCAAATGTTACTCAGTTTGTCTGACGATCGCAAAAACATGAAACCCGGGGTCACAAACTCACATCAATCCAACCAAATATGTTAGCTCTATCTCTGATATTGAGCGCTTTCTAATAAGTACCGCACATATTATATATAAATAATAATATATATAATATATTACATATATCTATATATTTATATACACACAATTTTCAGCTAAACAAACACACACACAAACACACACACATACATACATACATACATACATACATATATATATATATATATATATATATATATATATATATATATATATATATAAAATCTTATAAATATAAGTAAGTATACTCGTCCGAAAAAACCTTATGTGTATTAGCTTGTAAATGAAGAAACCAATACCGAAGGAAAAATAAGGAATAAAAAAAGAAAGAACTAAGAACATGTAATTCAGGTGAAAACAATCGTCCAGAATCCAAGCTCAGCCCAAAAAATAAAACCTCCGATACGAGTAAAATAAAAATAACTAAACAAAGGGCTCAATACGCTAAGTAGAGCAAATCTAACTATGAATCTAAAGAGCCAGGCAAACCTACCTAGGTTTCACCTACGCGTATCGTCAGGGTACGCCGCCGTACCCTGACGATCCGCGTTGCCTGGCTCTGTAGATTCATTGTTGTATATATATATATATATATATATATATATATATATATATATATATATATATATATATATATGCTCGTGCATCAAACAAATAATATTGAAGTCAATTTTTTAACGAAAGTTAAATCCTTATCAATCTTTGTGATCGGCCATTTCTGATCAAAAAACGAAATAAAATTCAAAAGACATGGACAGAATTTCAATGAATTCTGATGTCTATTGAAATGCGAATTTGCTATTTCAATATTTATATTTTTCTTCTCCTGCATACGTTTCTTTTATTTTTCTTGCTGTTCAACTTCCATTCTAGTCAGTGAATTGTATAATTCAACCGATATGTGAATGGCGTAAATCAGCGCTACTGAAAAAAAAATGAATGAAAGAGCAAAGAGAATTTCATTTTCTATTCGAAGAGAAGCAAAAACAATGATTCTTTTTATTTATTAACCGAATATGCCCACTATTCGTATCGGTCGCTTCCGCTTGAGATCAAATAGTCTCAAGTCTCATCAGTTCTCCAAAACTCTCCTCGGTATTTTAACAATGGAGAACTGCTGCCATATATGGGTAGGAACTACGCATTCTTCATTTTCCAATCTCGATAGAGTCTAAATTCATGCCCGCGTCCTTGCGGGTGATGAATTATTTTCTTCCTTGCCACCTCTTTCACACAGACAAAACTTTACAATACTCTTGCCGCTATGTCGTTATTTCCAGGGAAAGCGTTCAAGCGAATTACATTCTTATTTATATGAGTTCTAACATTCACGTCTAAGACGCGCCTTTCTATGGGCATTTTAGCGAACCACACTCGTGCCCTTCATATTCCACTGGTGTGACTTAAGTTTTTCTATTATATATATATATATATATATATATATATATATATATATATATATATATATATATATATATATATCTGCCTTTTTTACAAGTACTTTCACGGTAATTGCTCCGAGGAGCTGCTTTCGCTTGTCCCCAGGCATCGTGAATTTAAACGCCCTACACCGTGGAAACTGTTACATGTAGACGTCTCTTTTACTCCAATAGCTTCATGTCTCGCACATCTCGCCTATGGAGCTCCCTTCCCTATTACTGTTTGCCTGACAAATACAATCTCCAACGGTTTAAGTGTAGCGTCAATCGACATCTTCAGTTGCCTTGATCTATCCACTTCCCGTCTCCACATCCTTTCATTTTTCATTCCTATCTGCTCTCGCCCCAATTCTTCTGTAACCCCCTTGCCTTGATCGACCCACTGTCTTTCTCTTTCACCACATCCGCTCCTTTACCACTCCTATCTGCTCTTCCTCCAACCCTTCTTTAACCCCTTGCGTGATAGTGGCCTCCAGCCTTGCTTGGGGTGATACGCTTAAAATATATATATATATATATATATATATATATATATATATATATATATATAGTGTATATTTTGGCAGCAATTTTTTCATTGATGTATGTTTCATTAAATAATATAGACAAGTTGTGTCTTTTAAGTTCCTTTCATATTGTCTGATAAGCTTAATAACATTATCATTGAAAGACGAAAGAAATTACCATATTGATACATGTTTAAATCCGATGGAAGCCATTGGTTTATACCAACGGCTTCCCATACTTAATACTTCTCCTTTTCACTCTCGCGTAGTTATCTGCACGTCACGAGCTGCGACGCGATTTTCACTTCCGCGTCTCGTATACACGAATTTTGTCGTTGCTTTGAAATTTTTCATGCAACAAAAAAAAAGACTATCATTATTGTTTCGTCCGTGTATTGTTTGATATATTGAAATGTAATTGTCATATTTGATAATGGCTTATGTAATGTTCAGGTAATCTTTGCTGTTGATTCTACCATGTAGGGCAACTATTTGACCGAGACATTTCCATGATATGGCGGCCCAAACTATCACTGATCTACCTCCATGCTTCACTGTTGGAAGAAGGCAGTCAGGGTTGTAAACTTCTTTTGGCTGCCTCCACACATAAATTCGCCCTGAAGTTGTGAAAAGAGAAAAACTGGACTCGTCTGAGAATATGACATGTTTCCATTGGTCTGCAGACCTGGCATTGTGATCTCTGCACCACTTCAACCACTTCTTAATGTTGCTAGTGGAGAGAAGAGGTTTCCTTACGGCGGCTCTTCTATGATATCCAGCCTTATGGAGCTAACGATGAACCGTTTAACTAGAAACTGGACTATTCAGATGATTATTCAACTCAGCAGTCACTTTGGCCGCAGTAGTCCGATGTCTTTTTGCCACATTGCGTTTCAATGCACGTCGATCCCTGTCAGTACGTTTGCAAGTACGGCCCGAATTGCTACGGTTGCTAGAGGTTTTGCCCTGTTTCTCGAATTTCGTCATAGTTCTTGATATGGTAGCTCTTGAAAAACCAAACAGTTCAGCAACCTTAGTGATCGAGGCTCCTGCCATGCGAGGTCCAATAATTTGCCCTTTTTCGAACTCGCAGAGGTCAAGCATTTAGCTTAAATTTTACTAAATTCTGAAAATACATAAGCCAAGACAGTAAATTAGATAAATAAACGTATTTACAATCGATATAACCTGCAATTACGAAGTTTTAGTTAAAGTTCTTAATATAGTAAGTCTTTGAAATATAGGAGTGGAATTTGCATCTGTTCCAATTATTTTGTACAACCCCTATATATATATATATATATATATATATATATATATATATATATATATATATATATATATCAGTTAATATATTTTCCACTTTCAATTTTGATTAGTTCTTACAGAAAAACCATCGACACCTGTCTCAATATATTACTCGTATCAGGGAAAAATACCTTGTTAATCAACAACTTTCTTATCCGAACCGTTTAGGCTTTTTCAACCAAAAGCGTTTCCAATTCCTTGTGGGTGATTAATTATTTTTCACCCTACAATCCTTTTCACACAGACGAAACCTCGCAAGCCTTTCAATACTCCATGGCTATTTCCATTGAAATTCTTTAGTTCTAACTATCACGGCTTTAAGTTTCGAAGCGTTGTTTCGTGGAACCAGCTCCTGAGGGGATGCTTCCCCGATCACCACAATCATAACCTGTTCAAGACAAGGGTTAATTGTTATCTTCCCCATATATCCACATAAACTATGCCTCTTATTTTGTAATACACTACCTCGAGTGTCTCTTGGGCCTTGTACAGGGTGGATATTATTTAAAAAGCAGCAGATTATATTAAAGATTATTTTTAGATTTTTTCACTACTTTGTTGCTAATTCAGCTTACAATATTCCTCATTTCGATAGAGTATTAGTCTCCTCATAGATTCTTGAAAGTTCATATCTTCTTAGTTTCGTATCTGAACGTAAACAAAGCAATTTCTAAAGATTTTTTTATTTATTAATCCGATTGATTTCATCAGTTTAAACATTATATTCAATGGTTCCTCATATCTCAGTGTTATATCCCAGGATGTTAGGAGAAACACAAACAAATGAAAGTAAAAACAAGTGTATTTTAACATATAATAAAATAACGTTTATTCATTTACTGCCTGAGAATAGAAAGGATTTGTTTGGATTTAAAGCATGAGTTCTATGTGCATATCAGCTTATCACCATATTCAATTCAAAAGTACCGGACAGGGGGCATAACTCCATTGTATTTTTGAGTTATCGTCCTTTATAGTGGAAATAAATAAGAACCCCCTAACATCTGCACCTTTTAGCCTTGTGCTTGTATGATTAGTTGCAGTGGGTGTGGCTTACTTTGTAGTCGAGGGTATTTCCTTGATGCACTTTTTGCTGGTGTCCTATGTTTGCCATTTGGCATTACTTGGGAACTTTGTTGAGACAGGTGTCCAATAGAATGACCAGCGGTAAAGTGGTGTTTAATATCGTCTTTGGATCGTTTGATAGTCGTAATTGGTTTGTATGTCGAACCCAGACTGAATTTTTCATTTCCACGTCATACTTAACATTTCGAGAGTGACGTATAATCCGTCCTTGGATCCATTTTTCCTTACCGCTGCAGTAATCTTTTGCAAGTACAGGTTTTCCTGGTACATTTTCCTGGTACATATTTGCGTTTCACTGCTCCATGATGGCGGTTAAATTGTTCTTCCATCTCCGTGTTCCTTTTTAGTGAATGGTTTCTAGTTGGATAGATGACATATGTGTATAAACGAAATTTATGGTTCATCAGTGCATCTGCTGGTGAATTTCCATTAGGTACGTTTGGATTGGGCGTAACGCTGTAACTTCCGGGGAATATTTCTAATATTTCTTGTATGGTTCCCTCCCCTTCAAGTTTGAGGAGGGCTCTCTTAAATGAGTCTACAAAATTTACCACTTATCTATTTGATTGTGGATAAAGAGATAGTGTCCTAATGAATTGAATACAATTCTGGGCACAGAAAATTGGAAATGCAGTTGTAGTACCATTATAATAAACTAGTATCTGTGCGACTCCAAATCGAGTGAAGATTTGTTTTAACTTACGAATTATTTCATCCGAGGTGATATGATTTATCTGAAAAAAAATCTGGACATTTGATGTAAGCATCAACGAGGATAAAATTCCTGATGGGCTAGATCAGATTCCCATCAGTAAACAAAATTGTTCTGATCTAATTTCGCTGTTCAAATCTACTCCAATTTCAATAAAAATATATATATGTGTGTGTGTTTGTGTGTGGTTCCCAAACTCTCTCTCTTACAGATGGTTAAATTTGAATAATCCCTTGTTCGTGTTGATAGTAAGGACATCTTTGGATTCCTCGTCAACTTCCAGTTGAAGAAAATCATTGGAATATTCAACCTCTGCAAAACAAATTCCATTTTCTGAAAAGATCTTCCTGCACTGGAAGTGGATACTGATGTGTATCCGAAGAATCATTCAATCCAGTAATCCGCACATAGCCGGACTTTTTCATTTGCCTTTTTAACAATTACAATAGAAGCTGCTCACGGGGAGTAAATTACAGGCTCTCATACCTTCTTACTGAAGATAATTCAGTTCTTTTTCAACCATATTCAGAGCAGCATAGAGTACTGGATTTTTTGTCTAAAAACTGGGTTAGGATCTGGTTTTTTATTTCGGAGTAGCGTTAATTTTTGTGCAGCACACAAGTCCATCTTGAAAAACGTCAATGAACTTATTTTTAAGTTCGTCTGTGAAATGATTTTCAATATCAGAAACCTTTGTTGTTCAATATATTGAAGACAGACTTGAGAGGAATTTTTTAAAAGTTAAGTTGTTCCAGCCAGTCAAGACCAATCAAATTTAATTTCGAATTATCTGCGACATAAGACACATCACAAAATTTCTATTTCCAAAGGAAATATCGCACATTAACTCACCAGTTAAACGAATTGTACTTCCAGATGCACTTATTGCTGTGTGATTTGATTCAGACACATGTGGTTTTTCAATTCGTTCCCAAGTCGAATGCCATGTTAACGTTATCAAGCTGGGAACGGACTGGTTTCTTGTTTAAAGAAACAACAATCTGTCTATATTTCAGAGATGAGGTATTATGTACATTATTTACATTATTCGGACTATTGTCCTCATCTTTGTCGCCATATTTATTACAACGTTTCGGCATTTCAGTATCTGTCTATATTTCAGAGATGAGGTATTATGTACATTATTTACATTATTCGGACTATTGTCCTCATCTTTGTCGCCATATTTATTACAACGTTTCGGTCATTCATTATCTGTCTATATTTCTGAGATGAGGTATTATGTACATTATTTACATTATTCGGACTATTGTCCTCATCTTTGTCGCCATATTTATTACAACGTTTCGGTCATTCATTATCTGTCTATATTTCAGAGATGAGGTATTATGTACATTATTTACATTATTCGGACTATTGTCCTCATCTTTGTCGCCATATTTATTACAACGTTTCGGTCATTCATTATCTGTCTATATTTCTGAGATGAGGTATTATGTACATTATTTACATTATTCGGACTATTGTCCTCATCTTTGTCGCCATATTTATTACAACGTTTCGGTCATTCATTATCTGTCTATATTTCTGAGATGAGGTATTATGTACATTATTTACATTATTCGGACTATTGTCCTCATCTTTCTCGCCATATTTATTACAACGTTTCGGTCATTCATTATCTGTCTATATTTCTGAGATGAGGTATTATGTACATTATTTACATTATTCGGACTATTGTCCTCATCTTTGTCGCCATATTTATTACAACGTTTCGGTCATTCATTATCTGTCTATATTTCTGAGATGAGGTATTATGTACATTATTTACATTATTCGGACTATTGTCCTCATCTTTGTCGCCATATTTATTATTACAACGTTTCGGTCGTTGTACACTCCTGCCTTCTTCAGGTGGTTGGAATGTCGAACTGAACCCTTTATTTCGCTCACTGTGGTAGACTGTTCTAGTTACACCTGCTATGTTTAATGGATGTCAGTTATCAGTTATCTCCTGTTAATTTACCTCTGCAAGTTCTCCACTGCCTTAACCGCGTATTGAACTCACACTCTTTGGGTCCTGTCACTGGATCTAACCAACGCCTTGAGGACATCTGTGTATGAATTTCTGGGTATTATAAACCTAATGTCTTCAGCAACCATTTTTACCAGTGCTCATATTGCAATTTTTTGCTGGGAAGTGGAAAAATCGGGCGTGGCAGACCACATATGGGGAGAGAAGGGAGATCACCGCCCTATGTGAGATCAGGTTGAGATCATAGACAAGGAACACCATTGGAAAATTCGTAAACTTAAGGAATCAGCACATATGCTAGGCCACAAAAATCTCCTGAGCCGACCAAGCATAGAAATGAATACAATATGGGAACCAGCAATAAGGAGTGCCAGAGAAAAGCGATAATAACAACAAAGTTGCAATATGAGCTCTGGTAAAAAGATTCAATGATAACAGCAAAAAGTTGCAAAAAATGGTAAAAATGGTTGCAACAACAACGACATAAGGTTTATAAATCCCGGAAATTCATACACAGGTGTCCAAAGGACACATGGCACAGTGGATAAAGGCGTTGGTTAGATCCAGTGACAGGACCCAAAGAGTGTGAGTTCAATACCCGGATAAGGCTGTTGAGAACTTGGAAAGGGGAATTAACAGGAGATAACTGATAACTTTCAGAGGGAAATTAACAGAAGATAACTGATAACTGACATCCATTAAACAGGGCACGTGGAACTAGAACAATCAACCCCAGTGAGCGAAATAAAGGGTTCAGTTCGACATTCCAGAAGGCCATGGTGTACAACGGCCAAAACGTTGTAATAAATATGGCGACAAAGATGAGGACAATAGTCTGAATAATATAAAGAAAGAAAGAAAAATATTTTTTTCTGCAGGATTCGTAATCCACTTCGAACGTCGCAAACACTGTTTGTTCCGGACATTTTCCTGTTTCTTTTTTAAAAATCTTTCTCGGGTTGAATTTTCCCTTTTTTATGTCCATTCCGGTGACAAATATTGCACTTATCCTTTTTGAACGGGCAAAAGCGTGAATAATGCCAGTCGATACAATGCAAACATTTTGATCTATTCCCGATTCTATTCTAATCTGCAGATCTATTTCCGATTCTATTCAAATCTTTCGATATATTCCCGATTCTATTCTAATCTGCAGATCTATTCCCGATTCTATCCTAATCTGTAGAACTATTCCCGATTCTATTCTACAGATCTATATCCGATTCTATTCTACAGATATATTCCCTATTCCATTCTAATCTACAGATCTATTCCCGGTTCTATCCTAATCTGCAGATCTATACCCGATTCTATTCTACAGATTTTGGTTAATTTGCAGGTGTAACATCAGCGCTTAGTTGGCATTAAACAATTCCAAAAAACTTACATTTACGTTTAATGTACACGCGCCATTCGAATCTGGCTTGATAAATTTGATAAAATCCACCGTTTTGGTGTTATCGATAATGAAATTTCGGATTTATTCGCATCGTCAGCGGCAGTCATTACTGTCGTTGTTTGTATACATTCGCCGCGGAAGACTACGGAAAGCTAAGCGAGGAACTGATCTTTCTTGTCTAAATTTGTCTCAGTTACTGCGCACGATAACTATTTGCATAGACACGCTCAGTTTGCGCAATGATACCTAAACAAACCGAATAATTTATTACGTAAAAATATAAATATATATTACTATATAAAAATAACAAAACAAAAGTCATTGAAACAAAGCAAGTTCAGTCGACCAATGATGACAATTCCAGAACAACGTAACTATAAACAATTTTTTTTTCTATCCTCTGCCAGCCGCTATGATGGAGAAAGCATTACTAAATGAAATTACTAAATTGAAGCATACCTAAACTGATACCTATTCTGCAGTGAATGTATGCAAACAACGCCAGTAATGGCTGCCCGCGACGCGAATGAATCCGAACTTTAAATGTCGATAACGCCAAAACGGTTGATTTTAACAAATTTATCAAGGCAGATTCGAATGGAGCATGTACAATTACACATAAATGTAAGTATTCTGGAAATTTATAATGTGAACTGAGCGGGGGTGATAAACAGCAAATTAATCCTTTTCTTCATAGGGTTGTTTTCTCGCGTGAATGTTGCTGTTTGTTGAAAAATAATCGTTTTTTTTTTTCAAATCGGCACAGTGTCTCTTTTCTGCTAAATAAATTATTGCCTTCAATGGTGAAGGCTTTTAAGGCAAGGTTTTTGTTCTTTTCCAGTTTTGAAAGAATAATTCGGAATAATTCAGAGTAGAAGATTTTAATTCTGCGTTAAAAAAACAAATATTTAGACTGTTTCTCTCTGGGGAAATTTATTTTAAATCCTGGCCATAATGTTACTTTCGTTTACCTCAAGTAGTGACAGATTTACATTATTGGTATTATTATTTTCCGTTTTCCAGATTTGCTGTTTTTGAGATAATCCAACTGAATCTTTTGCCTGAACCCTGAGATAAATGAAACTTTTTTTCTTAGATATTTATTGAGCATATTACGTAGTGGCTTGCTTATTTCCAAATATATGAGTAAAGCTCAAAGGCAGAATCTACTGTGTGCCAGAAAAAGGAGAGAGTCTTCTGGGATCTTCCTAATGCAGGTATCAGAATTATTCTTTTTAGTGATCCCTGTTACACCTGTTCTTACTGGCATCCAACAATTGTCAATAGAATTTACGAAAATGTGGTAAATTTTACAGTTTCTATTTCACGGTTTTTATATTTTCGACGTTGTCAAATTCTTTTGCAGAGACGTTCTTATCAGAAATGCTGTTCAAATCTATGAGTTATAACTTTTTAAAATTATCTGATTATTTTATCTGTTTGGTCTTTTCTCATTTTTTGTATGGTGAAGGTTATAATGATGAAAAACCTTTCAATGCAGAACTATTGATTATTCTATTCTAATCTGTTGATCTATTCCCGTTTCTATTCTCTTCTGCAGATCTATTCCCGATTCTATTCTAAACTGGAGATCTATTCCCGATTCTAGTCTAATCTGAAGATCCATTACCGATTCTATTCTTATCTGCCGACCTAAACTAGATTCTACAGATCTATTCTCTAATTTATTCTAATCTACAGGTCTATTCCCGATTCTATTCTAATCTGTAGATCTATTCCCGATTCTATTCTACAGATCTATTCCCGATTCCATTCTAATCTACAGATCTATTCCCGATTCCATCCTAATCTGCAGTTATGTTCCCGATTCTATCCTAATCTGCAGATCTATACCCGATTCTATTCTACAGATCTATATCTGATTCTATTTCTACAGATATATTCCCTGTTCCATTCTAATCTACATATTTATTCCCGATTCTTTTCTAATCCACAGATCTATTCCCGATTCTATAATCTGCATATCTATTCTCGATTCTATTCTACAGATCTATATCCGATTCTATTCTACAGATATATTCCCTATTCCATTCTAATCTACAGATTTATTCCCTATTCTATTCTAATCTGCAGATCTATTCCCTATTCTATTCTAATCTGCAGATCTATTCCCTATTCTATTCTAATCTGCAGATCTATTCCCGATTCAATTTTAATCTGCAGATGTATTCACGAACTTATTCTAATCTCCAGATCTATTCCCGATTCTATTCTAATCTGCAGATCTATTCCCGATTCTATTCAAATCTGAAGATCTATTCCCGATTCTATCCTAATCTGGAGATCTATCCCCGATTCTATTCTACAGAACTATATGCGATTCTATTATACAGATATATTCCCTATTCCATTCTAATCTCGAGATTTATTCCCGATTCTCTTCTAATCTACAGATCTATTCCCGATTCTATCCTAATTTGCAGATCTATTCCCGATTCTATTCTCCAGAACTATATCCGATTCTATTATACAGATATATTCCCTATTCCATTCTAATTTACAGATTTGTTCCCGATTATATTCTAATCTGCGGATCTATTCCCGACACTATTCTAATCTGCAGACCTATACCCGATTCTTTTCTAATCCTATCTAATTCCGATTATGTTCTAATCTTCAGATCTATTCCTGATTCTATTCTAATCTGCAGATCTATTCCCGTTTCTATTCTAATCTGCAGATCTATTCCCGATTCTATCCTAATCTGCCGATATATTCCCGATTCTGTTCTAATCTACAGATCTATTCCCGATTCTATTTTAATCTGCAGGTCTATACCCGATTCAATTCTAATCTGCAGATTTATGACGGTTTCTATTCTAATCTGCAGATCTATTCCCGGTTCTATACTAATCTTTAGCTCTATTCCCGATTCTATTCTAATCTTTAGCTCTATTCCCGGTTCTATTCTAATCTACAGATCTATTCCCGGTTCTATCCTAATCAGCAGATCTCTTCCCGAATCTAAAAAAGTTAATAAATGAAAATAAGATATCCCGTGATAATGGCAGACACAGACAAATATCTAGTTTTTCCTAAAGAATGTAGTAGAGGCAAGTTGGAAGAAACAACTAACCATTAATTGTTAGAAGACAGAGTTTATGGTTATTAGCAAAAGGGGAAGCCCAAGATATGAGCTACAAAATGGAGACGTCAAAATCAAGTGATTTAACAAACAAACGGAAAATGTGACACATACACCCTATTCCAAATGGTCACTCGTAAAAGAGGTTAGGTTTGGTTTGTTTTGTTTTACGGCATATCAACTTCAATGGGTTATTTAATGCCGACAAGATTTTATTGATGGTAATTTTTTGTTAAAAAATATATTGCTGGTAATATTTTGTTTTTTAAAAATGTATTGCTGGTAATATTTTGTTTTTTTTTAAAATGTATTGCTAGTAATATTTTTTTTTTCAAAAATTTACCGCTGGTAATATTTTTTTTCCAAAATGTAATAATATTTTACAAACATTATTGCTGGTAATAAGACGTATTTTTACACTTTCATAGTGTTTTGATCCCACTTTGAGGGTTAACTATTTGCTCATAGCTTGGACCCTAACAGGTGCTACCACCTCGGGTCAGGGTGGAACTGTGAACACCAGCAATTAAGAGGTAGTTTCACGCTCCTCAAAACCTCCTAATCAGAGGTCTTGATGTCGGATGTAGTTTCTGGTCTTACCCAGGACGATAAGAAGAATGACTGCTACTTTGTTGCACAGGCGACGCATGCGTGTTTCCCCAAATAATTTATGCGTAACCTCTTTAAGTCAAAGGTCAATCATTTTGTTGCATTGCAGCTCAGAACAGACACCAGGTTCGTTATCAGGGGCCATTTTTTTTTCCAGTCAAACGGTTTCTAGCAGTAAACCAGATTTTATTCTTAGAAAGTTTTATTTCTTTTAAACTTTTTACTGCTATAAGCGAGCGAAGTAGAGATGATGCGTAGGTGTGGGAGGAAGTGCACAGTTCAACGGCCGTCTTTCTTGTCCGGTCTGCGAGGCCCGCTTCGTGCCTTTTCGCAGGACGGTCAGTTTTTGTCTTTTCATCTTCGTCTAAAAAAGTAGTTTACCTTCCTTCTGCGCCTTTCCCTCAGTCTGAGCTTCTTGCCCTTTACTTTGAAGTTGACTTCACTTACTAATAAACATCAGTCTAAAGTAAATATTTCTTATTCATTTTTACGACAGGTACCTCTGTTTTCAATTTAACAAGTCCTCTACTGACGCATATTGTTACAGTTATCTATCATCCTTATCCTGATAATCTTCATTACATAGCATCTCTTCTTTCTATCATATCATACCACTCGCTCATCGTAAATATTTTAGCAGTACCTCTCTAGCCTGGATGTCTTTAGAAAGTGTGAACATTAGTAAAAAATTTATATATTAAGCAATATTCCCATTATAAGGTCATGTGTTGATCGTAATTTTCGCCGGGTTTCAAATCTTAGTCATACTTTGTTCAAATTGGCATTCAAAGAATTTTTTTTTTGTAAACTCATTCGCATTTAGTCTAGTAGGATACATTAATATCACATTATCATAACGGGCTAACCACAATTTCTTCCGCCTCATAAACCTTTAATCTCCAGATGCGATTTATCGAGCATCTTATCGGTTCGCTAATATTTTCCTAGGCTAATAGATATTTATATTTCAAAACAATCACTTCTAAAACAAACTTGACGTGTGAATATTAATTAGATTGATCGGACATAATGTCTGATGAAAAGCATTAAGAGCATTAATAACATACAAGAATATGTAAATATATTTTGTGTCAAACAAACCTCATATATATATATATATATATATATATATATATATATATATATTTATATATGGTATATATATGTGGTATATATATGGTGTGTATATATATATATATGTATCGCATATATATACAATATATATATATATATAATATATATATCCTATATATATATATATATATATACGATATATGTACATATATATATATCATATATATATATATACATATCATATATATATATATATCATATATATATATATACATATCATATATATATATATATACATACAATATATATATATATAAATATAAAAGTGAACATAGAAGTCAACACTTAGTGGCCTCTAAGTGTTGACTTCTATGTTCACTTTTATATTTACACACGCTCTATCTATGATATTTATCACTTTATCCCATAAATATAGCACACTTTAAGACTATATTTCTTCATATATATATATATATATATATACACCATATATATCTATATCGTATATATATATATATATATATATATATATATATATATATATATATATATATATATACACCATATATATCTATACCGTATATATATATATATATATATATATATATATATATACACCATATATATCTATACCGTATATATATATATATATATATATATATATATATATATATATATATATATATATATATATACACCATATATATCTATACCGAATATATATATATATATATATATATATATATATATATATATATATATATATATATATATATATATACTATATATAACCTACAAGAACCTACAAGATTTGTTTAATTTTATTGAATTTTTCTGAATAAAATGATGAGTATATTGCATGAATTTAGGACCGTGTATCCGCAGTTTTAATCTCAATAGTCAGCACCTTCTTCCAACATTGGTAAGGTACAATAAAAATAAACATATATATATATATATATATATATATATCGGTTTTGTAGTGCGTATTCAATTTATGTAACGTAAATCATTCAAACGAAAAACAAATACTGAAGCTAGTTATATGGCGAGAATCACTCTCACAAACAATATTTAATAATAAATTACAACCAACTTCGAATCTGTTAATGAATGGTGTGATCCTTGTTCATTAACAGATTCGAAGTTGGTTGTAATTTATTATTAAATATTGTTTGTGAGAGTGATTCTCGCCATATAACTAGCTTCAGTATTTGTTTTTCGTTTGAATGATTTACGTTACATAAATTGAATACGCACTACAAAACCGATATTAAAATAACCTGATCCTAAGTGCGAAATTCCTGATAATAATTGTGACAATACTATTATTATTGAACAATTTAGTTCATGCCACTTTTCTGCAGTACAAGAACGCACATTTTTCAAATTTAAAAAACTTCAACCTCAGCGTTGTGTCTGCAGCGCTCCAAAATTATTCTTACATTTAACAATATCTCATTACTAAAAAAGCACTCTTTCGGACCACAATATCTTTCGATGTCGCATTACTATTCGGAGTTTAACAAAAACACACTAATATGTCTACCTGATGATGATCGCTCGAAGCGATTGAAAGTCGGCTCGTACAAAAAAATAAGACCAGATAAGCCCGGAATTTATGAACAAGGATCACACCATTCATTAACAGATTCGAAGTTGATTGTAATTTATTATTAAATATTGTTTGTGAGAGTGATTCTCGCCATATAACTAGCTTCAGTATTTGTTTTTCGTTTGAATGATTTACGTTACATATATATATATATATATATATATATATATATATATATATATATATATATATATATTAATATTATAATATTTTTTTAAGAATATGATTCATTCGCTACATAAGAGTTCTCATGTTGCAAAAACGGGAGCCGAAACCTTCAATATAATTTTTGAAATTAAGTTAACAACTATGTAATTATGTAGCGAATCATAAAAAATATTATAATATAAGCTCTACTTCTGTATGGGGCACTGTCTTTTTAAAAATACTAAAGAACTCCGGATTATTTACATAACGTGTTCTTTACTATTTTTCTGCACGCATATATATATATATATATATATATATATATATATATATATATATATGTGTGTGTATATGTATAATTAAGCAATTCATCGAGTGTAGAAAAAAAAAACTCAACAGAATGCACGTTTCGTTTTATATTTGGGACTCATCAGTAGTACGCATACACTACTCTTTAACCATAGGACTGTGCCCCCATGGAATATGTGATCAAGTGGCGCTATAACGAGTCTGATCGTTGGCTGATCAATAAAGTAGCATTCCTCTTCTTGTTTTCTTATTTATTTATTTATTTTATTTATTTATTTTTTTGTCACGTCGTTATGGTCTTATCAATAAACACTGTTCCGTAATTTTCCTCTCTAACCGGCTTTACGCTCAAATTTACGCTCAAATTTCACTGATAATATATATATATATATATATATATATATATATATATATATATATATATATATATATATATAAGAATGAGCATTGATTGTCGTGCGTAAATACTCACTTCACTCTGAAACTGAAGGGTTGGGATTTGTAACATTCAAAGACAATCTTGTCCATGAAAGTAATAAAATATTAAATAATAAATGAAAATTGGAAATAATATGTTTTGAGATGGAAACGTAGAAAGCAAAAAAAAAAAAAAGGTTTTACATGTTTATTTATTAATTTTCTGTATTTTACAATCGAAATAATGAATTTTCTTCACGTGTTTTCTATTTTGTTTCATTCATGACATTGAATTTTCCAATGTTTTCTCGTTTTTCAGGGCCGCGTGTCTGCGAGTGCGTGCGTTCCTTCACCGGAATGTTTCCTTTGAAAACGTCCAGCATAAAATGGATTGGGCGTATTTCGAGAGAAAATGTTTTTTCAAGAATCATGACTCAATGACAGGGATGAGTAAAAAAATAACATATGCAATTATTCGGATATTTAGCAGATCTACATTCAAATTTCTATTTTTTAGATGGCAGGTCGAAAGGTTAAAAAGATATAACATTCGGGTAGATGGGAATAAAATAGATAGATAGATAGATATGAAGTGATTAAGTTAGATATGAAGTGACTGAGTCATAAATAAACAGATAAATATGAAGTGACTTAGATAGATAGATAGATAGAGAGATAGGTGGAAAGTTATCAAGTTAAAGTACTTGAAATGAAAAGACGTAGCTAGATGAGGACAATAGTCCGAATAATGTAAATAGCGTACATAATACCTCATCTCAGAAATATAGAGAGATAATGAAAGGCCGAAGCGTTGTAATAAATATGGCGACAAAGATAAGGACAATAGTCCGAATAATGTAAATAGTGTGCATAATACCTCATCTCAGAAATATAGACAGATACTGAAAGGCCGATACGTTATAATAAATATGGCGACAAAAATAAGGACAATAGTCCGAATAATGTAAATCAGTACAACCAAGCATACACGATCTATAACATCGAATAGCCCAAGTGAAGTCTTGATTAGTTGCCGTTTTCTGGGGGAACTTATATAAAGTACGTCCTAAAGCTAGTAGCAAATTTACTCTGGGTGCGGACCGAATACTGATCATATTCGGTCGGGTCGCCCATCGAAGTCTGTTGTTTATTTAGACCCGAAACTTCTAGTGACATGGGAGCAACAACACAGACGCACCTGGATTCGTCACTCAAAGGTGTATTTTTAATTATATATATATATATATATATATATATATATATAAAATGGATATGGAAGCATCAATATCGCCAATTTCTCCTCCTGGAAAAATTTTACAAAATTTATCACCCGGTATACTTCCATACTATATTCCATTTTTTTAATCTGTTTTATTTTTATAATTTTCTTTCGAAATGTATTTTGACAGAGCCGTATTATTAAAATATCTTCGCAATTTCATCAATGTTCAATGGTCTGTAGGAGATCTGTCTGAAAAGTAACAGGACTAGTGTCGTAAACAATTTATTTCAATTCCAAACAACAAACCACATGGTTTCCCCTTCAAATGAATCTCGCATCGAGTCTAATGCACTTTCGTATTCATCTCTGCCACGATTCTATGGTGAAACTAGTAAAACAATGGGACCTGGCTGCCAATCAATTACTGCGCTTATATATATATATATATGTGTGTGTGTGTGTGTGTGTGTGTGTGTGGACTCTCCCGTCGTATTCGATGTATGGGGATCAGGCAACTCAGTTCCTAAGAACTGACCGCCAGACACCAGCGCATATGAATATATGATTTGATTATAGTGCTGAAGGTTTGTGCAGAACCAACCACACTTTTTCAAGTGCTGAATACAAAGACCTGGTGCACTACGTACCACAATGTCCCCAAACAACCCTCCGCATATATATATATATATATATATATATATATATATATATATATATATATATATATATATATATACATATATATATATATATATATATATATGAGGTCAGTCTGAAAAGTAACAGGACTAGTGTTACAAACAATTTCAATTCCAAACAACAAACGACATGGTTCCCTCTTCAAATTAATCTCCTTCGAGTCTGATGTATTTTTTCATCCTTCTCTGCCACGTTTCTTATTCGATGACACTCAAGTCAGTTGTTATGGTCCATTTGAGGGCCGCCAGGCCTGCAAAACATGTCCCCTTGATGATCCCTTTGAGCTTGAGGAAAAGAAAAAAGTACATGGAATAAGATCAGGGTTCCAGTACGGTGATATTCTTCTCGACCAGGAGCTGCCGGGTGCCGAGGGCGTTGCGAGCAGCTGTATTACCCTGCCACGATTTTTCGTCTCGTCTCGCGCACTGAGAGATGCAAACACCGCATGATCTCTTCGCAGACTTGAATGTTCGGAAAAACTGAACACAGTTTTACATTTTATGTATATTTACTGCAAAATATAATCCTTACATTTGCCTTGATAAAGTCCATCAGAGAACGAAACGCGTCAGCTAATATACGTTTTACTTTTTTCTTTATCCATATTGTCCTTTTGCAGATATATTTTTGTTATATCTTAAATTCTCCCTCCATACAAACACACACACACACACTTATATATATATATATATATATATATATATATATATATATATGTGTATATATATATATATATATATATATATATATATATATATATATATATATATATGTATGTATATATATATATATATATATATATATATATATATATATATATATATATATATATATATATATAGTGGATAAAGAACTGTTGGACGGCCGTGGCTCAGGTATAAAGAGAAGCTAAAGAGTAACTTCTCAGCTGTCAATATGTCTCATATTGTCTTCGAACCCTGGATAGAAATACTTGTATATATATATATATATATATATATATATATATATATATATATATATATATATATATAATGCTTTTAATTTAATTATACAATTGAATTTGAAGTTTAGAGGTTTTGTTTTTAACCATGGTAATTCCTGTGTTGCGAAGAAATCATATTTTTAAATCAGTTAATTTATAATATTTAGGCTCTGTAAATTTACATTGAGCACTGTTTTGTACAAATAAAAATATCTGTAAGAACACCAAATTATATATCTTACTCTACTTTCTTTTTTCACTATAATATATATATATATATATATATATATATATATATATATATATATATATATATATATATATTTATTGTGTATATTTAGGCAGCAATTTTTCATTGATGCATGTTTGATAATATAGACAAGTTTTGTCTATTTATTTTAAATAAGATCCTCTCATATTGTCTCATAAGCTTAATAACATTATCATCGAAAGACGAAAGGAAATCACCATATTGATACATGTTTAAATCCAATGTAAGCTTTCGGCTGACATAAGCCATTATCAAAGATGACAATTACATTTCTATATATCAAACAATACACAGACGAAACAATAATGATAGTAATTGGTATATTGAAATGTAATTGTCATCTTTTATAATGGCTTATGTAAGCCGAAAGCTTAGATTGGATTTAAACATGTATCAATATGGTGATTTCCTTTCGTCTTTTAATGATAATGTCATTAAGCTTATCAGACAGTATGAAAGGAAATTACTTAAAATAAATAGACAAAACTTGTCTATATTATTTAATGAGACATGCATCAATATATATATATATATATATATATATATATATATATATATATATGGTCTGTCTAAAAATTAACGTACCTAGTGTCACGAACAATTTATTTCAATTCGAAACAACAAACTAAATGGATTTCCCTTCAAAGTAAACCTGCTCGAGTCTAATACCCTTTTCTATCCATCTCTGCCATGTATCTATACACTGCTGGAAGGATTTATCTTGGATGCCCCTTAGCTCCGCCGTTGCTACCCTCTTGATGGCCTTCACTCTTTCAAATCGGCTCGCTTTGAAAGACCCCTTTGAGTTTGGGGAGAAGAAAAACGTCCCATGGAGCAAGGTCAGGTGAATAGGAAGGTTGTTCCAGTACGGCGAGTTTCTTCCCGGCCAGGAACTGCCGAATGCTAAGGGCGTTGAGAAAGGCTACATTGCTGTAGTTAAGCAGCCACGAATTGTCCTGCTACAACTCTCGTCTCGCTAAGATTACAGTTATATAATCCCAAGATATCATGTTAGATGATAACACAATCCTGCTCGACTTTGATGCTCTTTCCTATGCATCTCTGCCATGCATCTCTACACTGCTGGAATTATTCTTATTATGATATTACATATTTTAAATAACAGGAGTTTATGAATTCAACCGTTTTCTTTTCGCTTTTTAAACTTTTTAAAGTCATATATGTTGGCTTGGTAAAAGAGGTAATTCATTTTGGAATGGAGATTTTCAAAATATCCGCTGCGTTTCTTAATGAGTTTTTTTTCGCTCCAACTTATTCACGATAATCTTCGCCCGCTTTAATCTTCTGAATTTCTGTCCTGGATTAACAAGGCGCTTCACTGGTTTCGCGTAGAATTTCATTTTCATTTCATTTTTCACTGTTCTTTTGACTCTTACACCTGAAACACCTCTCTCCCGTTCCCAAAGTTTTATGAATTGAATTCGAAATTTTCTAATTGATCTCTTTAGCTGTAAGTTGAAATGATGATCCTACTTCCTGTTGTGACCCCCTGATCTAGTTTTCCTGTCTACTGTTCCCAATATTTGAAACATATTAACCATTCTCTTGATGGTTATTGAATGGACTTTGACGATGGAATCCAGAGTATGAATGTTGGTACCATTACTGAAGGTCTGGATGATCTGTTCCATCTCACCATTGCTCTGTTGAGAAGCTATCAAATTATTTTGATTACCAGTTCTCCAACCATCATCGGCTTAAAAAAAAGAATGGCATGCGGTTTCAGATTTGAAGAATAATTAGATATTTTGCTAGGATGGTTGATTATGCGCTATACTTGCTTAATTATTACCGAATTTTTTTATGGTATCAAACTCACTACTTAGTAGAAATGGTTAACGACCTGAGAGATTTTAAAACATCACCAATATAATATGATTAATATTCATATTATTTTAATTTGAGATTAATTTATACGAGGGTCATTCAATAAATAAGCTGAATTTTTCGGTATAAGGACTTCTAATACAGATAGAAGCTTACTTTTTTTTCAACGTAGTCTCCCAGCACTGTCACACACTTTTCCCATCTGTGCACAAGCTTGCGTATTCCCTCAGCGTAAAAATCTTTGGATTGATGTCTCAGCCAGTCGCTCACAACACTTTTGACTTCATCGTCACCTTTAAAATTCGTGCCTCTCGTGAACGCTTTCAAGGGACCAAACAGGTGAAAGTCTGAAGGGGCAAGGTCTAGGCTGTAAGGAGGATGAAGGAGCAGTTCCCAGCCCAGCTCGTTGGTGGTCTGCACCGTTTGGGCTGCTGTGTGAGGCCTTGCGTTGTCATGATGCAAGATGTCTCCTTCTAACTGATGACCCCTGCGTTTGTCCCAACAATTAAGCTCAAAGTCTTTGCAATGTCATCCACTGTCACCCTTCTGTCAGACTGAATGAGGTCATTGACTGATTCGATCACCTCAGGAGACCTCACTTCTGTAGGCCTCCCAGGCCTGTCTTCATCCTCAACACTGCGCCGTCCTTCTTTAAACAATTTAGCCCACTTGTAGGCATTTTTTGGCTGAAACATGTGGCACCATACACGGTTGAGATTATCCTATTCAACCAAAAACTTGATAACTGACCGCTGTTCAATGCTTCTTGATCGGCCATCTTTGTTAATCGCCAAAACTCTCAAAGTTTTTTTTTAATCTGCAAAAGAAATTAAATCCATGTGAAAAAGAAGTAAAAAAAAAAAAAAAATAAATAAAAAAGAGTAAGCTTCTATCTGTATTAGAAGTCCTTATACCGAAAAATTCACCTTATTCATTGGATGACCCTCGTATATTATATATTTTAAGTAATAGAAATTTTTGAATTTAATTCTATTATTTAAAATGTATAATACACATCGTAATTTAAAAAACATATCTTGGTCTATACGAGGTCTGTCTGAAAGTAACGTTAACCAGTGTTAAAAACAAAAAAATCAATTCCAAACCGCAAATCAAAAGGTTCAACAACTTAAATATCTGGGAGGGGCTTTTCTTGAGGGTAGAAAGTTCAACGCAGAAATCCGAAGGCGCATTAGGATGGCTAAAGTGGCCTTCGACAAGCTAAGCAAACTATTAAGAAACAGAAAAACTTCGTAAGCAAGCAAGAAAAGAGTACTGAACTGTTATGTGATATCAGTCCTCCTGCGTGGCAGTGAATGCTGGACAATCTCCTCTCAGATGAAGAAGAAACTTGAAGCAGCAGAAGGTTACTGAGAATTCCATGGCCGGGGCGATTAAGGAACGAAAACACTTAAGTCAAATGGAAACTAAAAAGACACTTATACTCAGAATCAGAAAGAAACGGTTGGAATCTCTTGGACCCATGATTAGGAAAATTCGGTTTGGCATTGATCTGGACACTTTTAAATGAATGGCCTGACGTGCCTCGTGGCAGTAGAACCTTTGCTAAGCATTTATCAGGGAAGGAGCTTAGGAAAAGGTCGAAGAGTTTTGCGTGATGGCTAGTCGTGTCCGGGACCCGGGTATGTTCTCCGATGATCTGGGTTAGTTCATAGGCTATTGAGAATTCTCTGTACTATTATAAAGAAAGAAAAGTTTACTTAACTGTTATGTGATATTGGCCCTCCAATATGGCAGTGAATGCTGGATAATCTTACAGATGAAGAAGAGACTTGAAGCAACAGAAATGTTGTTAAACAGAAGGATATTGCGAATTCCATGGACGGGCTGGGTAAGCAACGAAGACACGTAAGTCAAATGGAAGTAAAAAAAGAGACTTATACTCAGAATCAGAAAGAAACGGTTGGAATCTCATGGACGCATAATTAGTGTTATGGGTCCTTACCTATAACTACAGAATGAATTCTTCCAAACACTATGTATACATCGCGTCTCAAGAGAGAGGGACGAATCGAGTTGAGCCGATAATAGTTCACTCCAAACGAGACTGACAGTCATACTAACACCTTCCACATCTTGTCTTATTATTCTATGTAATATATCTTTGTTATTTCTACTCTTGTGTTCGTGTTGTTCTTCCTTGCTCCTAACCTTGAGTCGTGAAGGAACGAGTCGAGCCGATAGTAGTTCACTCCAAACGAGACTGACAGTCATACTAACACCTTCAACATCTTGTATTATTATTCTATGTAATATATCTTCGTTATTTCTACTCTTGTGTTCGTGTTGTTCTTCCTTGGTCCTAACCTTGAGTCGTGACGGAACGAGTCGAGCCGATAGTAGTTCACTCCAAACGAGACTGACAGTCATACTAACACCTTCAACATCTTGTATTATTATTCTATGTAATATATCTTCGTTATTTCTACTCTTGTGTTCGTGTTGTTCTTCCTTGGTCCTAACCTTGAGTCGTGACGGAACGAGTCGAGCCGATAGTAGTTCACTCCAAACCAGACTGACAGTCATACTAACACCTTCCACATCTTGTATTATTATTCTATGTAATATATCTTTGTTATTTCTACTCTTGTGTTCGTGTTGTTCTTCCTTGGTCCTAACCTTGAGTCGTGACGGAACGAGTCGAGCCGATAGTAGTTCACTCCAAACGAGACTGACAGTCATACTAACACCTTCAACATCTTGTATTATTATTCTATGTAATATATCTTTGTTATTTCTACTCTTGTGTTCGTGTTGTTCTTCCTTGGTCCTAACCTTGAGTCGTGACGGAACGAGTCGAGCCGATAGTAGTTCACTCCAAACGAGACTGACAGTCATACTAACACCTTCAACATCTTGTATTATTATTCTATGTAATATATCTTCGTTATTTCTACTCTTGTGTTCGTGTTGTTCTTCCTTGGTCCTAACCTTGAGTCGTGACGGAACGAGTCGAGCCGATAGTAGTTCACTCCAAACCAGACTGACAGTCATACTAACACCTTCCACATCTTGTATTATTATTCTATGTAATATATCTTTGTTATTTCTACTCTTGTGTTCGTGCTGTTCTTCCTTGGTCCTAACCCGGACCATAACAATTAGGAAAATAGGCTTCGAGAATTTGACACTCGCAGATGAAATGGAAAGCCAGAGGGATAGCGAAAACGAAGGGGCATTTACCTGACCAGCTTGTGTGAATGGATGGCGGGACATAAGCTTAGGAAAGGAACAAACGTTGCTAATAGCTACAAGTGAAAAGAGGTTGTGGGGAGGCATGATCACCACACGACCGGAGTAGACACGACCTATAGAAGAAGAAGAAGAATGTTCACGCACAGATATATACCTATACACACAGGATATGCGTTTGTCTCTGTGTATATGGGTGCTTTAGGCCAATTGAGTAAAAATTAATTATAGTTTGTGTACGTCTTTTATTCATACAAATAGCCCCTTGCTTCTATGTTCCATGCCCCTTTATGGAGTTGCCGATCACGACCCTCCACAATTTCCTCTCCTGTGTAGCTTAGTGATTTTTGTTTTTTTGTTATTTCTCCTAAACGTTCTTCCTCCGTCCATTGACTCAAGCTGATTGGATAGATTATGAGTTGTCTTTCTCTGTCTCTCTTGCCTTCAATATGTTGTGTGGGTGTGGCATTTTTCAGTCCCTCTTTCCGCAGTGTAGTTGAAATTCCAAAGGCACGCTCTGAGGAAAGAGGGCTTAGAAAACATGAAACTCACGGTACATATTGAAGGAAAAAAGGGATGAAGGAGACAACGCATAAGCTACCAGACGAGCATGTGTAAATGACTCGGTGAAAAGGGTTTAGGAGAGATAGCAAAATGACAAAATGTGCTAAGAGCTAAAAAGGAGAGGAAGTTGTGGACAGCCGTGATCGTCCACGTCCTGAAGGATGGCACATACAAGAAGAAGAAGATGATGATGATGATGATGATGATGATGATGATGGTTATTATGATGATTATGTCTGTTAACACTGGACAGCTTTCTCCCTTGATGAAAATGTAATTATAAATTTGCATCAAATTCTTGTTAAAGAGACTAGTCAATATCGAAGGATTGTTCAAATTGATCCCTTGCGGCTCATGTCTGATTGAAGACGAAAAGTTTTTCTATTGTGTTTGTCTAAAACAATAATAAAGAAAGATCTCGGTTTTTGATCCGTGAACTCATTGCACGCGGTAATAATGTAACAAGTTCATCTGAAGATCGAAAGCAACTGATATGAACTGATCAATAAGATATTGATAATTAAAATGAGTTAACCCAATAATAACACTACCCAACAATAATTTTGCTACAGAAACAAAGATGCAGTTTTCTTGGGTGAATTTTTGGAGCTGATCACGAAAATGAACTCCATTTTTCACGAAATTATTCCAGTTTTTTGTAATTTAAAAATTATAAGTTTTCTAAATTTCGAAAGATTTAGATTTGTGAGTATATGTATAGGTATTAAACATATTCATATTAACGTTTCATTTCATTTAAAATATATAAGAAAACACCGACTTATTTATTAAAAGAACAGTTTTATAAAAAGAAATCTTTACTTTTTTGCGTATTTGTGCTTTTTTTCTCTATATTTAGACTGTCTCCATGAAGAGTCTGGAAAAAGTCAGCTAGCGTCTATAACAATTTTCTAATTTGACAATATATTGGTGGAACATTTCGCTGACTACTGCTAAATTTTCCGGAAAGTAGGGTAGATGGGTGTTCAAAAAATGCACCATTAGTGACATGTTGCATACTAAATTTTTGTATGCTTAAGTCATAATCTGTCTATACATCTGAGATGAGGTATTATGATTACTTACATTATTTACATTAATCGGACTGTTATCCACATCTTCATTGACATATTCACAACGTTTCGGCCTCTATGTCTCTGAGATGAGTTATTATTGATTATTTACATTATTCGGACTGTTATCCTTATCTTCATTGCCATATTCACAAGGTTTTGGTTGTTGTATGCTCCGGCCTTCTTCAGGTGATTGGAATTTCGAATCGACCCCTTTATTTAGTCCACCGGGGTAGATTGTTCTAGTTCATTGCCTCTTCTGGATAATATCAATCATTTCCCTCTCCATATTTTTCATCACTGCTTGGCCTGTTATTGAACTGTTTTCGGTCTAGACACTGGATCTAACCAGCGTCTTTACCCACTGGGCCACGTCCAAACACCCGAAGAAGCCAGGAGCGTACAACGGCCGAAACGTTATGAATATGGCAATGAAGATAAGGATTAGGGTCCGAATAACGTAAATAATGCATGCTTCAATCATATTTTGAAGTATTATTTCGTAGTTTGGCGCTTCGTGAATTCTCAGGAGACCATTGCACATACCTTTGAAACTTTTCCAGACCCCAAATAACAATTCATTTAAGTTGGCTTCAAATTCACTATCTCTTATGAACTGTCGAATCTGAGGCCTGGCAAAGATTTCTTCTTTAATTTTAGCATCACTAAGCCTAGGAAATTTAGTTTTTGAATATAAAAATGAAAAGTGACAGATTATCATGCTTCAAGTCTTTCACAAATTGTTTCATTAAGCCCAATTTTATATGAAGTGGTGGCAAGATTACGTTTTCCTTGACCACTAACGGTTTACGTATAACGTTAGGTGAATCAGTTTTTGACTAAGTCCTTAATGGCTTGATGAAACAAAAGTTGAGCTAAATTCAAAGGATAAGCGATCTAAAATCCGAAGAAGAATCTTTGAAAGCTCTTTGAATTTAGCAGTAAGTACTGTCAAGCACCCGTTCAGTATAATGTTCTGGGGATCATTTTTCTGTTCATGGAACTGGTTTCTTAAAACCTATTGAAAAGACCCTCAGGAGCGAGCAGTACAAGAGAATTTTAGAGTCTTGTCTGCTCCCTTCTGCTGAAAGGGTGCAAATCGACCCCACCAAGCTCATTTTTATGCAGGATAATGCTCCCTGTCACAAATCAAAATTGATGAAGAAATACTTTGATGAGATGCAGGTGTGTTTTATGACATGGCCGCCCCAATCTCTTGACCTCAACCCCATAGAAAACTTATGGAGCATTATAAAGTACAGGCTCTCGAGAAAGCAGTTGAGCAACAAAGAGGATTTGATTGTGAATTTCATATCCGAATGGAATCCAATGCTTGGTGATGAGATTTGCCAGAACCTAATCAAGTCAATGACACAAAGGGTTGAAAAGGTTATTCAAAATAAAGGAGGACCCATAGATTATTAAATATTTCGAATTATATTACCTATTATAAATAAATTATACCTCTATTATTCTTTATTTAAAGGTGTTCGGTTATGTTTCTATTGATTACTAGTTGCAGGAAATGAGTGAGCCACTTTTTTGCACAGAGTTTTTCCCGAAATCTCATTTATATCTAAAATTATAATTATCAGTAGAATACCTTAGGGTGAGTAAACTTTTTTACTAGGTGGTCGGGAAGGGGTCTTTATATTAGTAAGATTAAAAATTAGTTTGACCCCAAAAACAGTAGACGAAAAAAATTTTAAATAAAAAAAAAATCAGGTGAGTCACTTTTATCAAACAGCCCTGTATTTCTAATATGCAAAAGCCCAACATTTGGTGATATGAAAAGAGGCGTCAATGAAAAATCTCCGTGTCGGCTCATATTGTAAAATTACTTCTTGAAAAGGTCCAGATATATCATTATAGTAGTCGACAACTTACAAAAAACGGAATTGATTTCGTTAAAAATAAAGGCTATTTTCATAATCTACACCAAAAACGATCCTAAGAAAACTACATTCTCATCTTTGTAGTCGACAAAATGTCGAATTTTGTTGGACAGTCAGCCTCGAGTTTTTAGCTAGAAACCTACAATTAACCCAAGAATGGTGTAAAGAAAACAAAACTCCATTAAACATGGAATGCTTCAAGAATCTAACCC
>OZ038496.1:12585534-12598034 GCA_964036315.1 Acanthosepion esculentum | reverse complement strand
AATATCTGTCTCTCTTTCTCATCTTCTTTTTCTCTCTCGCTGTATCTATCTATTTCTCTGTTTTGCTATTTTCTTTCTCTTTCTCTTTCTTTAACTCTCTCTCTCTCTCTCACTATTTCTGTCTATCTCTCTCATTCTCGATGTTTATCTGTATCTGTCTATTTTTCATTTTCTTTCTACTTCTATTCTTGATAATTTATCTCTCTCTCTCTCTCACACACACACACACACACACACACACACATACACACACACACATACACACACACACACTTTCTCAAAATCTCCTTCTCCCCATCACCCACAGTGCCTAAATGCATTTTCCTCTGTCTGTAATTAGATTTCTGTACATGCATTCATCTAATTCTCATTTTTTCTCTCTTACTTTTCTTCTTAAATCACCCTCTCCCTTCTTTCTTTCTTTCTTTCTTTCTCTCTCTCTCTCTCTCTCTCTCTCTCTCTCTCTCTCTCTCTCTCTTTCTCTCTGTCGTTGTCACCCGGGCTCTCTTATAGTATTTTTCCATATTTCCCCCTCCCCTTTGATGCCAACATCAAACCTCTGAATTTAACGCCATTTAAATCTTTACCTTAATTCAGATCAACTGAAACTCCGACCCGGTCCCAACGCAGCGCCCAGTTGTAGATACGAAATCACTATCCAAGGCTAAAGGGTTCCAATATCTCTTTTAGTGAAGGAATCAATGCCTCAGACCATGCAATAACTTTTCTTGAACTTTGACCCTGGCTAAAAGATCTCGTGAGCTCAATTTAAACCAGGTCAGTTCAACCTACCACGGTCTGAACTGGGGTTTTGGCGCCGGTCAAGCAACACATAATATGAAATTGGTCGTTCTAAGCGAGGAAGACAACGTGTGGCTGGCGCCGGACAGGGTACAGGGGCTTCACATCACGCGTGTTTATAATTGATAGGGATGATTAAATATTTTTGCCCTCGGTATTTGCGGATCAACTCACGTGCGGCCGCAGACTTAGTCATTATTCATTCGTCGACTGAAAAGAAAATAAGTTCAACGATAGCTGTTATATAGGTCTATTTAATGTGGTTCATTGAAAAAGGAATTTTGGAAATCGTTTGAATATCTCAGCGTCTATCTATCTATCTATCTATCTATCGAATTAAATTCATATCTATCTATCTATCTATCTATCTATCTATCTATCTATCTAATTAAATTCATATCTATCTATCTATCTATCTATCTATCTATCTATCTATCTATCTATCTATCTAATTAAATTCATATCTATCTACCTATCTATCTATCTATCTATCTATATAATTAAATTCATATCTATCTATCTATCTATCTATCTACTGAATTCAGTTCATATCTATCTACCTATCTATCTATCTATCTATATAATTAAATTCATATCTATCTATCTATCTATCTATCTACTGAATTCAGTTCATATCTATCTATCTATCTATCTACTGAATTCAGTTCATATCTATCTATCTATCTATCTATCTATCTATCTATCTATCTATCTATCTATCTATCTATCTATCTATTGAATTCACTTCATATATATCTATCCATCTATCTATTAATTTCAGTTTCTATCGATATATGTATCTGTGAATATGTTTATTTCTATCTATCTATATATCTATCTATCTATCTATCTATCTATCTATCTATCTATCTAATTAAATTCATATCTATCTATCGAATTAAATTCATATCTATCTATCTATCTACTGGTTTCAGTTCATATCTATCTATCTATCTATCTATCTATCTATCTATCTATCTATCTATCTATTGAATTCACTTCATATATATGTATCTATCTATCGATCTATCTCTTAATTTCAGTTTCTATCGATATATGTATCTATGTGAATATGTTTATTTCTATCTATCTATCTATCTATCTATCTATCTATCTATCTATCTAAGCCTACAAGTAGCTTTGGCTTTTTATATTAATTTTACTGAAATTTTTTTGATTCTTCAGACCCAACTTTATATTTATATCAACTTTCTCAGCGACGACCAAGAAGTGAAGTAATTTTAAATTCGTACTGTAAAAATACATACCGATTTCTCATGACTATATATAAGAGATTATTTTCCTTGGGGTGTCTAAAATATACTTTATATTTCGTTAAAATTATTTAATACAGTGTGAAAAGGAGACTAAAATCAATGCCAAGTTTCGGCGCAGTATATAGAACTCTGTACAAAAAATGAGGGACAAATGCAGGCAGGCAAAAGAGGACTGACTCAACGAAAAATGTGCAGAAATTGAAAAAATGTGTATCACAGATAAAGCAGATATGCATAAAAATGAGAGAACTAACACGACAAAAGACATGCTCATCAACAGGCTGCATGAAATCCAATGACAAAACATTGGTAACAGAGAAAGAAGAAATTCTTCAGAGATGAATTGGTCGGAGAACTCTTCCCAAAATACACAGTAATATCGAAGGACCAGAAAGATCAAAATTTGATTAGAAGTCAGCACTGGCCAAATTAACCAAGAATAAGCAGCAGAAGCAGATAGAATTTACTACAATTCATCTAAACACTCTGTAGCCGAGAGGACAAAGCACGCCAGATTTAATAACGGTTTCCCCTAGGTTCTTATCCAAAACTGCTTCAGTAAAAGATCCGCTGCCCAAAGACAGCTACTTGATAAATATAATACCCGTCTACTTTCGTTTTCACAGCACGCCCATCTGCTAGGACGGCTAGCCAATCCCTGTTGTAGACACCTGTTCAGGCACATTTGTATTTCTTCACCATCCACAGAACACGCCAGTGGCTTATAAGGCAACTACGCTGAGCGGACCTTAGTTACTGTTTCTGGGGGAAAGCTTACAATCTGTCATGATCAGCACCTTGAACAATGCCAATACGCTGAAACCCTCGGTCACGATGGCTATCCCCTTTTGAACATGCGAAAACACGGCAATGACCTATCAAGGGACGTTACTTGGTTTCAGTGAGAAAATGAATTCAAGAAAGAAAGAAAGAAAGAAGGGAAGGTAGAAATGTTTAAAGTCTGTTTCGGTGAAATGGAAAAAAATTGTCAGCTTCAAATCTTTCATTTGTACCCCCTTACTTCTTAGAATAACAACTAGTATTTATATTTACGATTGTTATTGCAATATTTTGATAAAATTGCTAAGCTCAAATAGTTAACGATAGGATATGGGAATTTCTAGGGATATTTTTACTGTTATAGAACTCGCCGTGAGCTTACTCAATCGTTAAATTAAAACGAATAGAAAATATTAAAATAGGAAAACCGCGGAATTTTTACGGTTTTTTCTAGTGGGAGAACTAAGAGCACAAAAGACATATTAATCAACAGGGTGCATAACATAGATCGAAGAACTCTTCCATGACGAAGGAGAACAACCGTAAATATAGCAAATGATCGAAAGAATAGAGAGATTGAAGTGGAATCAGCACAGTGAGGTGATTTTGAGAGAATCAGAAGTCCTTATTGGCGGCCATAATCTTATTGGCCAATACAAGTCCTTATTAGAATTCATTACTGGCGACCACGTTCTTAATAAGATAAACTCCTGCCATATATGGTCTGGTGCCCCCGCTGTTCATCTTATCGTCCTCGACAAAATCCAGAGACGGATATGCAATGTAATTGGCCCTGATCCGGCATCTCGTCTGCAGTCGCTCTCTCACAGACGTGCAGTCGCCTCCCTCTGTCTTTTCTACAAATACTTTCACGGTAAATGTTCCGACGAGCTACTTTCACTAGTTACCAGACTGCATGAATTTAAACGTGCTACTAGGCTGTCATCACGGTACCACCCTTTCACTGTCGAAACGGTGAAATGTAGCCGTCTCTTCTGCTTCAATAGCTTCATGTCTGTGGAATTCCCTTCCTATTACTTGTTTCCCTGATAGATATAATCTCCAACTATTCAAATGCAATGTCAATCGACATCTCCAGATGCCTTGATCTATTCCCTATCCTTCTGTTCAACCTTTCCTCTATCACCCCTCTCTACACTGGCTCCCACTCTCTGTAATCCCTTGCGCGTTAGTGGCATCCCGCATTGCTTGGGGTGAAATGATTAAAAAAAAAAAAAAAAAAAAGATATGACATAGTGCTGATAGCAGACACGGAATAGAAACTACAAGAACACCTATAGAACGTATTCAAGGAAAGCGAGAAGAAAGGACTAAAAAAGATGGAATGCATGTTCGTTAGCAAAAGGGACAACTCAAAATGCAAATTACAAATCGGAGAAGGCAAAATCGAACAACAATTTCAATGTCTGCGAAGTGTTTCAGCAGAAGTCGGAAAGTGCGATACTGTCATCCGAAGGCGCAGTGGGATAGCCGAATATGCCTTTCAAAATATAAAGAGTTCAATCCTCACTGGGTGCTCCCTAATTTCGGCCCTGTGTCACGCTTGGAAAATCACTGTATTCAGCACCTCGACGCGGTGTAACGGTTAACAAGCTTATTTCACTAGAACAATTACGACTGAGTAGTGAGTTCGATCCACCACTGGGTGCTCCCTACTTTCGGCCTTGTGCCACATCTAAACATCCTCACTGGGTGCTCCCTACTTGTGCCTTGTGCCACATCTAAGCTACGCTTGGAAAATCACTGAATTGGGCACCTCGAGGCGGTGTAATGGTTAACAAGCTTGTCTCGCTAGAACAATTACGACTGAGTAGTGAGTTCGATCCTCACTGGGTGCTCCCTACTTTCGGCCTTGTGCCACATCCTATCCCCACTTGGAAAATCACCACGCAGCTTCATTTCAAATAAACAATATGGCTGACATTTCACTAGGACAACCGCCAATGTGCTAATGATTATTTCTCAATTTGTCTATCAAGCTTCAGATAAGATCATCCTAGGTATTACTTCATAAACTTGATAGAATACATCCGGCAGCATGGCCTCTGATCGAGAGGTTTTGAGGAGCAAGGGACAACATCTTAATTGCTGTTATTCCCATGTTCACATATACGGGCAAATAGTAAACCCCCAAATGGGGGTTCAAAACATTATGAAATTATAACTATATATTTTTCTAAAAAAAAAACTTTCCAGTAATAGATTTTAATAGAAAAAAAATTCCATAACAGATTTTAATGGTAAAAAAACATACCAAAGCTCTAAAGAAAATTAAATTTCGGCATTAAATATGGGGGTGATGTGCCGTCAAACAAAACAAACGAACATTTAAATAAGAGCCATGTGGGTCAGGATGTGGGTTTTTGAATGACTTCTTGACAAACGCAAGATCTACGGTGTGCCTTGCCGAATATTTGATTTAATCCATTCTTTCTTAACAAAACTTGTAATAAATGTGTTGATCTGTCATGTTTCTAGATCATTTCAGATTAATGTGGGGCTCCCGCGGGGCTGTGTCCTTGGAGATACGTTGTTTCTCGTCTTCATCAACGACCATCCCTATGTCATCAAAATTTCGAACTCTGTATTGATGCTGCTGACGCAAATATTTCCTCCTGTCTTGATCGTGAGTCCGACAAAATGAACCTGTCGGTAGACATTAAAAAAAAAAAATGACTTCCAATCAGTTGTCAACTGGGAGAAGAAATGACTTGTAAATTTTAACTCCTTCAAAACGAAACTGCTATCTCTTAATCATCATAAAGAATCATTTGTGCTCTTCAACAGTATGGCTGATGCTAACCTCCAGGAGAGAAAAATCCTTGTGTCTTCTTGGTTTTACGTTTTCCACTCCCATGAAATGCAGTGATTATATAGAATCTAGGTCTGCTGCTAAGAAAGTTAGTTCCCTGTGTCGTTTTAGACAATTTTTCTCTTCAGTATCCATATTGCTCATTTATAAATCTACAGTTTTTTCTTTCGAACTTCTCTCTTGTGGTTCTTTCCTTCTTGCTTTCCAGTCGAGTTTAATCTTCAAAAATTTAAATGCAATGCCAATCGTTATCTTCTGTCTTCTTGATTATTGTTCACGATCCTTAATAATATTTCTCTTTGGTCCTTATCCTGCAGTTGAAAAGGCTAGGTGTAACCGTAAGTTCTATGCTAACAGTTTCTTCTATCTCAATTATCTCTTGTGGAACTCACTTCCGGCTTCTTGCTTCCCAGTCAATATGGATCTTCATAAATTTAAATGCAATGTCAATCGTTATCTTCTGTCTTCTTAATTTTTGTTCTCTCTCTTTAAGAACATTTTTCTTTTTCTTTCACACTCACTAACCCACTGCATCTTAGTGGCATTATTACCTTGCTTGGGGTGAAATGATAAAAAAAAAAGTTTTGTGTTCCTAACATTTTAGGATTGGTTTCCAACTCTAAGTTTTCTTACTCTTAATTTCTAGGTTACTGGGTACTTTATAACAAATTGAGGTATTTTTACACTATTTACATCATTCGGGCTCTTGTCCTGATTTTGTTGTGTTATATTCACAATGTTTCAGTCATTGTATGCTCCGAAGTTGCTTCCCAGTCAATACTGATCTTCAAAAATTTAAATACAATGTCAATCGTTATCTTCTTGATTACTCTTCTATTATTCTCACTCCTTAATAATGTTTCTCTTTGTTTCTTATTCTGCAGTTGAAATGGTTATGTGTAACCGTAAGTTCTATGCTAAAAGTTTCTTCTATCTCAATAATCTCTTGTGGAACTCACTATCGGCTTCTTTCTTTCCAGTCGAATTTGATCTTCAAATGTCAATCTTTATCTTTTATCATCTTAAATACTGTTCTTTTATGATTTTCCCTCTTTAATAGTATATTTTTCTCATATTCTCTAACACTCACTGACCCCCTGCGTTTTAGTGGCTTTATTGCCTTGCTTAGTGTGTAATGATTTTTATAAAACATAATGACTACAACATAAATTACCATAGTTCCCTTCCAAGTGAAAATATATTATTGACTGTAAAGAATACCTTGCCGTAAGTGGTTCTGTTGATGAAGTGGGAGACAGAGAAATTCTATTTCGAATTGACAAATATTCCAAAAAGCAATTTCAAGAAGAGGCACATAACAGAATAGGCAGCAATTATCATCAAGTCTTGAGGTGGATATTTTTAATAAGGTTGCGCAAGCTTCCGTTAATTACCCCACCTGATATCATCAATTGCCCCAAAACAGATTCAGTTGCAGCACCGTTTTGATGCCTTTGTTGAACTATTAAAAGATTCTCCACGGTCGACTACCTCGAAATTAGAATAGACATTTCTCTTCTTTAAACAGGAGTGCCGAGTTTCACCTGCCATCTGCTTCGTTAGGTTTAGTTACGCGTAAATACCTTTGGGAAAGGTATGAATCCACATCTTCTCCCCGTGGCAATGGGTTAATTAGTAAAACTTGTATAACTAAAATTATTATTATCCCCTCCCCCAAAATTATTACAATATAATTTTCATTTTATTTTAAATAACTTGTAAAGGGTTGGTAAGACTTAAAACCGAATCAATCACTGAATCTTTATTTGCCTACTTTTAAAACTATTTAAAATAAAAATAATAGACCACTCTGACATACATAAGAAAAGGAATATATATATATATATATATATATATATATATATATATATATATATATATATTTGTTATCCACAGACAGACTGTTTCGCTGTTTCGCAGCTCATCAGTGTGGCTAGACGATATTTCGCTTCCTTGACTCGTAAATGAGAGTTTGTCGTTATTTTGAGCTTATTCAAACAGCAACGGTTGGCCATTATTGTGGTTTCGTATATGTGTTGTTTGATTTATTAAAATTGTCATCTTTGATAATGGCTTATGTAAGCCGAAAGCTTAGATTGGATTCAAACATGTGTCAATATGGTGTTTTCCTTTCGTCTTTCAAAGATAATGTGATTAAGCTTATCAGACAATACGAAAGGAACTTATTTAAAATAAAAAGACAAAACTTGTCTATATTATTTAATGAAACATGCATTAATGAATATATATATATATATATATATATATATATATATATATATATATATATATATCAGTCACGTGTCGTCTAGGTAAGCAAGGTAAGCAGGCACCCTGAATAAAATAGATCAGCACCTACATTTGCCTTCTGTGGCACAATATGCACCTAATTCAACAAAATTATTACATATATTCTGATTATTATGCATAAATTGCAAAATATTATATATATATATATATATATATATATATATATATATATATATATATATAAATGAATATGTATATATATGTATGTATTTGTATGTATATGTATATTATGCATATATACATATATATGTGTATATATATGCATTTAAATATATACATTTATATATATATATATATACATATATATATATATGTGTGTGTATATATATATATAGTCAGCGACAAAATTAAGAGTACACCCATCAATATTGAATATTTTTATCCATTTCTCAGTATCTAACACCCGTATTTTGACAGTTTTTTTTATATGTTAATAAGCACACAAAAAAGAATATTAATCCTTAATCCAGGACGTAATCCATTATTCTATCTCACCTCCAACATTAAAAGAATAAAGTAGAATAAAAAAATTCCTAATTTAAAAAAAAAAAAATTAAAATCACTATCACAAATACCCAGAAAGGCAGACACTCACGGAGACACAATAATAATGACGAAAAAAACAGAAGACGAAAAGCACCACACGCCTAATCCAGGGAGATGGGCAGGGAATTAAGCTAAAGAAAGACGCAACGGAAATAAACAGATTTTTAACCATATAATCAGAACTCTCATTGTTTCGTCATTATCATCATCATTTGTCTCCTCACTGGGTGTCTTCACTTGATCGCTGCTTAAATGAGTACCAAAACGTTTCGCTCCACATATCTTGGTCGAAAGCCGAAGAAGTAATCCTTAATCAGTAGTGGGTCTTGGGTAAGTAAATATGACGGAGCCTATTCATCTTCAGCCAATGCTCTCCAACTTGAATGTTCGCAATATATAGAGATTTGCTAAAATATGAATCACCCAGTGAGGATCGAACTCATGACAAACTTCTTAACTATTGCACCACGTTACAATGCCTTGGGCATTTACCTCGGATAGCTTACTTGTAGTACAAAGCCGATATAAAAATGCACCCAATAAGTATCGAACACCCAACTCTGTTATAACTGATCTCACGAGACAGTCTTACAATTCACTACACTACGTCGAAGGGCTCTAGTGATTTGCTTAGGATAGCTTACTTGTAGCACACGGTCAAGAATAAAGAGTATCCAGTGGAGATGACCTCACTGCTAAGTCCTAATTAATCTAAGGCGACCGGCTTGCTAGACATTACATCATTGTAGGGCCCGTGTTCACAATACATGAAACAAACCAGTTTCTACCATTTATATTATTTTTACCAAACGCCTTGCGTTTCCCTTATCGAAATATCGCTCATTGAGCGAAGTCGTGATTATTCGGACTATTGTCCTCATCTTTGTCGCCATGTTTATTACAGCGTTTCGGCCGTTGTACGCTCCGGTCTTCTTCAGGTGGTTGGAATGTCGAACTGAACCCTTTATTTCGCTGACTGGGGTAGACTGTTCTAGTTCATATGGAGAGAGAAGGGAGAGCACCACTCTCTGTAGGATCGGGTTGAGATCATAGACAAGGAACACCATTGGAAAATTCGTAAACTTAAGGAGTCAGCACATATGCTAGGCCACACAAATCTCCTGAGCCGACCAAGCATAGAAATGAATAAAATATGGGAAACGGTAATAAGGAGTGCCAGAGAAAATCGATAATAACAAAAAAAGTTCCAATATGAGCTCTGGTAAAAACATTAATTGATAACAGCAAAAAATTGCAATATGAGAACTGGTAAAAATGGTTGCTGAAGACATTAGTTTTATAATACCCAGAAATTCATACACAGATGTCCTCAAGGACACATGGCACAGAAGATAAAGGCGTTGGTTAGATCCAGTGACAGGACCCAAAGAGTATGAGTTCAATACCCAGTAAAGGCAGTGAGGACTTTCAGAAGGAAATTAACAGGAGATAACTGACATCCATTAAATATGGCACAGTCTACCACAGTGAGCGAAATAAAGGGTTCAGGTTCGACATTCCAACCACCTGAAGAAGGCCGAAACGTACAACGGCCGAAACGTTTTAATAAACATGGCGACAAAGATGAGGACAATAGTCCGAATAGTGTCAATAATGTACATAATACCAGAAATATAGAAACCCATTCAATTCCAGTAAAAACCTATTTTAGGCTTTATTTCAACCCAAACCACGCTTTAGACGATCTCGATAAAAAAACAAAAAGAAAACTCACGGAACTAAAACTCTAAGCAAGACACTAAAAAGACATATTGATAAAATTACTTGGACAATTCAATCAAAAACGATAATAATAAACATAGTCCTGCTTCTATGATGGCAAGGTGATCGAATGTTAAAGGTAATTTCTCCCTCCATTTAAAATGACGCAATTATTAGGAAATACGAGGGTCATTCAATAAATAAGGTGAATTTTTCGGTGTAAGGACTTCTAATACAGATAGAAGCTTACTCTTTTTTATTCTTTTTTGTTTTACTTCTTTTTCACATGGATTTAATTTCTTTTGCAGATTAAACACATTTTTGAGAGTTTTGGCGATTGACAAAGATGGCTGACCAAGAAGCATGCTCCAGCATTGAACAGCGGTCAGTTATCAAGTTTTTGGTTGCTGAAGGGTGCAAACCAGTTGAAATTCGTAGGAGAATGTCAACTGTGTATGGTGCCACATGTTTCAGTCAAAGAAATGTCTACAAGCGGGCTAAATTGTTTAAAGAAGGACGGAGCAGTGTTGAGCATGAAGACAGGCCTGGGAGTGAGGTTTCCTGAGGTGATCGAATCAGTCAATGACCTCATTCAGTCTGACAGAAGGGTTACATTGGATGACATTGCAAGGACTTTGAGCTTATCTGTTGTGACAAACGCAGGGGTCATCAGTCAGAAGGAGTCATCTTGCATCATGACAACGCAAGGCCTCACACAGCAGCCCAAACGGGGCAAACCATTAACGAGCTGGGCTGGGAACTGCTCCCTCATTCCCCTTACAGTCCAGACCTTGCCCCTTCAGACTTTCACTTCTTTGGTCCGTTGAAAGCGTTCACGAGAGGCACGAAGTTTAAAAGTGACGATGAAGTCAAAAGTGTTGTGAGCGGCTGGCTGAGACATCAGTCCAAAGATTTTTACGCTGAGGGAATACGGAAGCTTGTGCACAGATGGGAAAAGTGTGTGACAGTGCTGGGAGACTACGTTGGAAAAAAAAAAGAAAAAAAAGTAGGCTTCTATCTGTATTAGAAGTCCTTATACCGAAAAATTCACCTTATTTATTGAATGACTCTCGTACATTCAGTTTAAATAGAGAGGAGTCATAGAATTATTTAAAATGGCTGTTCTTTTCACCTCATACCATTTTGGAATGCGGGAAAGAGAAAAAGGGGGAAAGGAGGAATAAAAAAAAAGGAAAAGGAATGAAAAGAGAGAAAAAGAAGGGAAGAAAGAAAAAAGAAAAAAAAAAGACGCCCCCATTTTAATGAATAGCTAAATGTATCGTAAGAAATATTTTAATTGGGACAAGCAATTTTGGACGCTTCCATTGTTGTTTTATTGTTATTTTTTTTAATTGTTTTTTAGGGGTTTTTTTTGTGTTATTCTTCTAAAAGTATAAATTCTGTCATGAGTACTAGCACAACTCTTTAAACGGTGGCGACCTGTAGAATAAGATAACAGGTCGGGGGTGGCTGTCGGAGCTGATATGATGAATAAGAACCCCGAAATCAGCGATGAAGACGGCTTTCATCACTGATGACCACCTTCAATGCATTCGAATGTATTTTGCGATTCCTGTTTTCCTGTCAAAAAGCCAATGCAGCTATTATAGTTTCATTACCATTGTGTTTATGTACGTTCGCCTGCATAGTTTAATATAATGACACACCTAAAAATATTTCCCTAACATTATTTAAAAATGCTTTAAAATAATTATATTTATTATTAAATAATTTACGAAAAGCTCGATAAAGTTTTACAATGATCTGTTTTATTTTACGAAATTAAAAAAAAATATGATTTCATTGTTCAGCCGAAAGTAGGGTCTGTTAAAACTGAATATGTGGGTATATATTATTCAAATATCTTATTTCAAACTCAGTCAAATTCTGTGCGTCAGTTTTCGTGCATATTAAATAGCAATCAATTGTTTTTTCACTCACGCCCGCCACAAATATACACATATACATTACAGACATGCAGATAGTATGTGACGAACAGAGTGGTAGGTCTACATGTATATGATAGATTAAATAAATCGAAATGGCGATAAAAACCTTATTGGTTATACCAATTGTCTTTTGATAACGAGTACATTTTTCATCATATACATCAGAAAGTTTATCATAGATATCAATTTACATGCGTCGGTAAATGTGCTAATTTTTTAACATTAAATGAGAAAAGAAAACGTCTGAGTACCATTAGATTTTAGAAGATTATTCTCACTTCA
>OZ038496.1:12488034-12580534 GCA_964036315.1 Acanthosepion esculentum | reverse complement strand
GTATCAACCTTAGGACGCAATTGTTTGTTTGCGACAAGCTTACGGCCATGTTGCATTGAAACACCAGTCCTTGTTCGCTAAGCAATATCGTTCCTGGACGGTACCTAGATGCGTGACAGCTTGCGAATATCGAGCGTTGGAAGTTTAGATATGTGGTTGGTATAGTAGATAATGGTTAGCTATTGGAAATCGGAGAATCGAGTTCTAATTCGAGTCGGGTTCGTTGTATTAACTCACACACAAATAACCTTGGGAAAGTTATGCATCCACCTCTTATTCCGTCAGTTATGTTTTAATTATTAGGACTTACCAATATTAACCCGGAAAAATGCTTACAATCTAAAAACATTTTATGGCTTTAAGTAAATTTTAAAAGGTAAAAAATAACAGATAACTCAGTTGTTTGCTGTAATAAGCAAAAACCTTATGTTTGCAGTTTTCAGTGATCGATGCCATTGAATTAATCTCCGATCACCTTCTCTTCTTGGAAGGTAGAAGCGGTCAATGTCTGATATTGGTAGGTGCATTGTTAAAGGCTTTCGTATTTTGGAATCAACATTATTCATCTAAAGTAAATCGTAAAGAAATGTATTTTTAATAAATAAATTGACATATAGAAAATAATTCACTAAAACACACTTGTTTTTAATTAATAAAGTCTTTTGATGTCAACGAATTCTATTTTGTCATCGCGTCCTGTTAAGTTCGCTGGTTAATGCTATTAGGGATATACAAAAGATTAAGGGTGAAAAACGATTACCATGAAATATTCCCCTGTTGATGTTTATTTCACCAGAGATAGACTCCATTTATATGACTGAGTTGAAGTGTTGTTTTCCATATCGGCATACTTTGTTTAATGAAATTGATGACGACGTGTGATATTACTATTACTATTATTATTATTATTATTATTATTATTATTATTATTATTATACGTGGCCCAGGTGATAAAGACGTTGGCTAGATCCAGTGACTAGACCCAAAGATTTGTGAGTTTAATACCAGGACACAGCAGTGGTGAATCAAAACTTGGAGACGCTAGTTAAAAGGAAATAACTGAGACATCCAAAAGAGGCATGGCACGTGGAATAAGAACAATCTACCCTGAGGGACGAAATAAAGGGTTAGATTCGAAATTCCAATCACCTGAAGAAGGCCGGAGCGTTCAGCGACAGAAATGTTATGAATATGTCAATGAAGATGAGGATAATAGTTCGAATAATGTAAATAATGCAATTATTATTATTATTATTATTATTATTATTATTATTATTATTATTATTATTATTTCCTTTGATTTCTGGTGTGTACACCATTCTTTCTGGGTCTCGCCCAGAAACCTAAGGTCAGAAATGGCATCATGATATTTTTTACTGGCCAATAACAAAAAGGACAAAAAACACATTTTACACAGATAAAGCCCTTCCTAAAGTGTGGGCGCTATTTGTGAGAACAATTTTTTGTATTTCTTTAAGGCATGGGCTTCCAGAAATCCCTTCAATGAGTCTAGTAGAATCTTTTCCACCAATCCGAGGGCTCCAAATACAACTGGGATTGTTAATGATCTCATTTACCACATTTTTGAGATTTCGATTTCAAGGTCTTTGTATTTTGATAGCTTTTTGAAGATCTTCTTTTGAGATACATTGCAGTCTGCAGGGACTGCCATATCAATAAGGTGGCTTTTTTGTTTGTTTGCGGTCTCCAATAACAATGTCTGGGCGATTAGCTTTGTTTGTTCTGTCTGTGTGTATCGTGTAATCTTATGAAAATGTTGCGTAACCGGGTGTGGGTGATGTTCATGCCTTATTATCATTATTATTATTATTGTCAACAAGGAATTGTATTAAGTTCGAGTCACGACTGCATTTGAGTCGGCAAAAGTTAATTTGATAACTAAATTTTCCAAACGACCATTTAAGAGTTAATATCCCTTATTGAAACAGCCTTTTCCGACTGCGTATGAAAAGATTTAAAACCCGGCTAGATTTATATGAGTCAAGCGGCTCGTCGCTGATGAAATAATATAACACGCCAATCGGTACGCCTCTTAAACTTACATGACATTTAAGCTTTCAATAAATTTCATAATGATCTCGCTACGTTGAGCTTAAGTACCTTGATAACTAGGCATTTGCCGCTGTGTGCATTGCAGACAGGAAGTTTGGTTCAAACTGAAAATTAATAACGCCACATTTGGGAATAGTTATAATTCTTGACGAAAGAATTGTTATCCTATAAGCAAGAAACTCACGCAAAATTCAAATTGAGCAAATACAAATACATTGAAATTAATAATTTTAAAAAAGAAATCAAAACCAATTATATTTTAAACTAAATAATAAAATAGATTTCCAATCATAAAGGGAGGGGCAAAAGTTGGGCCCCACAGGGATAATATATTATAAGTATAATTATAAATTATCCCTGTGGTGGATTATTTAAATTACTCGGACTGTTACCCTAATCTTCATTGCCATATTCATAAAGTTTCGGTAGTTGTACGCTCCGGCCTTCTTCAGGTGGTTGGAACCGAACCCTTTATTTCGTCCACTGGGGTAGATTGTTCTATTTCCACATGGCCCAGTAGATAAAGGCGTTGGTTAGATCCAGTGACTAGACCCAAAGAGTTATGAGTTCAATACCAGGACACAGCAGTGGTGCACCTAAAAACCTGGAGAGTTGAGTTAATGGGAAATAACTGAGACATCTTGAAGAGTCATGGCACGCGAAATTAGAACAATCTACTCCGGTGGACGAAATAAAGGGTTCGGTTCTTAAAGAAGGCTGTAGCGTATAACGACCGAAACGTTGTGAATATGGCAATGAAGATGAGGATAACAATCCGAATAATGCAAATAATGCAAGTAATCATATTGCCTCACCTCAAAGATATAAACAAGTATAATTACAAACGGAAATTACATTTATTAGTTATTTAATTGTTTTATGTGCTGCTCAAAATGTCCTTTTACAAAGCAGATTTTAGTTTTGCGCCTGCATGATTCTTAAAGTTATATGGTAATTTACCCACGCACGCATGCTATAAATAGGAGCAGGTACTGCCTTTCGGAGAGGAAAGTTTCCAGCAGTCAGCTCTAAGTGTCGGAGCGAACATTCTTGCTGGAACGCTCTCATTTGTATATGTTTGTATTACAGTTTCTGTTGTTTAACTCAATTCCTCTATTTGTGTCTTTATTTTTGGCCTTAACAAGGCCACAACAAAAAGCTAAACCAAAAGTTGACCCCAAGCCTTGTGAGTGAAATTGGGTAGACGGAAATATTTGGCAACTGGTAATTCTTATGTTAGCATGAATTCAAATGTCATCGTGACCGAGGATTTGACCGTGCTGTCTTTGTTCAGACTATTAATTACGTCAGATAAAGCGGTCATTCTCAGAAACTATAACAATGGTCTGTTCAGTATAGATTCAGTATAAACCAGAGGCGTGTTATGAGGGTGGTGAACAAACACAAATGTGCCTGAGAAGGCATCTGTAACAGGGATTAGCTAGACGCCCTAACAGATAGGAATACTTGGATACTCGTGACTAGACTTTATATATATATATATATATATATATATATATATATATATATATATATATATATATATATTATCAAATGGACAAAGTTCGACAATTATTTTAAGACATTTTTTATGTTTATAATTGTTTTTTTTATAGATACAAATATTTAAGTAAATGCTCTGTTTATAATAAACAGTATTCACAACATTTACCGACCTGAATGTCCGAGAATTTTTCATAGAAAATATGCGTCCCACGACAGGAATCGAACCTGTATCCTATACGGAACCGTCAGATAGCCTGACATGCTTTTACCGATTTAGCCACAGAGGAGCGTTTCGGTTAGCAAGGTCGATTTTACTGTTTTTAAACCACAATTCTCCATGATTTTCTCTCATAGATTCATATCTGCTCGATGCATATCGAAATGTAAACAAATGACGTCACACATTATGAAATGGACAAAGTCCGACAATTATATTAAAATATTTACCGATTGATCCACAGTAAAAACAGTAAAATCAACCTTACTAACCGAATTGCTCATCTGTGGCTCAATCGGTAAAAGCACGTCATTATTATAAACAGAGCATTTACTTAAATATTTGTATCTATAAAAAAAACGTATAAACATAAAAAATGTCTTAATACACCCCCCACTCACATATATATGTATATATATATATATATATATATATATATATATATATATATATATATATATATATATATATATATAGGTAAAATGAGAACAAAAGGGTCTTTTATTTATCAACTACAAAATTTGATGTAAAAAGCTGAACGAACATATAACTTGCAAGCATTTTGTTACATTTTCTCCCCATCTCATACAATTTTTTATGGGGAAGTTTGAGCGTCAGACTTCGATACATCTTACGAAATAATATAACAATCTGTATCTGCCCATAAAGAAATTGTCTAGTTTTTTTAAGAAGACAACGTCGTGTTAAGACCTATATTAAAAAATAAAATAAAAATTCGATTGGTTAATCACAGCAAAGTCAACAAGTGTATGTTTTAAGTATTCTGCTTTTTGAAATTAAATTAATCTTTCACTCGCCAGAAGTTTAACATCGCCTGAAGAGACACATTTACGGTGTTGAAATATAATTGTAATTGTGTAGAGGGTTTTTAACATGTTTTAATATCCAAATATATATATATATATATATATATATATATATATATATATATATATATATATATATATATATATATATATAGTGCTGTTCGATAAAAGTAACTCACCTGATTGTTTTACTAAATGTTCTCTTCTCCGATGAAACGAAAGTTGAGCTAAATTCAAAGGATAAGCGATCTAAAATCCGAAGAAGAAGCTTTGAGAGCTCTTTGAATTTAGCAGTAAGTACTGTCAAGCATCCGTTCAGTATAATGTTCTGGGGACGCTTTTCTTTTCATGGAACTGGTTTCTTAAAACCTATTGAAAAGACCCTCAGGAGCGAGCAGTACAAGAGAATTTTAGAGTCTTGTCTGCTCCTTCTGCTGAAATCGACCACACCAAGCTCATTTTTATGCAGGATAATGCTCCCTGTCACAAATCAAAATTGATGAATCAATACTTTGATGAGAAGCAGACGAGTGTTAATCTCCTGACCTCAACCCCATAGAAATCTTCTGGAGCATTATAAAGTACAGGCTCTCGAGAAAGCAGTTGAGCAACAAAGAGGATTTGATTGTGAATTTCATATCCAAATGGAATTCAATGCTTGCAGATGAGATTTGCCAGAACCTAATCAAGTCAATGTAAAAAAGGATTGAAAAGTTTATTCAAATAAAGGAGGACCCATAGATTATTAAATATTTCGAACTATATTACCTATTATAAATAAATTATACCTCTATTATTCTTTATTTAAAGCTGTTCGGTTATGTTTCTATTGATTACGAATTGCAGGAAATAAGTGAGGCACTTTTTTTGCACAGAGTTTTTCCCTAAATCTCATTTATATCCAAAATTGAAATTATCAATAGAATACCTTAGGATGACTAAACCTTTTTACCGATTCCTGTCGGAGGACGAAAATTTTCTATGGCCAGTAAATGTTTAATACTGTTTATTATAAAAACAGAGCATTTACTTAAATATTTGTATCTATAAAAAGAATGTATAGACATAAAAATGTCTTAATTATATATATATATATATATATATATATATATATATATATATATATATATGTATAAGTGAACATTGAAGTCAACACTCAGGGGCGACAGACTGTTTCATGCTAGGCGCCTGACATGAAAGAAACCATAATACTATATTTCTTCATATATATATATATATATATATATATATATATATATATATATATATATATATATATATATATATATATATACACTTACACACACACATATATATATATATATATATATATGTGTAGTGCACTGTGAGTGCTGATAGTAGAACATGAAACGATATAAAATAAAAAGTTAAAATATACACAAGGAACAATTATATATTTACTCTCAACGCTTTGTGCTATTCAGATTGTATCAATCGATAGACACATTTTTGCTTGACGATTGCAATAAACAGGAAACTCCGAGTAAATGTAATCTCAAAAGTCATCTTCTCTATTTTCTATTCTTTTTATTATTATTATTATTATTACCTCACTTTAGTAGTATATTTCTCCATCTTCTCTAACAATCAGTAACCCCACCCACTCTGAGTCTTAATGGCTTTATTATCTTGTTTGGTGTGAAATAGCAGCGGATACTAGACAATTTCTTTCACATAAAATACTTGAAAAAGAAAAACAGGGATGAGGTTCTGCCAACAAAAAACTGACACTACCATGGACAGAACTAGATATTTTTAAGAAAACTCTCAACTACAACGAACCTGATATTTATAATAAGTAAGAGAAAGCCGACATTTTTGGTCGGTTTGGTTTGGTTTGGTTTACAGCATATCAACCTCAATCGGTTATTTAATGCCGACAATTTTTATTTCTGGTAATATTTTTTCTTCAAAAATATATTACTGACAATAATGTATTGCTGGTAATAATTTTTTACAAAGTATTTCTGGTATTAAATACTTTCATAGTGTTTCAACCTCCGTTGGGGAAGGTCAATTATTTGCCCATAGCTGGGACGGTAATAGGTGCTACCACTCCCGGTCAAGATGGATCTGGAAACACCAGCAATTAAGTGGTTCCACGCTAATCAAAACCTCTTGATCAAAGGCTTTGCTGTATTTTATGTAGTTTATCGTCTTACCCTGGATACGGATGTAGTTTATCGTCATACCCAGGCGGGGCACATTTCTGGTAATCATTCTGAGGTAAGTGGCTCTAGATAAGTTAATACTCACATTACAAGAAGGGGTTAACAGTTCGTAACGTACATAACGAATTTGTATGAATGGATAACAGAAGAATCACAAACTTGGAAGATAATGAGATAGGAATTTCTTCGGGCATGGAAAGACAGGAAGTTGTGGATAGCCATGATCGTCAACCCGACTTTCTATATACACCCCACTACATTATTTGCTGCCCCAGATTTGTGAATTTAGTCCTGACTAAACGGGACTTAGCCAATCGCCATAACGTGGGCTAGTATAAATATTGCCAAATATTAAAAAATATTAAAACTGGATATTTTGCGCCATGGAAAGTGTAACCCAATGATTAATGATTACGCTAAGTCGTTTTTTACAATAATTTTCACCCTGTGAAGGACCCAAGAGCCACTCGAGGTAGAAGGTTAGTGAGTTAAAGGTAAGAGGCACAGTTTATGAGGATGTGTCAGGAAGATAACAGTTAAGCCCAGATATGAAGAGGATAATAGTGTGATCGGGAAAGCATCCTCTTGGGAGTCGGTCCCACAAAATAGTAGTTCGAGGGAAGACGTATCGAGAAAATTGTTCGAAAATAATTGTTTGAAAGCAAATATTCGAAAACATTCGAAAAACTTTTATTCGAATTGTGAATTGTGTGAATGAAAATTAATCGAAAGGACAATTGTACCAACTGATAATTATTCGAAATACTTATCTTGGAAATTCGTGTGTGGACTTGCTTTGAGAGAGTTAATGTTGATTTATCTAGAACTAATAACGCTCTTGAAGGATGGCATAGGGCTTTTTCGCAGCAAGTGTTCTCCCATCATCACACAATATGAGAATTCTTAGACGCTCTTAAACGACAACAGGAATTGTAAGAAATTCGTATTTCAAAAGTAAGAACATTTTGCCAAAATATATGGAAAACTTAAAATAATATTTGCATCCTTTAACGAGTATTCTTCAGTATCTGTCTATATTTCTGAGATGAGGTATTATTTACACTATTTAAATTATTCAGACTATTGTCCTCATCTTTTTTCGCTATATTTATTACAACGTTTCGGCCTTGCAGTATCTGTCTATATTGCTGAGATGAGGTATTATGTACACTATTTACATTATTCGGACTATTGTCCTCATCTTTGTCGCCATATTTATTACAACGTTTCGGCCTTTCAGTATCTGCCTATATTTCTGAGATGAGGTATTATTTACACTATTTAAATTATTCAGACTATTGTCCTCATCTTTTTTCGCTATATTTATTACAACGTTTCGGCCTTGCAGTATCTGTCTATATTTCTGAGATGAGGTATTATTTACATTATATACATTATTCGGACTATTGTCCTCATCTTTCTCGCTATAATTATTACAACGTTTCGGAATTGCAGTATCTGTCTATATTTCTGAGATTAGGTATTATATATACTATTTAAATTATTCAGACTATTGTCCTCATCTTTGTCGCCATATTTATTACAACGTTTCGGCCTTTCAGTATCTGTCTATATTGCTGAGATGAGGTATTATGTACACTATTTACATTATTCGGACTATTGTCCTCATCTTTGTCGCCATATTTATTACAACGTTTCGGCCTTTCAGTATCTGCCTATATTTCTGAGATGAGGTATTATTTACACTATTTAAATTATTCAGACTATTGTCCTCATCTTTTTTCGCTATATTTATTACAACGTTTCGGCCTTGCAGTATCTGTCTATATTTCTGAGATGAGGTATTATTTACATTATATACATTATTCGGACTATTGTCCTCATCTTTCTCGCTATAATTATTACAACGTTTCGGAATTGCAGTATCTGTCTATATTTCTGAGATTAGGTATTATATATACTATTTAAATTATTCAGACTATTGTCCTCATCTTTGTCGCCATATTTATTACAACGTTTCGGCCTTTCAGTATCTGTCTATATTGCTGAGATGAGGTATTATGTACACTATTTACATTATTCGGACTATTGTCCTCATCTTTGTCGCCATATTTATTACAACGTTTCGGCCTTTCAGTATCTGCCTATATTTCTGAGATGAGGTATTATTTACACTATTTAAATTATTCAGACTATTGTCCTCATCTTTTTTCGCTATATTTATTACAACGTTTCGGCCTTGCAGTATCTGTCTATATTTCTGAGATGAGGTATTATTTACATTATATACATTATTCGGACTATTGTCCTCATCTTTCTCGCTATAATTATTACAACGTTTCGGAATTGCAGTATCTGTCTATATTTCTGAGATTAGGTATTATATATACTATTTAAATTATTCAGACTATTGTCCTCATCTTTGTCGCCATATTTATTACAACGTTTCGGTCTTTCAGTATCTGTCTATATTTCTGAGATGAGGTATTATGTACACTATTTACATTATTCGGACTATTGTCATCATCTTTGTCGCCATATTTATTACAACGTTTCGGCCGTTGTACACTCTGTCCGTCTTCAGGTGGTTGAAATGGCGAACTGACCCCATTATTGCGCTCACTGGGGAGGACTGTTCTAGTTCCACGTGCCATGTTTTTAATGGATGTCAGTTATCAGTTATCTCCTGCTTAATTCGCCTTAACCGGGTATTGAACTCACACTGTTTGGGTCCTGTCACTGGACCTAAGTAACGCCTTTCTCCACTCTGCGATGTGTACTTGAGAAGAAGGCCGGACCGTACAACGGCCGAAACGTTGTAATAAATATGGCGACGAAGATGAGGACGATAGTCCCAATATGTGAATACATTTCTCTTCAGTAGTTGATTTGCGTGCAGTATCATAGAAATTAAGGTTATAAGGATCTTTTCTTACTAAAATGTTTTATTAAAGATATTTTTATTTCGATTAATTATTCTTTGTGTATTTCCTCTTTTAATTTTTACACTTAATAGCAATGAAGAATTTTACATTTCGTATATTTATCCTTCATTATAATTGTCCTTTTGATTAATTTCCATTCAAACAATTTACAATTCGAATAAATATTTTTCGAATAATTATTTTCGAAGATTTGTTTTTCGGACAATGTTCACATAATCTTCACTCAACTTTTCACTTCATCCTATGTGCATTTATCTCCTGCAGGATGACCAATCTACAATTAGATGTTCCCAGAGATTTGGTATTTTAGTTTTCAGTTTGTTCTTGGATATAGCACTTTCCACACTTCTGGTATATCCATAAATTGTTCGAAATTAATGGTTTGAAAAGAATTATTCGAAAAACATTTATTCGAATTGTAAAATTTATTCGAATTGAAAATTAATCGTCAGGACAATTATACTAAATGATAATTATTTGAAATATTTGTTTTTAATACGTATGTAATATAGCTTACATTTCGAATAATTCTTATATTGTATAATTATACTTTCGATTATTTTTCATTCAAACAATTTACAATTCGAATAAATATTTTTCGAATAATATGAATTATATTATTGGCTTCTTTAACTTATCAAAACCTATTAGAATGAGGAATTGGTAACGATACAAACTCATAAATGATGGCTATGACTCGATTTTGAGCAAATGCCAGCACTCGATCCATCTTCAAATATGAGGAGAGTGAATGTGTCTTTTTAAGCAAACATGGATTTTACATCATCTTGCGAAGATGTGACAACGTTGGGCGTCTTTTGCAGTAGTTTAGACACCAATGCCGGTTAACATTTATTTATTGACTTCCCGCTGTCTGTGGAGTCTTCGAGGATATTCGATACCTGCCCTACTTAGACTCATGCAACCAAATGTGTTACACGCTGTATCAAATATTGTAACAATAACTCCAGGGAAATTGAAGTTCATGACGTATCCGGATATCTTTCTTATGTTATTCAAGCGCAGCAAGTTTCTGTTCAAAGACACTCGTACTAATGTGCACTTATCTCCTGCAGGATGAGCAATCTACACTTAGATTTTCCCAGACATTTGGCATTTTAGCCTTCGGTTTGTTCTTGTATATCGCACTATTCACACAGGGTATGACACTGCTGGTGTATCCATAAATTGCTCGGAAATAATAGTTCGAAAAACATTTATTCGAAAAACATTTATTCGAATTGTAAATTGTTTGGATGAAAATTAATCGAAAGGACAATTATACTAAAAGATAATTATTTGAAATACCTGTTTTAAATACGTATGTAGTCTAGCTTTGAGAGAGTCAATGTTGATTTACCTAGAACTAATAATGCCCTTGAATGTATTGGAGTTTTTGAGTACCCTGGTGTACTAGTGAGCTGACTAATTTTATAGTTCACCAATAGAAGTGTTAACAAATCAGAAGGCTCAAAATATTCAATTGGACGTGTTTAAAGGCGGCCATGTTTTTTTTTCGGAATATTCACTGCCAGCCTTTGATATCGAAGTCTGAAGAATTACGGAACAGCTGGCGATATAGTCAGATTCAGTAGAGTGTCTGACTCGTGAATGTTAATCTTTAACGTTGTTTCATTGAACAAATTACGTACTGCGCTGGATTCTATATTCATAGACTATTGTGAACATGGTCAACATGATATAAGGCTTTTCTTTGTGGCAAATTTTATCCCATCATCCCACAAGATGGAAATTCTTAGACGCTCTTAAAAGAGAACAGGACTTGCAAGTATTCATATTGTAAAAGCAGGTTGCCAGAATATCAAGAGCGCCAAGAAATACCGTGTCGTAAACGGTAAACCTTTTAAAAAATAGTGGCATCCTTTAATGTGTACTCTTCAGTAGTTGCGTACAGTATCATATAACTTAAGGTTATAAGGATCTTTTCTTACTAAATTTTTTTTATTAAAGATATTTGTATTTCGAATAATTATTCTTTATGTATTTCATCTTTTAATTTCTACATTTAATAGTAATAAGGAATTTTTCATTTCAAATATTTATCATTCATTATAATTGTCCTTTCGATGAATTTTCATTTAAATAATTTACAATTCGAATAAATATTTTTCGAATAATTATTTTCCATTGATTGTTTTCGAACAAGGTTCATATAATCGGGGAAGAGGCTGTCCCAGTGGAACTTAAATTTCAGCAGTAGAACGAAGGGAATGAGGTCGGGGGTTACTATAATGTGCTTGACATGGTGTGTTTTAGCCTTGAAGTTTAGGTGGTTGATTGATTTTATTTAGCGACATATCAACACCTCTATGGGTTATTTAATGCCGAAATATAAATATTTTGAACACACTTTTATCGCTTCAACTACATATAAAATATATTGTTGGCCATTTTACTTTGAATATGTCTTTTTGGTATTATAACTATGAATATGTATTGCTGGTTGGTTGATTTTGTTTAGTGGCATATCAACACGTCTATGGGTTATTTAATGTCGATATTTACATATTTTGTGCGCAATTTTATGCTTTTTGAGTAAAAGTATGCTTTTTAGATATATATTTCGTAGATCATAAAATGTATTATTCGACATTTTACTATTACCATGTATTTTTATATTTTTTAAATGTTGCTTTGATTGTTATTTTGCTATTAAAAATCTATTGTTGCTCATTTTATTTTAAAAATATACCTTTTATTTTTGTTTGTGGGGGTTCACTATTTGCACATAGCTGGGACTCTAATATGTGCTACCACTCGCAGTCGGGGCGTAAATGTGCATAACAGCGATTAAGAGGTGATTCCACGTTCCTCAAAAACCGATCAGAGGCCTTGCTACTGGATGTAGTTTATCGTTATACCCAGAACGATAGAGAAGATTACAAGGGGTGCAACTAAGCAATACAGATCGACTGAAACCTTTCCATGGAAATAGCGATAGAGTGGAGAGAGAATTGGAACGTTTCGTCTGCAGGGTAGGGATTATAGAGTGGAACGTAATTCATCGCCCACAAGGCCGCGTAGACACTTTTGGACTCTATCGAAGCTGAGAAGACCGAGTAACACTTGCCCATATAAGCCAACAGAACTCCCTTTTTGGCTTTAAACTGGCCCTTGGAAATGTAGAAGATAGCCAGGGATGTCAGGTACTTACTAGAGCCGGACAGGGAGGCAACCATTTTATAGACTGAATAAAGCAACCAATCGATAATCAATATTTATTAAACTATAAATTGTGATTGATTTTGTATAGATTTTTTTTTATTTTCGCCATCGATAAAACCAAAAAACTAATTACATTTTTGTTTGTTAATTATTAATTACCGAAGGAGAAACGACATTCTATGGTGGAGAGATGCCTAATTCCGATATTGATTTATAAGCAGATTGTGACTGAAATGCTGAGAGATATTTTAAAAAACTATTTAAGAAGATATGAAACACTGATTCATGTACGATCACGGAAGTTAAGCAACGTTAACCTATTTAGTACATAGATGGGTGGCTGTAAGCTTGAATGGGAGGTTGGTGTAGATTATAAGTGCTCAGGATGAAAAATCGTTGAACCGAGTTCAAATTTCAGTCAGGTTGGTTTTATTCCGGGCAAGAAAGGTATGAATGCTCTTCTTCTTCTCCTCCTCCCAGCTATGGGTTAATTAGTAGGACTGTATCAGAAAATCATTATTATCTCTAAAAGCAAAAGCCAGACAATCCAAAAATATGTTTCAGCTTTTAATAACATTAAAAAGGTTGCTAAGCCGAAATCAAATCAGTTCAATAATAGCTCAATTCTTTTTTGTTGATTACCAAAGAAACCCTCCCGTTTCGTAATACTCTGCCCAGATTTTTGGAATACGTCCTTGGCCATCCCAATACGTCTACGGATCTCAGTGTCGCACTTACCATCCTCATATATATATATATATATATATATATATATATATATATATATATATATATATATATATATATATATATATTTAATCTCTTCATTATTCAGCTATCTCAATATTTTAATCTATACATTATCTCCCTCTCATTTTATTCAGATCTATCTATCTATCTATCTATCTATCTATCTATCTATCTATCTATCTATCTATCTATCTGCTTGTCTATCGATCTATCTATATATTTGAACTGTTCATTATCCAGATATCTCAATATTTTAGTCTGTACATTATCTCCCGACCCCAGTCTATTCAGATCTATCTATCTATCTATCTATCTATCTATCTATCTATCTATCTATCTATCTATCTATCACTAGCCTTAACATTAATTCATCTGTTTGCGTCAGAATATTGAGATGGGAATGAATTAATCTGCGTATAATGATAATGAGAGTCGTGATTCAATAGCAAAAATTTCCTTTCTGCAAACATTCGTTTTTCGTTTTTCTTTTCCTAAATCGATTCTTTAAAATGATGCTAATGCAGTCAAGCTAGTTTTATTCTTCCCCCAATTCCAATCGTTTTACTCAACACAAAACCGTCCAACAATAAACACCTGAACTGAACCAAATGGGAGGAACTCAATGACAAATACGAAAGCCTCTTCTGTCACGTTAGAGCCGCGGACACACGCAGACGCAACGTGACTTGACTTTCAATAGAAACGTGCTTCAGTGTTCACCTGAGCCAAACAAGTTTTGATCTCCACATTTGCAGGTAAGGATTTAAGCTGGTGACATTTCTAAGCGACAGTCAACCAAAACATGTATTTATTCAAATAAATTTGGGAGACATATTTTTTTTACTTAAAAAAAAAAAAGCAATGAGAATTAAATTACGCCAGCTACGCACAAACTAAAAATGCGATGACGTACAAAAAAGGAAACGAAAAAAGCTACGAAATTGCTGCAGTAAAATAAAATCACTTGATGATTATCTCACGTATAAAACGCTGCCCGGTGTCACAAGACATTTTCGAAAATGATGTTTTAATTCTTTTTTTTACAAGATCTCTAGCAGATTGATTCACTGAGGCTTACATCAGGTCACCTAACTCCCCAGACTTCAAGCACCTTCGATTATTATGTGTAAGGTGCAAATGAGGGAGGGACCCTAAAATTGAGATGTCAATGTTATTTTCATTTTTGCGCCATTTAGATGACAATTTACCCATTATAACACACACACACACACACACACACACACACACACACACACACACACACACACACACACACACACACACACACACACACATATATATATATATATATGTATATATACATATATATATATATATCAAGTATGTGGTGCAGTTCAATTTACATGACATGAATCATTAATACAATATCTGTTTTTTGTATGAATGATTCATCACACACACACACACACACACACACACACACACACACACACACACACACACACACATATATATATATATATATATATATATGATCCAGAGAGCTCAATGTAAAAAAAGACTAAACATTAATTATTATTAAAAAAAAGACAAATTTAACGGTACATGATTATAATTTATTTCCTTATGACCGAGATTTCCATCCTATCTTATCAGATCGACTATTTCCATAGATATATGGAAAATAGGATGTAAATCTCGGTCCTAAGGAAATAAATTATAATCATGTACTCTTAAAGTTGTCTTTTTCTTAATAATATATATAAATATATATATATATATTAATACACACACACACACACACACACATATATATATATATATGTATATGTATATATATATATATATAAATATAAAAGTGAACATAGAAGTCAACACTTACAGGCAACAGTCTGTTTCATGCTAGACGCAATCGTCAGGCCTGACGATTGTGTCTAGCATGAAACAGACTGTCGCCTCTAAGTGTTGACTTCTATGTTCACTTTTATATTTACACACACTCTATATCTGATATTGGGCACTTTATCCCATAAATATAGCACGTCTTAAGACTGTATTTCTTCAGATATATATATATATATATATATATATATATATATATATATATATATATATATAAACTTAGAGAGCCAGAGAAACCTACAAAGGTTTCACCTAAGCGGATCGTCGTTATTTTGCGTACTCGTATCGGTTTTTTTTTCTTTGGGCCTTGGACTTGCATGCTGGACGATTATTTTCGGCTAACGTACATGTTCTTGGTTCTTTCTTTTTTTATACCTTTTCTTTTCCCTTTGGTATTGGTATTGGTTGGATTATTTGCAAATCATGACACCGAAGGTTTTCCGATCGAGTATAGCGTCTTATACTTATAAGACTTCTACTAATAAATATATATATATATATATGAAGAGCAGAGTTGAGGGGGAGAGAGAGAGAGAGAGAGAGAGAGAGAGAGAGAGAGAGAGAGAGAGAGAGAAAGAGAGAGCAACAAAACTCGTAACACCAACGATGAACTGAATGTTAAGTTATTTTGAGTACATTATATACTAGTGAGCAAACCCAAATGACTGGACTCACTTTATAGTTCCCCAAAAGAAGGTTAGCCAATCAGGAGACGCGAAATATTCAATCCGTCTTGTATAAAGGCGGCCATTTGGTTACTCTCTCCGAATGTCCAATGCCAACCTGTCAGAACCAAAGATGACCAGAACAGAAGGAATAACTACGCTCTGCTACCAATATCCACTGCTAACCTGAACTACGCTTCCCTACTGTCTTCGAAATATTCACTGCCAACCTCTGGATTCTATACTCAAAGACTACCGTCATCATGAACAACACTGAAGGCAAGGATCATGGTAGCATTCACTATCTTAAACAAGGTGACCGTCCAGAAGAGATGCAGGAGATTCCGAAGTCATATGGAGACCGTGGTTGAAACCAATGGCGATTTTATTGAGTATATCTTCTCTTTAGTATTTTCCCTCTTTATTTCAAGATATTTTTGTGTAATTTTGGCAAATGTATCTATTAAAATTAGATGTCCGTATTATTTTCATTTTGGCGTCATTTTGATGACAATTTATTCATCGCACCCTGTATATCTATTAAAATGTTATCACAATGTTATTTTAATTTTGGCGTCATTTAGCCTATATAAATTATCATTCATCCCCAAGAGATCATTCAGTAGAGCAAGGCATAATTTTGAAAAAAATACACATCTCTCGATTGTTTCTCTTGAATCGTATATTTTCTAAATTTATCTTTGCTCCCGAAACGTAGACAGAATAATTTTAAGCTGTTAATGTAATTTTTAAAAATTATTAATATTTAAAGATTTTTAGTTTAAAACCATACATTGTCTACTAATTTGACGCAAGTGTTAACACCAATCTGTTGTAGTTACCCCATTTATTTTCCTAAAACAACCGCTGCTAGGGGACGCCTCCTAAGCCTATAAATAGGAAGTTACATTCGCTATCATCCTCTCTTTCCGTTATTCTTTCTAGATTTCATATGTAATTGCACGAAGATAAGAACACTGCCTCTGATGCGTGTTCGCATCCCTTGATTCTCTGTTGACTTTGAACTCCCTCTCACACATGCAGATATACACATGTGTCTATCACACACGATTGTTAGACTTAATTCTACACAAACGGCTTCACTAGTTTAAATCTAAATGCTCATTGTTTTGTAACACGCAACAATATTTTATTATCTATGTATACACTTACCATTATATTTTTATTACCCGGACTCACATTCCGAGTTCGCCATTATCGCTGTGGGAGACCCGTGTTTCCCGATTTAAACACTTAAGCAGTATACTCTCGCAATACTATGTGTAGGGAGACTACAGTTGTTTCCCTTGGCTCGGGCTAACGGAAGTTCAGCCTCTCAGAGACGAGAACTCTCCTGTCCCTTATTCCCTTTCGTCAGTTCCGTTTTTAGGAAGCTCTACCCTTTTTTACTTGCGACCACCGGAGTCCACACACATGGAAATGGGTCTGCTGGTACCCAGCCTAGCGTGGAGAAAAAAAGTAAGTCCTGTTAACTCATCCATGGGCAGTCAACGGCCCTAAAGTTGGTATGGCATTTCTCTGTTCTCGTTAAACACCCTCGGTCATTTGGACTATATGAACAATCTTGTGTTTGGGACATGTAAACCTTTTTAATATGTGTATATAATTTGTTTGCATTATTAAATGTCTTGTTGGGTACGGTCCCGTATTTCGTCTTTCTGTATCCTCATTCGGTGTTAGTGTATCAGTGGCTACACTAATGCCAATATTAGTATCGGTGTCCGGTTATTGGAAGGCTGAAGTGTATTATTCTTCCTAACACGAAATAGCCCTTAAATTGTGGCTAGCTGGTACACCCCATACTAATATATGTATACTTTTTGGCTCTTGTGTAAACCAAAGTTAAGTCTAACATTTTTAATTCGGGCGTATATTGGACTTAAATCTATTTTCAGTATTAATCTTAAATATATTTTCTTATATGCCATCTGTGACCTCTATTTTGAAAGTATATATCATTTGAACAAGTTAAAATGCTCGTTTATTATATCTACGTGTAAACTAAATAAGTTTATTTTTATTTTGTTTGTCGCTATTTCATATGCCCAAACGGAACACAATGACAAAAGACAGTTAAGCGAAAAAGCCTTTCCATGATACGAATTACGAGTTTCAGACAAGAAAGTTTGAAGATGGAAAGAAATCATTCATTTTCAAAACCTATGCATCCGTTAATTTAATTAGCAGCTCTTCCTCCAGATTTCAAGTTTATGCTCGAGTGGCTATCAAGATTATATCTTCTTCAACAATTTGACAAGAAATTCATTCTCTCTCGCTTTCTCCTTTTCTTCTATCTTTTTATCCCAACTTCTAGTTAAATAAGTTAAAAAAGTAAAAGAGAATGATAAAAGTATCGTTAGTAACGCTATACTCGTTGCGTAAAGGCGTACAGCCATAAACAACCGAACGAGAAACAACTTAACATCTTATAAAAGTAAACCTTGAAAAAGATGCATATTCGCTTATTTTGTAATAATACGATATGTGCTAAAATCTAGCACCTGTTTGTCCCATCCCCCCTCCGCCACCAAGGTTACGGTTTTGTGTGTGTATATATGTGTGTATATGGGTATATGTGTGCATATGGGTATATGTGTATGCGCAGTGGACACAGGAGAAGGGTTTTTTTTTTCGGTTGGATAATTAACATGAAGTGCATGCATGTGGATATGTCTGTTGTGAATATGGATTATCTCCCCTTTGATAATCTATATTCACAACAATCTCAATAAGGGCAAACAAATCGTTACTTACCACTTACGAGCGTGTCGCAATGTTCCTTAGCAGATCGAAACCATTTACTGCGGTTGCTTCCTTCTTTATGGAAGAGCGTAGATTGCTGATGAACCAGAAGTTATCCGTTATTATAAATTTCCAACAGGAGTCGCAATGTGATGAGGAAAATGAGAAAAAAAAGTGATAATTTTTAGGATATAATGCGCGATCTCGCGTATCGTTCGACCCCCACTTATAAAAACTGATTTTATTATGTATCTCGCGTGTCATGCGAGTTCCTTTTTTCATAGACCAAATTACAATAGACTAACCCACTATCTCTTTAAGCCATCTTCTAGTTAAATATGTTAAAAAAAGTAGAAGAGAATGCTAAAAGTATCGCTAGAAAAGCTATACACGTTGCGTAAACAACCGAACGAGAATCAGCTAAAAACAACTTATAAACGTAAATGGAAAAGATGCATATTCGCTATGTTTGTATTTTATCATACAATACTAATATGTGAATATTACATGCATTATTATTGGATACAATTAAGTGAAACATTAGTTTTTTCAAAATCATGTTTATTTTAAATATAGCTGTATTTTTGACTACAGTAAATGGATATATAGTTTTGTCAATGACGTATGCAGGGCCAGTAATACATGCACTAATTTTATACATCGTGTATGATGCGACCTTCTTAAAATTAGCTTCAAAATTCGGTATTCAAAAGTCGCATGATACGGGTGAATATACGGTATGTCTAACTTTTTGACTAAATTGTAAACCAAACCTATGTCTCTCTCTTTTTACTCGAGTGCAAAGCGGAACTGCGTTTCATTTTTGCACTCATATCTAAACAGGAAATTAGTCAACATTTTTTACTCAAGAGAAATTGGAACGTATATCGGCATTTTCGACTTTAGTTTAAACCGAACCTAAATTTAGTATAAACTATACTGTTTTTATTTTTGACTTACGCATACAGCGAACGGATGTTTTGTTTTTACCTATATGTACTTATCTATCGGTTCATTGTGAGTTTTTTTTAAGGGGCTTCTTATTAGAAAGGGACTTCTTATTAGACTTTCAATGAACATTAACAATAAGTGTGATATATCGTTATATTTACTATTTATATTATTCGCTCATCTTTGTCGCCATATTTATTATTATTCTTTAGGTGGATGGAATGTCGAACTGAACCCTTTATTTCACTCACTGAGGTAAACTCAAAGTTAATCCCCTCTCCAAGTTCTCCACCGCCTTAACCAGGTATTGAACTCACACTCCTTGGGTTCTGTCACTGAATCTAACTAACGCTTTTATCCACTGTGCCATGTGTGTATGAATTTCTGGGTATTATAAAGCTAATGTTTTCAGCAACTATTTTTTACCAGTGCTCATATTGCAATTTTTACTGTTATCAGTCCATGTTTTTACCAGAGTTCATATTCCAATTTTTGTTGTTATTATCGCTTTTCTCTGGCACTCCTTATTACTGCTTCCCATATTGTATTCATTTCTATGCTTGGTCAGCTCAGGAGATTTTTGTGGCCTAGCATATCTGCTGATCCCTTAAGTTTACGAATTTAGACATGGCACGTGGAACTAGAACAGTCTGCCCCAGTGAGCGAAATAGAGGGTTCAGGTCGACATTCCAACCACGTGAAGAAGGTCGGAGCGTACAACGGCCGAACCGTTGTAATAAATATGGCGACAAAGATGAGGACAATAGTCCGAATAATATAAATATTGTACATAATATATCATCTCAGAAATATAGACAGATCGTTAATTCAGTCTTCTACAAAATAGCTTTATTCTCTAGCTCACCAAGAACGTATAAAAAGGCGAGTTCTTGTTGAGTCGGGAGAAGGACTTTTGTGCGTTCATCGTAATTCACGTCGTTGCGTGCTAAATCAGAATTATTTGCGTGCTAAATCAGAATTCGTTGCGAGGGGGTTTCCAGTGTCGATGTCACTGAATTACATCTGTTCTGCTACATAAAAAAAAGAAATTTTCTTAAAAAATATTCTTTATCATGAAGTCCTATAAAATTAAATTAACTTAAAGAAATTATTAACCCGCAAACTAGGGTTTTCGTCAAAATATTTTTCCAAACAAATCTGCTTATTCAAATTTCATCGATTCGTTTACGAAATTGAATAAAACATAGTTTGTAAACTTCGAAAAATGTTGGCGATAACTTTAACATTACTAAACGCTATCATTTAAAATAAATGCCTTAAAACTGTTTCATGGAACTGTTTCTATAACAGGTGATGAAAAATGGGTTTCATGCAAAAATATTCAACGAAAAATGTAATAGATTGAAAATGATTGGAACTCAATTGTTCTATTCTACCCCAGTCGCCATATTCACTTGACCTTAAATTAATCGATTATTATCTTTTTCGATCGCTCCAAAATACTTTCACAGTTAAGAGTTTCTCGATTGAAATGGATATTCATGTCATCGAAAACATTTTAACATCAAAACCTATCTGTAATCGTGCAACACCCACACCGGTCGTCCAAGACTTCCAACACCGGGGCTGGTCGCTTCAATCCCGAGCTAACCTCATCCCACGTTGGGATTTAAGGTTTGATCATAAGGCAGCCAAGATCGAATCATCGCAGTTACCTTCGTGTTGGGTTCGTTCAAGCAGGGCGATGACGTACAGAAAACATATAACACTCGAATAAATTGAACAAAACTAAATACTATGTTTATATTAAACTTTCGTCCAATAATTGGTTTGAGAAATTACTCAGAGTTAACCTGTAGAAAAAGACAATATTTATAAATGTAAAAGACAATAGGAAAACTGTAATATTAGCCAACGCGTTTCGTTCAATGTGGACTTTTTCAAGGCAAAAAACGAAATGAATTTATTAAACAAAGTAACTAATAATAACAAAACAAAATGTCCTTAGCAACTGGAAGAATTTAGAGAACGCTATTTTCATACTGTTAACTGAATTTACGTCAATTACTGTCACGTGTGGAGATATTGTTTTTATTGCTGTGTTGATGGATTCAACCATTTTTATTTGATTTCACGATATTATTGTGTACGTTTGTTTGGGAGTGTAGTAATTCCGTTAAGAAATGTGAAATAGGGAAAAGGTCTGGGCGTAGATTAATATTTGGATAATATTCAATGGCGGCACTCTCGAGGATTTTCCTTCTGAGTGAGTTATTTTCTTTTTTATGAGTGTAGCATTTTTAAAATCAAAATTGTGGTTGAATTTATTTCTGTGTATGACTAGTGCATTAGCTAAGTTGTTTTTTGTGAGGTCTCTTTTGTGCTCATAAATGCGTATTTTAAAATTTCTACTTGTTTCTCCAATATTTTGGGAGGAACAGTTTTGACAATTTATTTTATAAATTCCTGTTTCATTATTAATACTCCCTCTGTTCCGAAATAGTTGTTCCATAGCCGGAAATCTCATGTGGAATATATTAATTCTTAGTCGAATTGTTTGCCGTTTGCATTAACAGGTTAGCATTGATGTTTCTCAAGTATTTATATTAGATTATTCAGGTAGAATAATTTGAAGCGCAAATTATATCACTTTTTCACCACATTAAAAAATCTTTTTTCAGACCACCCGCTGGCAAGAGATTATGATGGGAGAAGAGAAGCCAATTGGCAGAAATGCTAAACGAATTTGCAAGAAGCACGAATTGACAAATAATGAACGTAGTGCTGTGTTGCAAGCACTGCTGGAAAGATCCACAGATCGTGTCCTGAAGCGTGGTGTAATAAAACAGGTTGCAGATGAATTAAACGTAGCTGCAGAACGTCTGGCTTTGCAAATTGAATTAGTTTGCCAGCCTCCAAATAGTCCTGATCTCAATGTCCTTGATCTGGGTTATTTTAATGCAATTCAATCAATTCAGCACCAGCAAGCTCCAAATAATGTTGACCAGCTCATTGAAGCAGTGGAAGAAAGCTTCAATAAACTTCAGAAGTCGAAGCTTAACAATATTTTTCTAAGTTTGCAGTTAGCAATGGAACAAGTTATTTTAGTTGACGGCGATAACAACTATAAAATCCGGCACGTGTCTAAAGAGAAGCACGAAAGAGAAGGAAAACTTGAAGTATCCATTTCTATTTCTGACGAGTTGCAACAAAAACTGCTTTTGTTAAAGTAAACCTTCCCCAGTTATTTTTTTATTAATTTAACTGTTTATGTATATCAGTTTCAATATATTTCACACTTATTTATATGAACACATGCCAATCATCATTGGCCCCTAAGTCTGGGTTACTTTTCCATTGTTCAAACTGCTAAACATACAATTCATGTCGTTTATGTGTAAATTAAATCTTCAATTATTCCCACCTGTTTTTCTTATTAACCCTTCGCGTTTCAATGTCTCTCAGTACATAATACTTTCTTATGTTTTAACAAAACCTCCGTTTTACCGCGGCAACGATAAATAGTATCACATATGGGGTTTTACTCAAAAGAGAGACACGTGCTGCCTGATAAGTAGCAATAATAAAAAAAAACATCGATCTTATGAATAAAACAGTTTATAAGAAACTGACATGTTTATGACTTTCCCCAGAAAATCCTCTTGCAAATCCCCCTATTACGTTGGTAAATATTTGAGCTTAACAAGTTGTGGCAGACATGATGAGGCAGAACCTGGGACGAGCACAACTGGTTGCTACTTGCCTTTTCCCCGCCAAAAAAGAGCCCGTATTTGCTTAGCATGTAAGGCTACTGCAGTTGAAATGAAGGAGAAAAAAAGCACTTACCGCTCTGCCGTAATCCGTCCTCGGCCAGATAACGTAAAAGAATAAGGAGGGACTTGCATTGCATTTTTATGCAATGAATATGCAATGCATTATGGGACAGAGACGCAATGAATTATGGGATCACATGAAGACGCAGGGTATTATGTGTATATGGACAGATATAAAAGCAATTAGTTTTTCCCAGGGGAGATGCTTGGAGCGACGTTCACGGCTGGCGACTGGAAAAGTCTGTTAGTGCGATTTTGAGACAGAAGGAACGACTAGAGGTTAGAATACCAGTTTGGAGAGCTTGAATTTACTCGCTGGTTGCTGTTTTCTTTTTATTTCATCACAAGCTATTTCGCCGTATTAATCCTTCAAAATGGAAGGCAAGATCTTTGACGTCCGTTTGATTCCAGAATTCAGCGGCGCCCCAACGGATATGCCCATTGTTGAATGGATAGAGAATGTGGAATTGGTCTGCGAACTTTGCGCCATGGACACGATCGAGCGCATCATGCCTCTACGACTACGAGGCGGTGCCCTTGCCGTGTATAGACAACTTAGTAAAGAGCAGAGGGCAGAAGCGGAACAAATTAAACGGGCCCTTATGACTGCATACGCGACTGACAGATTTAATACGTTCGACCAATTTATGGGACGGCGTCTTCGCCCAGGGGAAACAGTGGATGAATTCCTGGCTGAAATGCATCGTTCGACGCGGCTAATAGGAGAATTGCTGCCTGATCGGTGGATGGCATGTGTATTTGTGTCAGGATTGCCACATCATGTTAGGCAGCTTCTTAACGCTTCGTCCAGGATGGACGAGATGAATCTAGAACAGATACTGACCAGAGCAAGGGCTATTATGACGGATGACGAAGGTCGCCAGGTATTGGCCGCCGCATCCGTAGAACTACCGCACTCAGAAGCTGAGGTTCCCCCTGCCAAACCCGTTAGCAGAACGATTACCTGCTACAAGTGCTCTGTACCCAACCATATGGCGAAAAATTGTACACAAGGACGTCAGGAGAGGTCAAACAGGACGCAGAGGTCTGGCCGCGACAAGCGGTGTTTTCGATGCAATGGCATTGGACACATTTCCTCAGAATGCCAGGGAAACGCCCAAGGGGAGAAGGCGTCAGCCTCAGCCTTCTCCCCGAGCAAGTAAAAACCCTGAAGTTACCCACGGTACAAGTATTTGTAAATGGAGTAGAGTGCACGGCTCTAGTGAATTCGGGATGCTCACAAACGCTGTGTGTCGCAGCTGGTGGCAGGATGAGGTGGGAGTGTTAACCGCCGACGGGAGGACCCTGAAGTGCCGTGGATGCGGCAAAATTAAGTTCGGCGTCGAACAGATTCAGCCTGTGACTGTTGTTTTGGTCGTGGACGGACGGTTGGTAGGGTTCGATCTTCTTCTCGGGATTGATGCGGTCAAGGTGCTCGGAGGTGTACACCTGACTGAATCAGGCGAAGCGCATTTCGGAAACCTGAACACATGTGACGCCATTCTTATCAACAAGCCTGACTTTAGAGTTACGTTTAACCCGAGCACGAAAACGTGGACTGCATTGTCGAAGTGGGCGAGTGGTCATTGACCTAGCAAGTTGGTCAATAAAGTACAGGGGTACACAGTACCTGGCCACGTCCGGGATGTATACGAGAAAGATCTAGCACAGTGGCAGCGAGACGGATGGCTACTGCCATATCCCGAGAAAGAGCTTGGCCCACCCAAGGGATTAATTCCCTTAATGGCGGTCGTACAAGAACACAAACAGAAGGTCCGGCCGGTACTTGACTATCGGGAGTTGAACGGCTTTGTAGACGCATTCACGGCTGACGCAGAAGTGTGTGCGCAGAAATTACGAGAATGGCGACAACAAGGCGCTGACGTATCGCTGTTGGATTTGAGAAATGCGTACCTACAGATCGCTATGGCTTTTTCAAACAGTGGTCATTAAGGGTAAGCGGTTTTGCCTTACGCATTTGGGTTTTGGCCTGAATGTGGCACCACTTGTCATGAAGTCAGTGATCGATACGATAACGTCCCAGGATCAGGACATTAAGAGTGCCACGTCGACATACGTCGACGATATCTTCATAAACGAAGGCCTAGTTTCTGCAGCGCGGTTAAGACAACAATTTGTTGATTACGGGCTAGTCTGTAAAGATCCAGAGCGATTGAGAGACGGAACTAAGGTTCTGGGTCTGCAAGTCTGGGAAGAAAGCAACTCCCTTCGATGGAAGCGGGGAGGTCAGGTTGCAGAAATTGCTCAAATGGTGACCCGCCGAAGCGTATTTTCCTTGTGCGGGAAACTCGTGGGTCATTTCCCTGTGTGCGGGTGGCTTAGGGTGGCAACTGCATTTATTAAGCGTTATGCAAGTACACTAACCAAAAGATGGGACGACGAGATAAAGGATGCCCCTCTTTGACGTATGCTGGAGGAAACAGTGGCCAGAGTGCGGGAATCAGATCTTGTCGGTGGAGACTGGTGTGTGAACGGCAATGAAATGACAGTTTGGGTGGATGCAAGCTCTGTGGCTACGGGAGTAGCACTAGAGGTGAATGGTGGAGTCGTGGAAGATGCTTGCTGGTTACGTCCAACTAATGATGCCAAACACATTAATCTTGCTGAACATGATGCAGTGATCAAGGGCGTGAATCTTGCCTTGCAGTGGCAGACACCAGTCATGTATGTGGTCTCCGAATCAGCATGTGTGCACCGGTGGGTGTCTGACATCCTGACAGGAAAGATGCGCGTGAACACGAAGGCGGCGTGTGAAATGCTGATGAGGCGGTGCTTAGAGACACTGCGAGCATTGGTGGAGGAGTACACACTGACTATGACTGTGACGTTGGTAAATTCTTGTCAGAACCGCGCTGACAGCCTCACCAGAGTGCCGCAATGCTGGTTAGAGATGCACAAGAAAGGAGGAGAACCGGTGCAAGTGAGTTGTGCCACTGCACCGAGCCAGTTGAACAAACATCAGGTGACCCACATCCACCAGCAGAGTGGGCACCCGGGTGTTAAAAGAACAATGTACTTTGCTAGGATCGTAGATCCAACAGTGTCTAAGGAACTGATCAAATCTGTTGTTAGAAGCTGCGTATCCTGCCAATCGATCGATCCAGCACCAGTGCATTGGAAAAAAGGAAATTTGAGTGTGATAAGAAACTGGAGTAGGTTGGCAATGGATGTGACCCATTACAATGGTAGCCATTTTCTTACATTCATTGATTGTGGTCCCTCCCGTTTTGCAGTATGGCGGCCACTGAGACGGCAAGACTCTACTAGTGTCATTCGTCAGCTGGAGACAGTTTTCTACGAACGAAGCCCGCCGACTGAAATACTGACTGACAATGACACCGCATTCACTTGCAGACAATTTAAGGAATTTGTAAGCAGCTGGGGCGTGCATTTGAGGTTCCGGTGCGCTTACGTGCCGTCAGGAAATGGCATTATGGAACGCAACCACAGGAGCGTCAAAACCATAGTGGCCAGGAAAAATTGTTCAGTCTTGGAGGCGGTCTACTGGCATAACGTCACACCCAAGGACAAACTTTCGCCTTCCACGGCACCGGCTGATGTACTGCACACGTACCACGTCCGGTGCATCACTAAATTTGGAACCGGACGTGTGACCGAGGTGGTGAGTCAGCAGTCGGTGCGTGTCGATGGAACGCCTCGTCATGTTAGAGACCTGCGCCCTTTTTTGGGCTCAAATCCCACAACCGACGAAGAAGACACAGAGGATAGTGAACAGCCGATGTACGTAGAGTTGGGTTCAACAACCGAACACTCCGATATCGGTAGTTTGCCAATAGATCGGGACGTATCTAATGAGAGCTCCTCCGACGAAGAAGCTCAACCACTCCCCATTCGGAGGAGCACCCGGAACAAAAGACCGCACCCGCACTGTCATCTGTGTGATCAAGAGATCAGGGGGGTGGCAGACATGATGAGGCAGAGCCTTTGACGAGCACAACTGGTTGCTACTTGCCTTTTCCCCGCCAAAAAAGAGCCCGTATTTGCTTAGCATGTAAAGCTACTGCAGTTGAAATGAAGGAGAAAAAAAGCACTTACCGCTCTGCCGTAATCCGTCCTCGGCCAGATAACGTAAAAGAATAAGGGGGGACTTGCATTGCATTTTCATGCAATGAATATGCAATGCATTATGGGACAGAGACGCAATGAATTATGGGATCACATGAAGACGCAAGGGAATATGGGTATATGGACAGATATAAAAGCAACTAGTTTTTCCCAGTGGGGATGCTTGGAGCGACGTTCACGGCTGGCGACTGGAATAGTCTGTTGGGGCGATTTTGAGACAGAACTCAAGAAGGAACGACTCGAGGTTGGAATACCAGTTGGGAGAGCTTGAATTTACTCGCTGGTTGCTGTTTTCTTTTTATTTCACCACACAACTTTAACAAAATATTGCAATAACAATTATAAATATGAATGCTGGTTTTTAATCAAGGAAGAAAGCGACAATTTTTTCCATTTCATGGAAGCTGATGTTAAACATATGACAGCGTCTTCGCCACCAAGGCTGGCGGTTCTAACCCCCGAAAACCCCTTTCGGTGGTTGTACGTTTTGTTGGGCCTCGTTGTGGCCTCTGCCACTTTTTCATCACTGTTTTATGGCCATACGCCATTAAAAAAAAATATTTTTAAACTCCCGTTACATTGTCAGTCATCAACTAATAATATACCTTGTGTAGAGGTGCGGTGCGTACTACGCAGGAAATCCCGACAAAGTTGGAGTCCCAAAAGGGGTAATTTTAGCAGCGGTGTTTCTTTTTCTTTGTTGCTTTTTATACTTTTTACCTTTTCTTCCTACCTAAGTTACATGGTCAATGATCAACTATAATAATCGACAGGGTCGGTACTTACTACCCTGAATCTGTCAACCGTGTGGGGTGACCCATGTTTACGGGGAGGAGGGCAGAAGAGCTAATTTCAGTCGCGCTTGCTTTTTCCATTGTAATTTTCTTTCTGGACATTTTTAAAAATCGAATTAAAAGGTAATATATCTCGGTAATATCATTTTTTATTCCAAGATCATCCACTAAGTAGAATCGCTGATTTTTTTTGCTAATAGTAATATTAACCAGAAGTCCATGGCTAGTAATTAAAATTAAATTTCTATTCCCTAATTTTGAACTTTCTCGAAAGTTAAAGTCGAGAAAATGATCGCTTAAAAAATAAAAATAGTTCCAAGATTTTAACACATGAAAAATTGTCCCGAAATTTGTTTATAAAACAAATTTTTAAGACAATCCTGTTTGTGTTGTGATGGAATCTTTGTAAAAAAAAAAATAGCGAAGATGCGGCAGTAATTAATCTTTTTGGAAATATAAAAATTTGCGAGTCATCTTCGATTTTAAAAAATTGATGCAAATTCTAATTGTCGCCTTCTCTTTCCTTGAATATTATTCCATTATTGTCCTGTCTTCTGAATAATATTTTTTACACAGACTATTGAACTCTCAATAACTCCTTTCGTCTTAGAGGCTTTAACGTCTTACTTTGAGTGGAGTGATTAAAAAAATCTATGCAACGATTTTTATTGATCGGGTGTATTGGCCTTCCTTTGTTCCAAAGGCAAGAAATAAGTTCAACACAGTTTTTTACCCCAAGAACTGACGCGAATACTTAATTAGATAGAGCGTGCGTTACACTCAAACAGTGTCTGATAAATAATGAACTATTTCGATGTGATCGTAAGTAAAGATGGAAAAGACACGTCACAGATGCTGTTGGGTTTCAGATTCTTGTAGCCCATCTTGTCTCTTTCATCTTGTTTTTGTGTCAGTGGCGCCTTATGTAAGAGACATCACTTTTACATACTATCACCGTGACGAGGATTCCTGGCGAGTGGATATCTTTCTAGACTGAGGAGGTTTGCCTCGATGGAATCAACGGTCAAGTATCCGAGATCAAGTCGAGCTTCCAAATTGCAGTACATCGGCTCCGATGTGTTTGACTTCGGGGAAAATTGAAAGCTTTTAAATTTGAAATCGTTTCATTTGTACCCCCTTACTTCTTAAAATAATAGCCAGCATTCATATTTTGACTGTTATTGCAATATTTTGTCAAAACTGTTAAGCTCGAATATTTTACGATGCGCTTGAACAAGTACATTATAGCCGGGGACCTCGAAGGGTGATCATTCAATCATTATATTAATCCCACAGGTTTGAGTTGACATTCCGTTTAATTATAAAACAATATTCACCACTATCTATCGACATATATCCAGGAAAGTTGAGGAAAATAAATATACTGTTTAATATCTATCTATCTATCTATCTATCTATAGTTGTTCATATCTATCTATCCATCTGTCTGTCTTATGCTGGTTCAATCTATCTATCTATCTATCTATGGTTGTTCACATCTATCTGTCTTTCTTATGGTGGTTCTATCTATCTATCTATCTATCTATCTATCTATCTATCTATCTATCTATCTATCTATCTATCTTTGGTTGTTCATATCTATCTATCCATCTGTCTGTCTTATGCTGGTTCTATCTATCTATCTATCTATCTATCTATCTATCTATCTATCTATCTATCTATCTATCTATCTATCTTTGGTTGTTCATATCTATCTATCCATCTGTCTGTCTTATGCTGGTTCTATCTATCTATCTATCTATCTATCTATCTATCTATCTATCTATCTATCTATCTATCTATCTTTGGTTGTTCATATCTATCTACCCATCTGTCTGTCTTATGCTGGATCTATCTATCTATCTATCTATCTATCTATCTATCTATCTATCTATCTATCTATCTATCTATCTATCTATCTATCTTTGGTTGTTCATATCTATCTATCCATCTGTCTGCCTTATGCTGATTCTATCTATCTATCTATCTATCTATCTATCTATCTATCTATCTATCTATCTATCTAGACATGGTTCGGAAGCACTTCTCAGTCTTATTAGCAAATGTATGTTTGTTTGACCTTCGTAAATATCCCTTCCGTATACAGCGGAACTCTATGCGAAAGCCTTGTATTTCCACTCGGTGAAACCATCAACAAATCCTTGTGACCTCTGACTCTTTTCACTTTAGGCACTTACCTAAATGTCCACGGCAGTGTCTGCTTTAACTCATCTCCCTTTTCACCACCCCAACCGCCTGGACTCTTCGCCTGGAATCCTCGTCAAGGTGATTGTATGTAATAGAGACTCTTACATAAGGCGCCATTGACACAAAAAACGAGATGAAAGAGCCAAGATGGGCTACAAGAAACGTATCTAGATTTAATTATACCTTCTTGGAGAGAGTTTATGGCGTTAGAAACCATCAGCTAATTTCGAACGAAAACCGAGTTTCGAAATTGCATGCAATGTTCAAGTCAGCAATTATTAATACGCATTTGTATAAAAGAAACGGAAATGGAAAATCTTCTATCATAGCCAGACTTGTAAACATCTGAGCAGTTTTGGCTGCTTAATAAGTAAGAAAAAATAGTTGTACGGGATAGCGTGACAGTTGAAAATAAATCTCTAAATTGCATTTGAATGCCGACTCGAACTTACTGAAATAATCACTAAGGCCCTTTTACTCTGTCCCCATTTCCCGATGTTTGAAAAAATATCTTGTTACTGGCATGTCAGGATTTATGGCATGGTTGAGTTAGTCCCGGGTATGGCGATAAACTACATCTAGTAGCAAGACCACTGATCGGGAGATTGGAGGTTTTGAAGAACACGGAACTACCTCTTAATTGCAGTTGTTCCTAGGTCGACCATCAATCAGAGAGATTGCACATGTTAGGGTCCCAACTATGGGCAAATAGTGAACCCCCAAACAAAAACAAAACGCTATGAAAGTATAAAAATATATTTTTATATATAAAAAATACCCGCAATACATATTGAGAGTAAAATTACCAGCAATACCTATTTGCAATATATATTTAGGTGAGGCCATAAAATTGTGTTCAAAATATTTGGATTTCGGTATTAAATAACCCATAATCATCATCCCTTCATCATCATCATCATCATCATCATCATCATCATCATCCATCCATCCATCCATCCATCCATCCATCCCGGTGTGGTATTAGGGTTGGTGCACACCGGCACCAGTTCCCTACACATATCTATTTTGAAAGGACGAAGAGGTATTCATTTGTCTTGGACAAATAGAGCTGGCAGTGGTCATTCCTCTCCAAGTTAAACTACAGCCAATGTCCTCCAATTATGAAGCTCGTTGATCCCATCGAGGCAAACTTCCGACCTGGCCGTTGGTGTCAGTCTAGGAAGATATCCACTAAGCGATGCTGTGTCATTATCACTGCACTGACTATATACGTGGCTATGGAGCCTACTATGCCCAATTTACATCCACAACCCTCATCAGAAAAACCTGGTATATTTTCCGCCCATGCAGCAGTTAGTATTAGCTTACATGGTACCTGTTGCTGCAACACACAATATTACGTTTTGGTGTAATCGATTGTGGCTAGGAATGAAAAATGGGGGAGTCGAGTTCTTTACGTTCACTTACGCGTGAATACTCTTGGCAATCCATTTCTTCTCCATCTAGCTATGGGTTGAATAACAGGACAGACTGGGTTTTATAACATGTTTGGCAACCTGTTTACCGCAGAAAGAAATGACAACCTATTGTTGAAAGATCAGTCATGAATCGCAAAAGACATGATCGCCTAAGCGTGTATCACGTATGGCATTTAACGGAATAGAAAGAAAACTGTTGTGTCCATTGTTAACAATGGTTCTAGACCATAATTTTATTGTCTATTTGGTTCCAGTTCTTGTTGGAAACATCGGCGTATTCAACACCGAAGGCCAGCACGTTTAAACTTCAGCCACAATGACTTGTAACTTCGTGCTATCACAATTACTGACGGCTCCCGAACAGTTTAATCTACCAGAAGGCTTAGGTCAAACCTATGTATGATTTTATGATAATTCCAAGAGCTGGGATCGTCTCCTCTTATCAATATAAAAAGTAGTCAGCTTCTTGACAAAATGAGTAGTTGGAATCGAGCTTCTATGTACCATGTCGTTGGCGATCATGGCTCTCCACAATTTCATATCCTTCGTAGCTCTTAGTAAATTTTGTTTGTGCCATCTCTCCAAACAAATACATGTTCTGACAACCATTTAAAAAGTAAATAGTAAACAAAAAAAACAAAAGACATTCCCAATTACTACTATAACTATCGCTATAATTTATCCCTTCTACCTCTTCCATCGTATTACTATCTCCTATTGCCAACTATCCTCGCCCACCCATCACTCTTAGGACGCTTGTGAGATGCTGTGCCCAAACCTTTGACAGTTTTTATCGGCAAGGAATCTTCCCAGACTAGCCAGCATTCAACACCCCATACATCCTTCACCACACTGCTATCACCAAGCACTGTTGTTTCACTCCGTAACCTTTTTGCTTCATGTATATTTTTTATCAAACAAATGGAAAAAATGAAGTGACGTTTCACATGCGGCTTGCCTACAAGCAGAATTGTTCATAACAAGTTTGTTACGTAGGCCATGCGCTGTTTTACTCTGATCCTGTTGCCTTCAATATGTCCCGTGAGTGTCAAATTTTCCAAGCCCTCTTTCCTCATGGTGTACCCTGGAAGTTTCAACTCTATTTTCCTGATGTTAATTATAAGTATCCGTCTTGTATTTTCTCTTAAACTTCGTCGTTGATTCACATGTTCAGTCCAAGGTATTCCCAGTATCCTTCTGTAGAACGACATTTCCGTAGCTTCAGTTTTCATCTTAATCCTTGCGGATATGGTCCAGCATTCATTGTCATATAGTTGGGCTGATATTACGTAAGAATGCAATATCCTTTTCTTTGTTTCTCATGAAATGTTTAATTTTCTTAATACTTTCTAGGAAACACAGTGGGGTATTTTATAGCAGCCCGGTTTGAAGAATCGGGGAGCCGAGTTCGAATTTCAGTCGATTCCATTACATTCGCTTATGTGATAATACTCATGGGAAAGTAATGAATCCATGCCGTCAGCTATGAATAAACAGCAGAAGAGATTGGGTCCTGGAACGTTAGGTGTCAACCGGTCTAGGAGAATGAAATCAAGTTAAAATCGTTCAAATTAAAATTGTTTAAATCCCTTGCTGGTTTCAACGACCATAACAGTTAATGAATGCTAGCGAAGTCCATTGTCGTTTAATTAGTCGACAGTTAGTTGGATCTCAGTGCGCTCAGGGGCGACTCCGACAAAGGACAGGGTCGCAACTGAGGAACATTATACTGAGAGGTGCAGACCCTAGGGAAAAGCTGCCCGAGGCTGCGTCCTCTTACTGCACCAGAGTGAGGGAACAGATGGTTGCTGGGGATCGGGCAGTTTTTGTTACTAGCCCGGATGTACACGCTCGGGCTCCCCACATTAAACCGACCTTGTTTCACAACCTGACCTTGGGGTGGTATGTGAGGTTGAGTAAATACAAATTAGTCGACAGCTAGCTATATTATAAACACCAGAATCATCATAAGCTGTTAGATTATATATAATAAACAAACCCACCACGTCAGAAGACTCTGCAGAATCTAATGATCCCATTGAAATATCAAAGTGATCATCATAATTGTTCTTAATCCACTGTTCATTGATATGAAGAAGAAAAGATCCCCTGCAGTTCATTATTATATCCAATTCATCGTTGGTAATATTGCAATATTCTTTGGCAAACTCCAAAGCTAAGGTAAAATGATCCTTGAAAATCGATGTGTAAAAGTCCACGATATCAAAGTGGATGAAGGAACAGCTCATTTTATTATTAATCCCTTTATACCAATTGATGACATCGGTGGTACCAGTCCACTGTAAAAGTCCAAAGCGCCGTTTAATTTGATTGTTGAATTTATGAAGGATAACATTGCTAATTCTTCCAATTTCAATCCTAGTAGGGTTTATAATCGTTGTAGGATATTTAAACCACCAATCACACCAGCAGACGTGTGCAACAAAAGTGATTTCGCAAAAAGGCTACTCGTCTACTGCAGTATTGACCACCTCATATAGAAAACATATAAACAAATGGAGAAGATTTTTATACATTTTATAAGTTATTATATTTATTATGTTATTTCTTTATTATTATATTTTTCTTTAGTATTGCTATTACTTTTATATTAAATTAGATTAATTTAGCCCCCTTTTTATTTTTATTTTTTAAGCATTTCACCCCAAGCAAGGCGAGAAGCCACTAGCACGCAAGGGGTTACAGAAGATTTGGAGCGAGAGCAGATAGGAGCGATAGAGGAAAGGATGTTGAGAAGGATAGTGGATAGATCAAGGCAACTGGAGATGTCGATTGACATTACATTTGAATAGTTGGATATTATAGTTGTTAGGGAAACAGGAATAGAGAAGGGAGTTCCACAGGCGAAAGGTGCGAGATATGAAGCTATTGGAGTAGAAGAGGCAGTTTCAACAGTGAAAGGGTGAGAGCGGGATGCCAGCCGCGTAGGACGCTTGAATCCATGAAGTCTCGGAACCAGCGAAAGCAGCTCATCGGAGCAATTACCGTGAAAGTATTTGTAAAAAAGACAGAGAGAGGTGACGGCACGTCTGTGAGAGAGCGACTGCTGACGAGATGACAGATCATGACCATATACATTGCATATCCGTCTCTGGATCTTATCAAGAACCCCGAGACAAACGGAAGGGGCTCCAGACCATATATGGCAGCAATACTCCATGCAAGGGCGAATGGTTGATTTGTCGATTTGAATGATCGATTCCGGGGAGAAAGATTTCCTGGCCCGGCACAGGGAGCCAACTTTCCTTGCGGTGGATGAATCTATTGGCTCAATGTATTTGTTCCATCTCAGGTCAGCAGTCAGCGTGAGACCGAGCAGCCGCAGAGAGGTGCTCTCGAGAAGTTGAGCGTCAGACATATAAATAATTAATAAATAGTTAATTACCCACTACTGTAAAAAAAGAAAATTAAATTAATAATTAATAAATTCTTATTCTTAATGTTTATAAGGTATTACCGTTTTTTTTACCTGATAGATTTAATACCATGAGAAATATAATTATTTTTTATAAAAATGTTTTGAGAAAAATATATACCATTACAGAGAGTGTTTAACTGCGTCAGTATTAGTGAAAACTTATATATTTTGAAATTAAGTCTAAGTAACGATTAGTCCACACTCAGCAACTGAAGATTGCATTTGGCATGAAGTCACGAGTCGTGCCAACGTTGTGAGATAATATATATTTATTAATATATTGTTGTGGTTGTGTGAAGATGTCAAGAGATATCAGAAGGTTTGAATGATCAGGAGGCTTAAAATTGTGCGTGTTCAATAATCTACCATCCACAACAATTAATAAAAGACAAAAATAATGATTCAAAACATAACAATTGAATTTATTAAGTATTTGATGTATATGCATGTGAACTGAAAAGGTTAGACAGAGTTGTATCTCTTAGACTATGTAATATTTGTACCTAAGCTCATAACGAATAAATTGATTATTAAACTGTAGAAGAATGAGTTGTTGCATGTTTGTAATTGTGTATTGTACAAGTTGGTAAAAGTTCAGAATTATACTGGCATGAAATGTTGTAAAGTTCTTTTACGTCTGACTGCATTAGTCAAGACGGGGATTCTTTTAGAGTCACATTTTGGCAGCGGAGTTGAGACGCACGAGCGAGTAAAGAAGAACTCAACGAAAGAGAGATTGAAGAGTCGAAGAGGGCGAGAATCACACGTGTTGTTTTTTTTATTATAAATTCGTTGTATCACGTGGGAGGCTCGAAACCGAGGTGGCGCCTAAATAGATTTGTCGCGTGGGGTCGAAACTGACCAATCAGCAAGCTGGATTGAAGGTGATTAACCAATGAATGCTTGTTGATTACTTTGTAAGTAAGATGTTGGTAAAATCGTAGCAGGAAGAGTGCATTTCCCAGCGGAGGGTAAACTGGCTGTCGTGGAAGATTCCACAATATATACTGTTATATGACATCTAGCACAGTTTCGATAACACCATCACGTTATGTGTACCACACACACACACACACACACACACACACACACACACACACACACACACACACACATATATATATATATATATGTATAATCTATATCAGTATCTGTATGTTGAATTTTTAACATGAAAAACATGGCACAAACCAAAGTATTTTAACGACAATGTAAACACACTCTACTCAATCTGACATTAATTTACATCTCTTTACTTTCATTTCAAAAGGTTGTCAAGTGTTGTATCGCCCACTTTCAAATTAGAATTTTCTTTCCGGCTTTAAATGTGAACTAATTTATATTCGGTTTCAATTTAATGTTTGTCGAAGCATTTACAGCCTTAATTAAGATGCAATTTTCCCCGACATGTAATATTGACGCGTTCAATCATCTATTTTGTATTTAAAAGCACTCTCCAGGGAATACTTCCGCTGCTGAATGTAGTCCTTCTTTGTGTGGCATCGTCAGCATTTTACTTGTCTTCTCTGGTTTCATAATTTGAAACGAGGCGGACTATTTACGCAGATGGCGGGCAATTGAATAATATTGTAAAACGGAGTCAATTGTGTGCAGCAACATTATTACTGTAAAAAGTTCCCCAAAAGTATTAAAACTTTTTCATTTAAGGGAGAATATGAACCGCGATATCTATCTATCTATCTATATCTCTCTCTCTCTCTCTATATATATATATATATATACACACACACACACACACACACACACACATGCAAGGTGATTGAAAAGTATTATTTTATGTATGAGTAGCCAGCCAGGACTCCTGATTTAACACCCTGTGGCTTTTTCCTTTGGGATTAGTTAAAGCAACAAGTCTGCTACACCAAACCAAGATTTTGGAAGAACTTGAAGGGCGAATAGCAAAAGTTATGACTTCTATGCCACAAGAGTTCCTGGGGAAATCAGTTTTCGCGATACCAGGGCGGCTCGTGAAGCTGGTAGCGAAATCTGGTGCCCATAAAATATTAAATATACGAATATATATATATCAGTGTAGCTAGACGTCCGGTTGCCTTTAGCTAGGATCGAATTAGTGTCAGTCGAAAGTTTTACCACTAAGCCGTCGGCCCACGGCAGGGATGTAGGTGAATTTTAGCGTGTTTATTTTTAGATTTAGATAAACACATAGTGACTGACAGTGACTGACAGTGACTCAAGCCCGGTAAATGTTGTTAATACTGTTTATTATAAACAGAGTATTTACTTAAATATTTCATTATATATATATATATATATATATATATATATATATATATATATATATATAATTATGATCTTACACATCCAAAGCCCCTGCTCCATACACTTTCCACTTATACCAAACCATTTCGCTTTGTGACTGTCTCTAATTGTTAGAATCACTCAGCCTTTATCAACTTATTGAAAACAGTAGTTAGATGAACAATTGGACAGACAGAGTACTGACCCTAGAAACAGAATCGGGTGAGAAATCTAAAAAAAATGTTGAGCGAGAAAATTATCGGAAATGTCAGTTGGACAGCGAGGCTTGAGCGAGCAACACCCTTTTCGCTTGTTATCGTCAACCAAATGGAATCGCGTAAGGAAGTCCAGTTCTAACTCACATACACTATACCGTATATAGACATATTTGACAGGCCAATTAGTTCCAAACCAAATGCAATAGTGAATCATCTAAGACAAAAGCATGTTTGATTCATCCAATTATTGAATTGGAGAAAGCAACAATCGACACGGCACCTAATCTAGACACACTGAATAGCTGCAGCTGTGATACAGCGAAACATTCTGCCTGTAGATGAATATATATATATATATATTTATATATATATATATATATATATATATATATATATATATATATATATATATATATATATATATATATATATATATATGACGAGAAAACCTTTATTTATGAACATAGAGTGAAATGGAATAGCTTCGAATACAGAAGAAAAATGTAATTGAAGAATCATGTTGGCAAATGTTCAAATTGATGACCATTATTGTCCAGAAAACGCTGATAACGCGCACCAAGGGAAAGTGTGAGTACATTTTTTGAGACACCCTGTATATATATATATATATATATATATATATATATATATATATATATATATTATTGTTATCCACAGACTGTTTCGCTGTATCACAGCTCATCAGTGTGACTAGACGTCCGGTTGCCTCTAGCTAGGATCGAAACCCGACTGAATTGGGGTCAGTTGGAAATTCTACCACTAAGCCCTCGGCGAACGGTAGGGATGAAGGTGAATTTTAGCGTATTTATTTTTAGATTTAGATAAACACACAGTTACTGACAGTGACTCAATTCTGCCGAAGAGTCTTGCTATATTAGCTTTAATAGTAACTGTTTACAAACACACGCTTCACTCCCACAGAGCTCAACCGAAATTAATTTTTCAGGAGCCAATATATATATATATATATATATATATATATATATATATATAATCAGCATCGGGTCCTTCTCTCGGGTACTCTTTCTGTACAAGTACCTTTTTTATTTAGTTTAGATGCCAATTATGCAGCCATGTAAACTCTTTTGTCACGTACAATAACTTTACGATACCTCTGTCGACTACCCCATCTTCCCAGTATTCTTTTCCATTTTTGAAGGTTCGAGTTTCAAGTATTTCTGGATATCGTTTTTTCTTGTTTTCGACCGCTTTTTTTTTATTCGGCAGCAGATTATCAAACACCGATCCAATTTTTCTTGTGAACATTAGTTCTATCGGGGACATACCTGATACCGTGTTAGGCTTAAGTTTCACCTGATATACACGTAAAAACTGCTGTAAAATCATATCCTGAGTTTCACTTCTGTTTTTTTTTTAATGCCCATTTGAATGTATCGTCGAAGCTTTCTGGTTGCCCATTCGGTCTTGAATGGTAGAGGGGCAGTTTTCTATCGCAAATGTTTTACAAAATCTCTCAAACTCTTTAGCAGTGAATTGCGTTGCATTGTCCGAAACAATGGTACAGTGTAACCCGGATATATGAGAGTTTTCGGGACCGGAGAAGAAGTATCTTATATCCGGGTTTCTCTTATATCCGGGTTTGGTCTATTTTGTTTTATTAACACAGGCTCTAATTCGGGACCAGAGAAGATCTATCTTATATCCGGGTTTCTCTTATATCAGGGTCTCTTATATCCGGGTTACACTGTATAAGAATTTTATTGTAATTCTGGAAGTTGGACGTCGATTATGTAGTAGACACCGTTCATCTGTCCCGCGAAATCAACATGCAATCTCGATCACGGTGTGTAGGTGCTTTTAGCCAAAGGTGGAATTTAACTGGAGGTAATTTACCTGCCTTAGCACAACCTCTGCACGCTTTTATCAATGTCTCAATGGCTTTGTCCATATTGAGCAAGTAGACATAGCTACGCATGAAGGATTTTATTCTGGAGATACCTGGATGACTTGGACATCATTGCCAGAGTCGAGGAGGTGGCCTTGAACTTCCCTCAGGCTCAGGCGGGTGAACTAAGATGGAAGGTGAGACGGACCTTGGAGAAGGCCAAGCCGCCCAAGTCAAACATCACGAAACTGGAAAGGCTGGCGATCGGATCCCTACAGAGGAACGAAAACATCATCATACTACCGGCTGACAAAGGCAATGCAACTGTAGTGATGGACAAATCAGATTATACAAGAAAGCTGGAAGAACACATTATCAATGGTTGCTACAGCAAAGTAAAAAAGTATCCTACAATGAAAACAGATCGCAAACTGTCACAGATACAAATCAGGAACAAGAATCATTTCGCACCTAAGTAAGACGAAAAGGCAATTATTGCAGCGTTACACCAAGCTACCTCACATATACGGTCTCCCTAAGATTCACAAAGACGGTATTCCGCTCAGGCCGATTGTTAGTTGCCAAGGATCTGTGTCTCTTCCCTGTGTACATAATACCTTATCTCAGAAATATAGACAGATTACCTGGATGACTTGTACGAAATTCTTTCAGCATCTTTTTTCTGAAGAGATGCAAGCATAATTATTCTTTCACCAGGCATTAAGACTTCATCACAGATTGAAAAAATATTGTCATCGTCTGTTTTCTCCTTCAATTTCCACCTTACGTGCTTCTTTCTCTCTAATAGAAGTATCAACTTGAGCTTTTTTAAAAATTTCATCCAGAGTCACTGATCACGTACGGTATTGCAGCGAACATTCGTAATTTCATACTCAGCTCTTAGCGCTTCTATTACCGTATCTTCTAATGGTTCACATAATTTAGATATGTGTCTCGATAAACCATCTGAGGGACTTTGCTTTTTTTGATGGCAGTAATTCTATTTTAAAATTAGGTGAACATTCTACCGTTGATGGATTTGTGAAATTTTTTCACAGTAAAGATTATTCTCAACGCTTCTTTCTCTAACTGGCTATAACTCTTCCGCGTCGATAAAAGTGTTCTTGACGCATGCGCACTCGCTTTCACGGAACCATCTTTGGACTTATGCAAAATATACCAGCGTCGTTTGTCACAATTATTTCTAATTTTGGATCAAAATGCGAGAGAATCAAGTCCAACGTTAGAATTTTTTCATTTTTTTTTTAAAATGCTTTTTAGCATTCACCCGTCCAATTCCACTTGGAGACGTTTTTTAATAAATTATTTAAAGGAGCTCGCAAAAATGCATGTTCGGAATAAAAGCATAATAATTTGCGAAAATTAAAAAAGCTTGTAAAGATAACACATTTATGGGTTTGGTTTGGTTTTGTTTGGTTTGTTTTACGGCATATAAACCTCAATGGGTCATTTAATGCCGACAACTTTTTATTTTCTGGTAATATTTTTGTTTTGTCAAAAATCTATTTCTGGTAATATTTTTCCCCAAAATTGTATAGCTGGTAACATTTCTTTCAAAAACGTATTGCTGGTAATATTTTTTCAAACACGTATTGCTGGTAATATTTTTTTTTCAAAAACGTATTGCTGGTAATATTTATTTTACAAAAACGTATTGCTGGAAATAATTTTTTTTCAAAAACGTATTTCTGGTAATATTTTTTTCAAAAACGTATTTCTGGTAATATTTTTTTTTTCAAAAACGTATTGCTGGTAATATTTTTTTTTCAAAAACGTATTGCTGGTAATAGTTTTTATCTTAAAAAAATTATTTCTGGTAATAATTTTTTACAAAGTATTTCTAGTATTAAAACATATTTTTACACTTTCAAAATGCTTATTACATTAGTTTCGGGATTAAGTATTTGGCGAGAAAGATGAGGACCATAGTCCGAATAATGTAAATCGTGTACATAATACCTTATCTCAGAAATATAGACAGATACTGAAAGGCTGAAACGTTGTGATAAATATGGCCACAAAGATGAGGACAATAGTCCAAATAATGTAAATAATGTACATAATACCTCATCTCAGAAATATAGACAGATACTGAAAGGCCGAAACGTTGTGATAAATATGGCCACAAAGATGAGGACAATAGTCCGAATAATGTAAATAATGTACATAATACCTCATCTCAGAAATATAGACAGATACTGAAAGGGCGAAACGTTGTGATAAATATGGCGACAAAAACGAGGACACAAAGATGAGGACAATAGTCCAAATAATGTAAATAATGTACATAATACCTCATCTCAGAAATATAGACAGATACTAAAAGGCCGAAACGTTGTGATAAATATGGCCACAAAGATGAGGACAATAGTCCGAATAATGTAAATAATGTACATAATACCTCATCTCAGAAATATAGACAGATACTGAAAGGGCGAAACGTTGTGATAAATATGGCGACAAAAACGAGGACAACAGTCCGAATAATGTAGTGTACATAATATCTCATCTCAGAAATATAGACAGATACTAAAGGGCCGAAACGTTGTGATAAATTTGGCGAGAAAGATGAGGGCAGTAGTCCGGTATAATGTAAATAGTGTCCATAGTGTCTCATCTCAGAATTATAAACAGTACCACATTTTCCTTCAAATGGAACTTGCTGTTAGGTTCTGTGCATCTTCGGAACTCTTCCGGAAATTGATTTTTCAGTTCTTTTTTTAGACTTTCAGAATTACTAGAAGAGCCATCCACTTGATTACAAAAAGAATTTATGTTGTAACCCCAGCCATTGAACAGCTGCATCCAATCTGTTCCGAACAAGTTACAATTTTTTCCATCACGAATGCTTTAGCTTTCACTGTATTCCCAGAAAACGATACATTTGATGTGAACTCACCTTTAAATTTGAATTTCTGCCCAGTAACACCCCGAGCAATATTTGAAGTAATGTTAATATTGGTTCACCGATTCTTCCTCACGTTTCTTTGTTTATAAAAGCCAAATCTAATACTGTGTCTATGTGAAACTTTATATTTCTTATGTATATTTTTACGGCTCTAAATCTTCTTTTTTTACCCTTATCTGTGTTGTCTGTTTTCGACGATAAGTTTACAGTTCTCTAAAATCTTGACTTTTTATTCTTTGGCCGTATCTAGTTTTAAGTTCACTATTTGCTGTTAACCCTTGTACGAAGATCAAACACTTAAACATGTCGGGTGTTAGTTCGCTTAATTTGAACTTTTCAAATTCCCTGTTTACGATACTATCATAAGTGGTATAATCTTTATATTCGTCTTTTTTTTCTAGATTCAGTCATTGCCATCGTGTATTGAACAATGTACTTCCGGGCTGACTGGAGCAAGTGTTGCTTTTGCCAGAAGAAGAAAAGTAAAGAGATGAAGTAGACACGTACATAACAACAAGATGATGGCTACATTATGATTGCGAGTAATATTCCCCTCTTTCATGCAATTAATGAGATGTCTATTGTTCTGGGTCCAGACAGACTTGATGGCAGTGGCATTGAAGAAACCCTGAAGAGGAACAAAGCGAAGTTTCACCAAAGTATCAGTTCTGTCAAAGCTTTGTCAAAATTTTGACTTCTTTTTTTTTAACTTTACGATGCGAACTCTTGTGTCCAACATTTTCACGATTGAAAACGTTTTGTTCTTAAAAGGGCAGTTCTTCTTCAGATGTAATTCACCGCATCCGTAACATGTATTTTGTTTTGTAAAGTATTTTGATTTCGCATATTCTTTGGGACGAACCGAATTCATGTGAGATACAGTATTCTTTGATACTCTTTAGCTTGCAAGATCAATTTTCAGTTCTGTTCAAGCTTTGTCAAAATTTGGATTTTTTATTCTTTTTTTTTTTAACTTTACGATGCTAACTCTTGTGTCGAACATTTCCAATGATTGAAAATATTTTGTTCCTGAAAGGGCAGTTCCTCTTCAGATGTAGTTCGCCGCATCTGTAACATGGATTTGGCTTTGTAATGTATTTTCATTTCCCATATTCTTTGGGACGAACCGAATTCATGTGAGACATATCTCGTTCCTCAATTCTAGCCGTCTCGTGACGTAAGTTCACTATTCTTTGACAATATTCAGCTACAGCTTCTTTGACAATATTCAGCTACAGCTTCTTTGACAATATTCAGCTACAGCTTCTTTGACAATATCCAGCTACAGCTTCTTTGACAATATCCAGCTACAGCTTCTTTGACAATATTCAGCTACAGCTTCTTTGACAATATCCAGCTACAGCTTCTTTGACAATATCCAGCTACAGCTTCTTTGACAATATTCAGCTACAGCTTCTTTGACAATATTCAGCTACAGCTTCTTTGACAATATTCAGCTACAGCTTGCAAGATCAATTGTGAATCCTGCTGAAACTTAGTCAAAATTCCAGAAGGGATTTCCGCGTCCCTATTTGCTGTCAACCCTTGTACGAAGATCAGGCACTTAAACATATCTGGTGTTAGTTCGCTTAACTTGAACTTTTCACTTTCCATGTTTACGATACTAGCATAAGTGGTATAATCTTCATATTCGTCTTTTTTCACAAGATTTAAACATTGCCACCGTGTACTGAACAATGAACCTATTTCACTTAAAAATTTTAATTAACAACATAATTGTTTCTTCAGAGGAGGAGTAATGGATAGCGGCTCAGATTGAGCAAGCGGAGAGCGGAGTTTGAATTCCGATCGAATCGATACATTCACTTACGTGCTAATACCATTGGGAAAGGTATGAATCCTCTACTTCTCCCCCCGGCTATGGGTTAATAGCAGGACAATATTTGGTTTTATAAAGTATTTCGCATATTCTTAGGAACGAATCGAATTTATGTGAGATATATCTCGTTCCTCATATTCTGATGTGAACTCACCTTTAGATTTAAATTTCTGCCCAGTAACACCCCGAGCAATTTTGGGGGTAATGTTAATATTGGTTCACCGATCCTTCCTCACGTTTCTTTGTTTATAAAAGCCAAATCTAATACTGTGTCTATCTGAAACTTTATATTTCTTATGTATATTTCTACGGCACTAAATCTTTTTTTTACCCTTGTCTGTGTTGTCTGTTTTCGACGCTAAGTTTACAGTTCTCTAAAATCTTGACTTTTTATTCTTTGGCCGTATCTAGTTTTAAGTTCACTATTTGCTGTCAACCCTTGTACGAAGAACAAGCACTTAAACATATCTGGTGTTAGTTCGCTTAACTTGAACTTTTCACTTTCCATGTTTACGATACTAGCATAAGTGGTATAATCTTCATATTCGTCTTTTTTTACAAGATTTAAACATTGCCACCGTGTACTGAACAATGAATCACGGCCACTTAAGAGGAGGAGTAATGGATAGCGGCTCGGATTGTGGAAGCGGAGAGCTGGGTTCAAATTCCAGTATGATCCATTACATTCACTTACGTGCCAATACCCTGGGGAAAGGTATGAATCCTCTTCTTCTCTCCCTCCCAGCTATGGGTAAATAGCAGGACAAACCGGGTTTTATAGCCTTGATGGCAACTGGTCTACAGCAGAAAGAAATGGCAGCCTATTACGGGAAAAAATCTGCCTCGTCAGTCATGTATCGAAAGATACACGATCGCCTAAGCATGTCACATAACTGAGAATAGTTTCTTTAATTGACAATTCACTCGATTTATTCGGGAGGATGTAAATCACGTATTTTTTGTGTTCCATAGGCATTAACTTCTTTAATAACAGGCGCCCTTTTTTCATGTCAAACAAGCTTATAGAGTCTTTTTTGAAGATTTTCTCACGGTGTCTGTAGTATGCAACAAATGTAACCTTTTGCATTTACTAATGAGTCCTGTGAGATAAAAAAGACTTGTTTTCCTTCATTTTACTCATCATAAAAAGTTGTAGTATTTTTTATATTCTTGTATCATCATCAAGTCCAGGAATTGTTGTTGGTGTTCTTGTTATTGTTGTCGTTTCTTGTTATTGCTTTATTAATTCCAACATTACTGCTTTCAAGTCATCCATTTTTATTTTATTGACTTGAAGGTTTCCTTTCAATGTAGATTTCACATGTTTTAATGTTTTGTTGTTTCCGGCCTAAGTTTTTTGTTTGTCCAGCGTACTGATTTCACTAGTTGAAAAAAAAAAACGAATCCTTGTTCACAACTATTATAATTAATAGTAAATAATCCTCGTCGCCAACTGTTGTGATGTGGGGTCTGGCAAGACAGCACTTAACACGTCAGTTCAGTCGTGATAGTAGTATTCGATACTGAGCTAGACAAATCACTGCAATAGTATTATCATTCTTTTCACAATTACTCATGACTATTCACAAGAATAAGGAGTGTAAATGGCTCTTACCACAACAGTTTCATAAATAGGGAAAAAAACTATGACAAAGTGGACGTCGTGGGTATGACGATAAACTACATCTGGCAGCAAGACCTCTGATCGGGATGTTTTAAGGAGCGTGGAACCACCTCTTAAATTCTGTTATTCCTAAGTCGATCCTGACTCGGGGTGGCAGTATACTGAAAGTATAAAAAATATTTTTTTGTAGTAAGAATACCAGTAAAATATTTTCCTAGTAAAAAAGAAATTACCATTAATACATTATTGGAAAAGGAAGAGAAAAATTACGAGCAATATATTTTTTAATAAAATTACGAAAGCTCCCCGAAAAATTAAATTTTGCAATTAAATAACCCATAACGAATTAATATGCTGTTAAACGAACGAAGCCATGACACAGTAGAAAACGTTTTCATTTGATACATTTCGTATTTTAGAACTTCATCGGAATAAAGTAATGTTGATGCTGATGGAAATATTCATTCACACGAAGGAGGGGTCGTGAGTATTTTAAATTCATTTTTTTTAATATATAGTCTGATCGAGTTCATTTAATTGCTTTTAATCCGGTTCATCACTTTTATCCTTAAATATCATTCTCCTCTCATTAAATTGCCTTTTCTTCTAATTGTTTTAAAATCTAAATTATGATCAAACTCATTACAGTGAGCCACTAATGTATTTAGTTATTTCTTTTGTATAAGATCCCTTTTGTGTTCATATAATCTTTTATTTAAATTTCTTGAGGCTTCTTCTGTGTATTCCTTGCGACAATTATTATATGTGACAAAGTAAATTCCACCTCCAAGTTTTAGCTTATTATTGTGTTTTATATTAAATTGTTTGAATTTGTTTAGCGGTATATCAATATCTATAGGTTAATTAATGCTGAAATATAAATGTCTTGAACGCAATTGTATCCCTTCAAATGCAGATAAACTGTATTGCAGGTATTTTTATTATAAATATGTATTGTCGTTAATATTATTATAAATATGTATTGTTGTTAATATTATATTAGGACCTTGACCTTCCGACAGATACCGTTTCTAGAACTGCGTGCGTGTAGTCTCAAATGGTAACGGGTCTATAAGGAGGTACTATATGCAAGTTTGAAATTCAATGTATGTCATTTCGCGGAAATGCAAACAACTTTGTTTTTCATAGCGTTAAGCATGTCGAGGTTCGTTCCAAAGAAAGTGTATTTCCGGGGAATTTAGACATCTGCAGCTGAAGTGCGCAGAATTCTTGTTGAGACTTATGGCGACCATGCTCTGTCAGAAACAACATGCAGAGATTGGTTTAGACGCTTCAAAAATAATGAGTATCGTGTTAAAGAGAAATAACGCTCTGGCGCACCGAAAAAAGTTTAAAGACAAAGAATGGAGGCATAGATTCATGAAGAATCATGTCAGGCGCAAGCTGAACTTGCAGAATCATTCGGAGTTGATCATAAAACAGTTTCGAAACGTTTGAAAGTATTAGGAATGACTAAACATCAAGCACATTGAGTGCCGTACGAGTTGAAGCCGAGAGACGTCGAACAACGTCTTGTCACATGTGAACAGCTGCTTCGATGGCTTAAAAGGTAAAGTTTTTTGCATTGCACCGTGACCAGTGATGAAAAGCGGATACACTACGATAACGCTAAGCGTAGACATAAGCCCGGCCATGCATGAACAGCGGCAGCAAAGCATGGTTTGAAGATTCTGATCTGCGTTTGGTGCGGTCAGACAAGTGATGCATTTGAGCCGAGCATTGAAGAAAAACAGCCGCTATATGAGCAGCCGCTATAGAGACACGACGAAGTGATTTTGCTCCATGAAAACCCTAGGCCCCATGTTGCAAAACGGGTGAAAACCTACTTGGAATCTGTTAAATGGGAATTCCTACCCCTCCCACCGTATTCACCAGATTATCACTTGTTCCGATCGATAGCGCATGACCTGGCTGAGCAGCACTTTCATCCTTATGAAGATGCAAAAAAATGGGCCGACTTGTGGCTAGCCTCAAAAGACGTGTCGTATTGTTGGTTATTTTACTATAAATACGTATTGTTTCTACATAAGTTTCCCCCTGACTCGTGGAGGCATCATCTGTTATATTGCCAGCTCTAGGCAAATTCCCCTAGACCTGTGGAGGTATCACCTGTTATATTGCCAACTCTAGGCAATTTCCCCCCAGACACTTGGCGGTATCACCTGTTATATTCCCAGCTCTAGACAAATTCCCCCAGACCCGTGGAGGTATCATCTGTTATATTGCCAGCTCTAGGCAAATTCCCCTAGACCCCTGGAGGTATCACCTGTAATATTGCCAGCTCCAGGCATATAGTAAACCGACATATAAAAATAAAATACTATGAAAGTATAAAAATAGATTTTTATAACAAAAATACACGCAATACATTGACTGTGGACAAAAACTTTCTGTACAAAAATACGTCAATTATCTACAGGCTGATTTCTCATGAATAATGCATATTCTAATCATACGAATCTATTCTAAAAAATCTTGTCGGAATTAAATAATCCATTGAGGTGTTGATATGCCGTAAAATAAAATAAACGATAAAAATCATTAAAATATTAACACGTTTACTACTAACCCCCTGATAAGTCCTGGTTGGCAGTTTTTGTTCTAATGATGGCTACGATTGTCTTTTCTTCTGACTACGAATTATCTCGTGTTTGGGATTTTTCTGATCTGCAGGAGTCGATAGCGACTTTATTAGCAGTGTGAAAAAACAATGTTAAGACATCAGATGAAGCTATATGAATTCAGATTTCGTAATTGACCTCTGGCAGCCAGCCTGTTAATAACCGATTCTTTTGAAACATCGAATAATTCGAAAGAAACATTCGCAAATAATCTTTTTTTTTTTTTTTTTTTTAAGCGTATCACCCCAAGCAAGGCTGGAGGCCACTATCACACAAGGGGTTAAAGAAGGGTTGGAGGAAGAGCAGATAGGAGTGGTAAAGGAGAGGATGTGGTGAAAGTGAAAGATAGTGGATCGATCAAGGCAAGGGGGTTACAGAAGATTTGGAGCGAGAGCAGATAGGAATGAAAAATGAAAGGATGTGGAGAAGGGAAGTGGATAGATCAAGGCAACTGGAGATGTCGATTGACGCTACACTTAAACCGTTGGAGATTGTATTTGTCAGGGAAACAGTAATAGGGAAGGGAGTTCCATAGGCGAGATGTGCGAGACATCAAGCTATTGGAGTAGAAGAGACGTCTACATCTAACAGTTTCCACGGTGTAAGGGTGGGAGCGGGATGCCAGCCTCGTGGGGAGTTTAAATTCACGCGGCCTAGAGACAAGCGAAAGCAGCTCCTCGGAGCAATTACCGTGGAAGTACTTGTAAAAAAGGCAGAGCGAGGCAACATCGCGTCTGTGAGACAGCGACTGCAGACAATATGACAGATCAGGGCCAATCACGTTGCCTATCCGTCTCTGGATCTTATCAAGAACCCTGAGGCAAACAGCAGGGGCTCCAGACCATATATGGCAGCAATACTCCATGCAAGGGCGAATGCTCGATTTATAGACTTGGAGGATCGATTCCGGGGAGAAAAATTTCCTGGCTCGGCACAGGGAACCAACTTTCCTAGCGGTGGCTGATGCAACTGACTCGATGTATTTGTTCCATCTCAGATCAGCAGACAGCGTGAGGCCGAGCAGACGCAGAGAGAAGCTCTCGAGAAGTTGGTCTTCAGACATTCTAATGGAATGCAGGGATGGATCCTTGTGGTGGTTATTGTTAGTAACAATTTAGTACATTTGATTTTGCTTCTTTTGTTTGTTTAACGGCATATTAACGTCTTTATGTGTCATTTAATATCGACATTTAATTTTTTAGGAGCTCTCATTTGTTGTTATTCTGCTTTCACAGTTTAATACAAGGTAGATGATACTCAGTTTTTATACATATACTTTGTGCTGACGTAATTACTATAGGCGTTGATATGTGCGTCTTTTGTTATAGTTTTTTTGAAGTTATATTTTTTTAATACAGATTTTCTTTTAGAAATATTAGCATATTATATAGATGAATGTCATGGAAGTGTTATGTCGTATTAGTTGGTTGATTTCCGTGATATATCAACCGGGATGGGTTATTTAATGCCTAAATCAAAACATTTTGAATGAACTTGCATGTCTTCAACTACAGATGAAAATGTATTGTTGGTAAGTTTAATATAAATATATATTGCTGGCATTTCCTATATAAATATGATTTTTTTCAGCGCATGGGCGTTCAAAGCACTCTACAACTTAACATTATCTGACACATATTACTTAGAACTATAAATGTGTATTTCTATGTAAGAACTGTTTCTTCATGGGCCTTCCCAGTCCCAGTTCCAGTTCTGGTATCCATTTAAACAAGATTCGGTATGTTACCCGATGATTCCCTCTCTATGCTTGTCTTCAATATGACCCGTGAGCCTCACATTCTTTGAGCTCTCTAGAACCAAACTTGTGAGAGGCTATACGGTGTTTTATTCTATCAGCAAATAGTGACTTTGCTTCTTTGAGGACACGCTTGCACTCATTACGAGCGATGACATAAAGTCATCTGTGACAATCGGACCTGTTACACTGGTATAGCTGAAAGAAATGATTAATGTGGGCTAAAGCGAGTGAGCAGTCAAAGGAGAACTATGAGGTCATCCCATAAGTTCTGTCCGAATTTTGAATAAAAGAGAACAAGTGACCAAATGTTACATTTAATTACAGATTCAATCAACAATGTATTTTCCCTGATTATCTATGACTTCCTTCCATCTATTAACAAGCTTACTAATTCCATTACTGTAAAATTGTTTTGGCTGTGATTCGAAGAACTCACAAATGTCAGTTTTAACCTCTTCCTGTGTTACAAAAGCTGTTTCTTCCAAATGATTCTGTAAGATACGAAACAAATAGTAGTCTGAAGGAGAAAGGTCGGAAGAATAAACTGGATGAGGAATTTTCTCCCAACCAAGTTCTTCGATCTTTTGTGACGTGATTCTTGCTGTGTGTGGTCACGCGTTGTCCTGATGAAACATCACCCGTTTTCGATTCACTAGAGCATGTCTTTTTTCCCTCAAAGTTTGGTTCAAACGCTCTAATTGCTGACAGTATATTTGAGCATTAATTGTTGCATTAGGTGGTAAGAATTCAAAGTGGATTGTTCCTTGGCAATCCCACCAGATTGAAAGAAAAACCTTTTGCCCATGAAGTTCCCTTCGCGGCTGTGGCTGGAGTCCTTCCCCTTTACCAAGCCACTGTCTACGACGCTTAACATTTTGATAAAAGATCCATTTTTCGTCGACAGCCACAAGTCTATCCAAAAAAGGTAAAAGAAGTTGGCGAGAATGGAGAGAAGAGCAGATGTCAACTCGGAATTTGAGGTTGTTTTCAGACAATTCATGAAGCACCCATTTTCCAAGTTTAGGAACTTTTCCAAGTTGTTGCAGATGACGATGAACAGTTGTATGGTTTGAACTGAGAACCACTGCCAATTCATCAACTGATAAAGCAGGATTTTCTTCAAGGGCTGCTTCAAGAAGCTTTTCATCAAACTCAACTGGACGTCCGGTTCGATCTTCAACTTCAAGGGTGAAATCTCCAACTCTGAATTTTGCAAACCATCTTCTGCAAGTTCTTTCATTCCCATATTCCTCTCCATAAACTGAGTGAATGTTTCTAGCCGCTTCGACTGCTGAGTTCCCTTTCTTGAACTCATAAAGCATTATGTGCCTCAAATGATTCTTGGGTACTTCCATGTTAGCACTGTTTTAATCAAACAAAATTTAATTTTATTGTTCTCTGAAATAAAATTTCATCAGTTTAAATGAATCTAAACATAAAAATAATGTTCAGCTCCATTAGATATTATAAAATACTGTTTAAATTTGGTCCATTTTAACAAAAAGTTAAAATTCGGACAGAACTTATGGGATGACCTAATAAAAAGACTGATTTTACGGGTCATTCCAAAGCATCGATGTCGGCTTACGTCCAGGAAGAGATCTCAAAAGAAGAATTCTCAACAGGATTATTAAAAATATCATTCGAAGGGACATCGTGAAGAAAATCACAAAACGAATCAGTGCGTTGATAACAGAAAATTTTCTATTGATTGGTGACTGATGAGAGTGGAAATAGACCCTGCCTTGTGGTCACATTTGCAAAAAGAGCAGATCTGCTGAGCACGACACCGGGAAGGTCTTTGACGAAAATAAAGAACAAAGTAGATCCAATTATATATACCTGTGGTATTACCAGCATCATTGCAAAAAGATCTACAGGTAAATGATTTTTATCGTTGAGTCACCAGCCAGTTCCTGGTTAGTTTACTAATCTTGTTAGCTTTTCAAAAAGGACCTTTGGAACGATATGAACCCATCTCTTTTACTCTAGGTTGGGGTCTAATTAGCAGAGTAGACTTTGATCGTTACCGGTCTAAGAGAATCAAAACTCCGTATTGGAATTGTGAAAAGGGGAACGGGAAACCACTCCCTACACTATCCTTTTGAAAGGATGCGTAGGGAACGGGAAACCACTCCCTACACTATCCTTTCGAAAGGATGCGTAATAGTAATTCACAAATTATAACTAAATGGAATCTTTGCAGAGTCAAAATTGCCTACATCCTGGTGTAGGCAATCAAAGTAAAAAAAAAAATGCTGTGAATGTTAACAACGCGTTTTAACCGAGGAAGAAAGTTTTGAAATTGCTACTCATTTACGAAGTTGTGTTCGCTTCTCTGTGCGTGAAAGCAAATCTTATTATATGACAAGAAGCAAAGGGAGACTTTACGAAGAAAGATATGAAGATAAAGAAGATGGGAAATTGAAAGAGAGAAGAAAGTAAAAGAAGAGAAAATCCTAAAATAAATCGGAAATGTGGTGGTAGTGGGGCGAGAAAAACCGAATGAATGAAGTGAAATATAAGAAAAAAGGCAAAAAAGAAGGAAAAACAAAGAGATGGAAAAATAATATGGCGGCATAGATAGGAAAAGAAGAGGAAAAGAAATACAAAATGTGATGGAAAAGATGTATAAGAAAAAATACAGGCGTCAAATGAGGTGAATGTATGGAAAAGTGATCCAAGATAGAGAATAGAAAGAGGAAAAGACGTAGAAGTGAATGAAAGAAAGAAGTAAAGGGGAATTAAAGGAATTAACAAGGGAAAATAGAGAAGTAAAAGAGAGCAAGAAGAGAAAGAAATAATGAAAGAGATAAAGAAAAGGTTTTCAACATTGAAATAAAGAAAGAAAGAAAGAAAGAAAGAAAAAAGAAAGAAAGAAAGAAAGCAGCAAGAAAGAAAGCAGCAAGAAAGAAAGGTCAAAGGATAGATTGCAAGCACTGGAATAAAGAAAGAAAGAAAGAAAGAAAGAAAGAAAGAAAGAAAGAAAGAAAGAAAGAAAGAAAGAAAGAAAGAAAAAAGAAAACAGCAAGAAAGAAATAGAAAGGGCAAAGGAAAAATCATAAGCACTGGAGTACTGAAAGAAAGAAAGAAAGAAAGAAAGAAACGAACGACAGAGAAAATATTGAAAGAAAGAAAGAATGTAAGCATTTGAGTAGTGAAAGAAAGAAAGAATGTAAGCATTTGAGTAGTGAAAGGAAGAAAGATTGTAAACGCTTGAGTAGTGAAAGAAAGAAAGAAAGATTGTAAACGCTTGAATAGTGAAAGAAAGAAAGACTGTAAGCATTTGAGCAGTGAAAGGAAGAAAGAAAGAAAAGAAAAAAAGAAACATAGGACATGATAAAGACGACAAGTATGCAAAGAAGATGACAAACGAGAAAAATAGTAAAAATGTATAAGATTTGAAAAGAAAAAGACATTACCGACGGGGAGAAGGAAGACGATGATTAAAGACAGCAGCAGTTCCTTTCGCTGGGTGGTCACTCAGAGTGGCTTATCTGGATTCCAGCGTGTGAGTAGGGTGTGTGGGTAAAGTCTTGCTAACACGGACATTAGTTGTGGCTGGCTGTTTCATGCGCCATTCGAACTGCCGGTATTCCGTCATAGGTAGTACTATTAAAAGAACGGGACCGGGGAACCAGATTTCACCGGACGTGCAAATGCGAAAGTGAACATCTCGAAACAATTTGATGGACAGATCAAGTGCATTTCGACGGGTCGAGTGATGGCATGACACTGATGGAAGCGCCGCCTATTGACGGAGCCCAATTTTCTTCCTTTCATTCAGCTTTTACAAGTGGGTGGCGAGGGGATTCTTCCTAACGGAGTGTAAATGCATGTCAGAGTAATTTCGTTCTTGCAATTCTTTCTGTTCAACAATTTGATTTAGCCTTCAGTCGGGTTGTCTTCTTTTATTCTCTTTTCATTCGTTCGGCCACTTTTTTCTTTCTTTCTTCATTCATTTTTATTCTTTCTTATTCTTCCTTTCGTTCAAGGAGCCTCATATATATATATATATATATATATATATATATATATATATATATATATATATGATCATTTCAACCGAAGCAAGGCGGGAATGTCATAGTATGCAAGGGGTTACAGAGAGTGAAAGTGATAAAAAGATTAAGGAATGGAGATTTGAGGGAAGACAAAAGATGAACTGAATTCAAGAAGATAGACAATGGCGATTGAGGTTGCATTTAAATATTTGAAGATTGTATTAATCAGAGAAGAAAGTAAACGAAAGGCAGTTCCAAGCGTGGGAAATGCGGGAAAAGAATCTGTTCTTTAGTTTTATATATATCGTGTTTTTTCCTTCTTTTATTTAAATTTTATTTATCCATTTCAAATGATCTACTTTTTTCTTTCTTTCTTTCTCTCTGTCTTTCTTTCTTTTTTTAGATTTTCTTTTTTCTCTTTTTTGTTTGTCTTTCTTTCTTTTTTTACATTTTCTTTTTTCTCTTTTTTGTTTGTCTTTCTTTCGTTTTTTACATTTTTTCTCTTTTTTGTTTGTCTTTCTTTCTTTTTTACATTTTCTTCTTTCTCTTTTTTGTTTGTCTTTTTTTCTTTTTCTACATTTTTTCTCTTTTTTGTTTGCCTTTCTTTCTTTTTTTAGATTTTCTTTTTTCTCTTTTTTGTTTGTCTTTCTTTCTTTTTTTAGATTTTCTTTTTTCTCTTTTTTGTTTGTCTTTCTTTTTTTAGAGTTTCTTTCTTTCTTTCTTTCTTTCTTTCTTTCTTTCTTTCTTTCTTTCTTTCTCCGAGCCTGTGATGATTTAACCGTTCGTTTTTCACTCTTTTTTTAAAATTTATTTCTCTTAATTTCGAGTTTTTACTTTCTGCTTTCCTCCATTTCCCATTTTGCATGTTTGATTTTTCTTTCCGTTCGAATGGCTCTCTTTCTGTATTTTCTTTCTGTCTTTTTCTTTCTTTCTTTCTGTTCACATTCCTCTCTTTCTTTCGTTTCCGTTCTTTCTTTCTCTTTGCAATTCTCACTTTCTTTCTTTCTTTCTTTCTTTCTTTCTTTCTGTTTGCATTTCCCTATTTCTTTCTTTTTCTTTATTTCTGTTCGCATTTCTCTCTTTGCAATTCGATCTTTCTTTCTTTCTTTCTTTCTTTATGTTCGCATTTCCCTCTTTCTTTTTCTTTCCTTCTTTCTGTTCGCATTTCTCTCTTTCTTTCTTTTTCTTTCTTTCTTTTTCTTTCTTTCTTCTCTTTGCAATTCTCTCTTTCTTTCTTTTTCTTTCTTTCTTTATGTTTGCATTTCTCTCTTTCTTTTTCTTTCTGTTTGCATTTCTCTCTTTCTTTCTCTTTCGTTTTTCTTTCTGTTTGCAATTCATTCATTCTTTCTTTTTTTCTTTCTGTTCGCATTTCTCTCTTTCTTTCTTTTTCGTTCTATCTTTCTGTTTGCATTTCTCTCTTTCTTTTTTTACTTTCTTTCTGCTGGCATTTCTCTCTTTCTTTTTGCTTCTTTCTTTCTGTTCGCATCTCTTTCTTTCTTTTTTGTTCTTTCTTTCTGTTTGCATTTCTCTCTTTCTTTCTTTTTCTTTCTTTCTTTCTGTTGACATTTATCTCTTTGTTTGTTTTTCTTTCTTTTTGCATTCTCTCTTTCTTTTTCTTTCTGTTCGCATTTCTGTCTTTCTTTCCTTTTTTCTTTCTTTCTGTTCGCATTTCTCTCTTTCTTCCTTTTTCTATCTTTCATTCTGTTCGCATTTCTCTCTTTCCTTCTTTTTCGTTCTTTCTTTCGGTTCGCATTTCTCTTTTTCTTTCTTTCTTTTTGCATTTCTCACTTTATTTTACTTTCTGTTCGCATTTCTCTCATTCTTTCTTTTTCTTTCTATCCGCGTTTCTTTCTTTCTTTTTCCTTCTTTCTTTCTGTTCGCATTTCTCTCATTCTTTCTTTTTCTTTCTATCCGCGTTTCTTTCTTTCTTTTTCCTTCTTTCTTTCTGTTCGCATTTCTCTCATTCTTTCTTTTTCTTTCTATCCGCGTTTCTTTCTTTCTTTTTCCTTCTTTCTTTCTGTTCGCATTTCTCTCTTTCTTTCTTTTTCTTTCTCTTGGCATTTCTCTCTTTCTTTATTTTTCTTTCTGTTCACATTTCCCTCTTTCTTTTTCTTTCTTTCTTTTTGTTCGCGTTTCTTTCTTTTTCTTTCTTCCTTTCTGTTCGCATTTCTCTTTTCCTTTCTTTTTCTTTCGTTCTTTCTGTTCGCATTTATCTCTTTCTGTCTTTTTCTTTCTTTCTTTCTTTCTTTCTGTTCGTATTTCTCTTTTTCTTTCATTTTCTTTCTTTTTCTTTCTTTCTGTTCGCATTTCTCTTTCTTTCTTTTTCTTTCTGTTTGCATTTCTCTCTTTCTTTATTTTTCTTTCTGTTTGCATTCCTCTCTTTCTTTATTTTTCGTTCTTTCTTTTCCCTTCTTTCCGTTCGCATACTTCTCTTTCTTTTTCTTTCTTTTCGTTCTTTCTCTTCGCATTTCTTTCTTTTTCTTTCTTTCTGTTTGCATTTCTCTCTTTCTTTCATTTTCGTGCTTTCTTTTTCCTTCTTTCTGCTCGCATTTCTCTGTTTCTTTCTGTTCCGTTTTCTTTTTCTTTCTTTCTCTTCGCATTTCTCGCCTTCCCACATTTGCAGATAAAATCATATCTTGTTTCTTTCATTTTTTTGTTTCGTTTCATTCTTTCATTCCATCAAGGAACCTTTATTGATGGTCGGGCAGAAAAACCTCCTCCATTTTAATGGTTGACAAAAAGACCAACTGGAACGGTCATTGCAAAAACTATTTTACTATGCTCGAGTTTGTTTTCCTTTCGTTTTTGAAATGACACTCTCTAAATCGTGGCTTCTATTCACCATACACTGTAGACGATTACTAAAATTTTCGCATGAACCGGAAGTCGAGCACTTCGAGGTGTTCCAGATTCTTTTAAGCACTGAACCTATGACCCTGAAATTTTCAATCCATAGCAGTATCGATTTTCTGATCTAACATGAAATGAGCGCGAAAAGATCACTGTCTTAAAATTCGTTTCAACAGTAAATGCATGGTGTACATCAGTCGAAACCATGATGGTAACTGAGGTATAAATGGCAAGATCTTAACTAAAAGAAGACACTATTGCCACCTGCCCAAGTTCTCTAGCAACACTCAAGTGACAGCTTAAAACGATGAGTTTATATTTACCGCACTGTGTTTTCATATTTCTTTCCTTCAGCAAGTCTTAGATATACTTCCTACTTTTCCCCTTCTTACATTCTTTCGTATTTGAAAGAATGAAATCTTTCAAAGACATTTTCTTTTTTACACTGTGCACTTCATTCAATAATTTATCGTTTGTATATCTTTTTATCGCTCACATATTCCGTGGTGGAACTCAACTGAAATTCTCTGTAACCATAGGACTGTGCCCCCAGGAGCTACGACTACTATCACGAAGCCGCTCAAATTGAAGCATTAGAAGCCGGATCAAGCGATGATATACACATGATAGAAATTGTTAGAAGGATTTGATAATTATAATTAAGTAATTCACCACAGAATATGTGAGCGAGCGGCGCTATATTGAGTCTGATTTGCTACCTCTTCGTCACCGAGGCCCGTTGGCGCAGCTGGCATGACGCTTGCTTGATAACTTAACTGTCAGGGTTTCAATTCTCGGTAGTGGATGCGCACTGCTCATGAGTCCCATATATAGGACAAAATGGCCGTTCAGTGCTTTCTGCATTCTGTTGAGGGTTCTTTCAGACTCAATGAATTATATATATATATATATATATATATATATAAAATGAAGAAATATAGTTTTAAGGTGTGCTATATTTATGCGATAATGTGCTCAATATCAGAGATAGAGCGTATGTAAATATAAATATAAACGTGAACACTGAAGTCAACACTCAGAGGCGACAGGCTGTTTCATGCTGCACCCAATCGTCTGGCGGCCTGAAGAACATTTTTCGGCCAGTTCAAAATGGATTCAGATACTGGATGTCTACACGCAAAGGACAAAAGACGCGAAACTCGTCTAGCGAAATATACAGAATAAAGCAAGTAACTACAAAATAATGCAAAACTTACTTACATTATTCGGACTGTTATCTTCATCTTTATCGCCATATTCGCAACGTTTAGGCCGTTGTACGCACTGGCCTTCTTCAGGTGACTGGAATGTCCCACCGAACGTAAACGTTAGGCGGCCTGACGATTGCGTCTAGCATGAAACAGCCTGTCGCCTCAGAGTGTTGACTTCAATGTTGTTGACTTTATATATATATATATATATATATATATATATATATATATATATATATATACAGGGTGTCTAAAAAGTTCGTGTGGACATTAAAAAATTTACGGTAAATTTATAACTTTATTTGTATTTGCGATAGAAATAATTTGTAAAAAGTATTAGAAAGAAGTAAATCTATATTTTTTAAGGTTTTATTGAAATTTTATTTAAGTTTCCACATGTCTTCCATCATTAGCAATACAAAGGGTAATACGATTTTGCGGTTCCCGGAAAACATTTGCCAACTGATTTACAGTAATGCCTGAAATCACATTAGTTATTTTAGCTATACTTAAAACTAGGTACATTAAAACTTATAACATTTTTTACAGATTATTTCTATCGCAAATACAAATAAAGTTATACATTTTTTAAAGAGCACACGAACTTTATGGACACCCTATATATATATATATATATATATATATATATATATATATATATATATATATTATCATCCATACGCAGCCTGTTTCGCTGTATCACAGCTCGTGAGTGGGGCTAGATATCCGTTTGCTTCAAGCCGGAATCGAAACTCGACCGATTTGACATCAATCAGAAACATTTACTCCTAGGCTATCGGCGCACAGAGAAAGGTAATTTTTTGAACGCATCATACATGTTGTATAAACGCCCTACCAGTCGTCATGGCGCCCAATTCTTACGAAGAGTGTGTGTGTGCTCTGTGCGTTTGTTTTGTATCGATATCATATTCTCTTAAGATAATAAAAAAACTTTAAAATGATACAAAAAGGGATATAACCATATTCATGCAAGTTACCAAAAGTTTATTATCAAATTTCGACCTATAAACTTTATAATACACCAAACTTTATTTACATAATGGTTAACTTGCTTCACGACGCATAAAGGCTTCAGGCAAGAACCAATGTCTGACACTCTAAAAGACCATATGTCTGCAAATTTACATATCTCTGAGGTTAGTTTTTTTAATCCTTCTCGGCATTATTTTTATTTTAAAAAATTTTTTTTATCAATTTGTTGTTTTTATTCTTTCTTCTGGTCGTGTTTTGAAGATTAATAATTTTTCCTCCTCCCATGAGAAACCAAACAGCTCCACCTGGTGTGAAATGAAGATATTAGCGAGGAGGTTTATTTATGCAAATTTATTTTAAAGATATTGTGAGTTGCATATCCAAATCATCTCACATCAACAAACTGATATGCTACGGTGTACATAAATATTTACTAGTTGGTGCATGTAACAAATATACGCACAGATATATATATATATATATACATATATATATATGCATATATATATACATACATTTATATATATATATATATATATATATATATACATACATATATATATATACATATATATACATACATACATATATATAGATATATATACATATATATATATATTTGAAAGAAAGAAAAAGCCACAAAAGTTTGGATTTCTGTCTATATCTCTGAGATGAGTTTTTATGATTACTTACATTCTTAGGACTGTTGACCTCATTTTATTGCCATATTCACAGTGTTACGGTGGTTGAACGCTCCGACCTTCTTCAGGTGATTGAAATTACGAAGCGAACCCTTTATTTCGTCCAAGTTTATTGTGTCTCAAGGACACATAGCCCCGTTGATAAAGACGTTGGTTAGATCCAGTGACTAGACACACAGAGTTGTGAGTTCAATGCCAGGCCGCAGCAGTGGTGAACCAAACCTGGACAGTTGAGTTAAAGGAAATTAACTAAGATATCTGGAAGAGGCATGGAGCGTGGAACTAGAACAATCTACCTCTACTTATCTTCTTGTGTCTTCCGCTTTTTGTGATGTCTTTCTTCCACTTACGTGTATCTCTATTTTTCTCCATACATATATGTTGTATTATTAAAAGGAAACCTATATAGTATACGTATACACTTTGTATGGCATGTGTAAGGTTCCTCTGTGTGTGTGTGTGTGTGTGTGTGGTTTGTTTAGTGTGTTTGTCTTTGCAGGTATGTGTGTATATATTCGTTCTCCATCCATATATATTACATATTATATTATAAGGAAACATTAATATATATACATACATTTTGTCTGGTGTGTTTGTATGTGTGTGTATGGCCCGAGAAGTGTGTTTATTTTTGCCAGTGTGTATATATATATTCGTTCTCAATACATATATTTTACATTATTATAGGAAACCTATATATATATATATATATATATATATATATATATATATATATATATATATATATATATATATATGTATATATGTGTGTGTGCTTGTGTTGCCCGTGCTTGATTCAAAAATCGTACGACTCATACTGCAATCGCTATCACTTGACTTAAAATATTTTTGCCCTTCCTTGCCTTTAAAGGAGTTCCTTTTGCCGTGCTGATGTAGCTACACGCCTTACTTCTTGCCTATCTCACACTGCGAATTTTGTCTAAGCTCTATACTAAACAGTAAATCTATTATGAAAAAAGAACTAAACAAAATGAACACAAAACAATCAGCTTTAAAAAAGGACTCATAACTGGAAAAACCAAATAAAAAAAGAATGTTAACAACAAATACTTTTTCAAACCCAAGCCAATTCTGCGGAATCAGTATCAACGTTGAGTTTAAGCAAGTGAATGAGCCAATTGGAGTAAAGTGCCATGCAGATTTAAATTTTTCCCACTTGTAACGAATGCAGCTATCGATTTTTTTTGCATGCTAGCATGCTAGTTAACATTCGTGTCAGTCAGCTGTTGGTCCTCACGCTGGCTAATAGAATCTTCCTGTCTATCGGTGGCAGCCAGCTATAGGCTCTCACACTGGCCAGTAGAAAATGGCCGCAAACTACATGAAAACTACCGTAGAAGCATGAAAGCATGTTAGTGAACATTCGTGTCAGTCAGCTGTTGGCTCTCATGCTGGCCAATAGAATCTTCCTGCCTATTCGTGGCAGCCAGCTATAGGCTCTCACTCTGGCCAGTAGAAAATGGCCGCAAACTACATGAAAACTACCGTGGAAGCATGAAAAAATCGATTATTTCCACTATCGATGGGAGTTGGGAAATGCAAAGTTGGTCTAACGTGGAGCATGTGCATGTAAATTTGGGTGCGAATCCGTCGAGAATTGAGGCCGTGCATTCATTACACGCACACACACATCCTGCCTTTTATACATATATAAATACATATATGAATATATATATATATATATATATATATATATATATATATATATATATATATATATATATATATATATATATATATATATATGCACACAAATACACACGCATACACACACACGCCTATATATATATATATATATATATATATATATATGTATTTTTGCTTCTTCGCTTATATTAAATTTAACGTAGGGCGTATTTGATTGGTCGGTCAGAGTAAACCCCACAAACCTTATAAGCCCCTACCGTTTTTCTTTCGTAAAAAGAGGTTATATTTTTCTTTTAAATTTAAATCAATCGTTCATTCGCCAGTAATTTACTATTGCCTGAAGACATGCATTTGATACGCATCGAAACGCGACTGCAACTGTGTAGTGATTTTGACATGTTTTCGATGTAATAACGTAAAATAAATAATTTTGGTATACTTTGTATTAAGCCGTCTCTTAAATTAAATGATATGAACGTTGAAATTGTACTCTATTCGTTTTCATCTTATCTGTATATATATATATATATATATATATATATATATATATATATATATATATATATATGATTGTTCATAAACATTTTCGATTCTCACCCGTAGAAGTGCAGTTGAAATGCACTGAAACGAAGTTGCATCTTTTTAGTGAGTAAAATGGTTTTGTCTACATGATAAAATTATAATATATATATATATATATATGTGTATATATATATATATATATATATATATATATATGCCGTTTATTTTAAATGACAATTATATTAAAAAATATAAATGTTCCCGTCGCAATGTAATCTTCTATGTGCCTCAGGACATTAGTGGTCATGACTCTCCACAATTTCCTCCACGTAGTAGCTCTTAATATATTGTATCCTTTTTATCTCTCCTAAACCAATAAACCTTCCAATAATTCTTGGATAGAGCAGTTTGATGTCTCAACAAAGGATTGGAAATGGAATGTCGGTGAATGTATAGTCTCTATCTTCACTTTCAACCGGATATGCCTATGTATGTCTTTTTGTCTTTGATATTTTCTTTTGGGAAAATGGTAGCTTGCTATATATATATATGTATATATATATATATATATATATATATATATATATATTCATATACATACATATATATAAATATACTTACATATATATATATATATATAAGTACATATATGAATATATATATATATATGCGTGTGTGTGTATCCGTGTGTATTTGTGTGCATATATATATATATATATATATATATATATATATATATATATATATATATATTCATATATGTACTTATATATATAGATATATATATGTAAGTATATTTATATATATGTATGTATATGAATATATATGTATGTATATATATTTGTTTACATATGATCGATTCTCCCGTCGAATTCGACGTAAGATGGTCAGGCAGATCAGTTGCTAGAAACTGAGATCCCGACACCGACACATGAGATTTGATTATAGTGGTGAAGGCTCTGCGCAGGCCATCCACACTTTTTGGAGGGACGAATACAGGGGCCTGGTACACTGAGTGCCATAAGGTCCCCAAACAACCCTCCGCAGGTTTTGAATTCAGAGTTGTCCTTCTCCTACACCAGTTTCCACACAAGGCTATAGAACCCAGTCTGCCCTGCTATTTACCCATAGTTGGAGGGAGAAGAAGAGGATTCACACCTTTCCCAAGATATTTTAAGACATTTTTATATTTATACATTCTTTTTATAGATACAAATATTTACGTAAATGCTCTGTTTATAATAAACGGTATTAAACAACATTTACCGGCCTGAATGTCCGAGACAAGAATGTATAAACATAAAAATGTCTTAAAATAATAGCCTGACTTTGTCCCTTTCATAATATATATATATATATATATATATATATATATATATATATATATATATATATATATATATATATATATATATATATATATATATATGTGTGTGTATATTGTTTGTCCATGTTATTTGTTTTGTTTGTTTAACTATTTACCCATAGCTCGAACCTAACAGGTGCTACGACTCCGAGTCAAGGGAATCTGGGAACAACAGCAATTAAGAGGTGGTACCACGCTCCTCAAAACCTCCCGCTCAGAGCCCTTGCTACAATGATGTATTTTATGCACGTTCACACCAAGATGCATGCATATATAGATTTTAACGGTCTCTGATTTTTTAGCCTCTAATATTGTTTGACAATTATTCATGTGATAAATCCGCGTGGAAACCGTAATGCCTTCGTATTATTTAGGCACGATCGAAGCTAATCTCATCAATTACTGATTCCGTTCATATTAAATTTGCGTGAAGTTTTCTTATGTGGCAGACGTTAACCGGCGAGATTTCACGCCTTTCTTCCTCAATTAGGAAGAAGTATCTGAAGCAGATGGAATTTTTAAAAAAATCATCAAACATTACCTTTAATTTCCATATTTATATATTTTATTTTAGTATTTTATTTATTTATTGATCCCGTTGATCTCGAAATCATTTTTTAATATTCTTTTCCACCAGAAATATTTTTTGACGGTGGCCTCTAAGGTTTGTCATCATCTTTTATGAACTTTGGTTGCGAATACGTTAACCTTTCTCAAAATCATCCACTTCCGGTCGATATATTCCATGATCTACCTCAAATTTATTTTCTACAAAATGCTCCTTGACAGACAATGGATGATTTATTAACGTTAGAAATAAGAAGTTGTTTATTATTATAAGGATCCGAGAAAGGAAGATGGGAACCAGAGATTTTGGAATTCCAGGTACATATTGGTTCTTGAAAATGGCGGAGAAGGCCAAAAACACTTGAGCAAAACAGTAACATAATATGGACAGTTTATCTAGAATTTTGAACAAAATATTCAACACCTTATTGGAAAAAATACCATAAATATTAAAGAGACGTCGCTTCTTATTAATCAAACATATAACTTATTCGTGTATACATATATATATATATATATATATATATATATATATATATATATATATATATACACGAATAAATAAATATATATATATATATATATATATATATATATATATATATATATATATAATAAATAATATATAATAAATAAAATATAACATATATATAAATATTATTTATTAAAAAATTATAACATAAATTATATCATACTTTGTTATATTTTTTAATAAATGCTCTACTCTGTATTGAGCACCCTTTTAAGAATAGTGTTTTTGGCTATTAGAATTTTACTCTATCTAAACCATTACCTACACTTGTATATATATATATATATATATATATATATATATATATATATATATATATATATATATATATATATAGTGTATTTAGGCAGCAATCCTTCTTTCATGCAAGCTTCATTAAATATGACAGACAGATTAATTATACAAAAACTGTCCAAATCTTTTTTTTATTGAGGCGCTTTCGGCTATATATATATATATATATACTATATATATATATATATATATATATATATATATATATATATATATATATATATATATAATTCATCCTTGATAATGGCTAAAGATATAGCCGAAAGCGATTAGGAAAATAAAACATTCGGTCAGTTTTTGTATACTTTATCAACCAAAAAGGAAAAAAAAAAAAACATACGATCATCGTAGAAATTATATAACAAACTTAATCAAAACAATTTGTCTGTTATTTACTGAAGCTAGTATATATATATAGTAAAGTAAAAAAAATCTGTTGTTATATAGTCCAACGATCATCTGCGTAAATGTGAAAGACAATTGGAAATTCCCGACGCGTTTCGTCTTCCGACTTTTTCAAGGCAATAATGTAATCGAAATATCTTTGTTTTTATAGTTACATTAAAAATACAAATTTAAAAAGATAGTCGCTTCTGTCCAAGCCTTTTTTCTGGTTAATGCAAATTACCTTAATAGTAAGAGATTTTTTTCCATGTTGACAATACAGTTAAATTCCTAGATCAATTCTGTGGACAAGTCGGAAAACGAAACGCGTCGGCAAAATCTAAGATTTTTCAAATTGTCATTTTATACCAATCTGTCTTGTCCACAGAATTGATCTGGGAATTTAACTGTATTGACGACATGGAAAAAAATCTCTTACTATAAAGTATAAACATAAAAAAATGTCAAAACATATATATATATATATATATATATATATATATATATATATATATATATATATATATATATATATATATATATATATATATATATTTGGTGCGCTTTGTTAAATTGAACTACAAACTACATAGTGTGGTTTCATACGGACTTACACAAACACACACACACACATTCGCGCGGATGTTTGGGCATCGATCTGAGGTCAGTTCCTGAGGATTCGAAAAGAATTGGATGACATATTCAGTTAAAATCATGTTTTGTGGTGTGATCACTAGCGATATCGACGTTATACTTCCATTAATATTATCGCAGGGCGGTATGCTGAACACGCTGGTCTAAATCAAGTGCCTTGAAGAGGTAGTGCTGCCTCGTGTCAAGGGATTGATTGCAGGAAGACTCGATGTCTAGCAACAGGTGTATGCAGCATGCCACACAAGCAGGAGAAGCCAGTTAAGGCTGTTAGACTATTTCTGAGACGACATCAACCTTTAAATCTGTTCATGTAACATCCCAGACTGCAACCACTTTGATTATTATGTGTGGCGCGCAGTTGAGCAAGACACCAACATAACACCTTGTAACACCAAAGATGAATTGAAGGTAAGGATTATGTCAGCATTCACCAACCTAAACAAGAAAACTGTCCAGAGGAGTTGCAAGAGATTCAGAAGTCGTCTAGAGTTCGTTGTTGAAGCCAATGGTGATTTTATTGAATAAATTTACTCTTAAGCATTTCAGGATATTTTTCTGTAATTTTGGCAAATATGCCTGTTAAAATGAGATGTCAGTGTTATTTTCATTTTTGCGAAATTTAGACGTCAATTTATGCATCGACACTTTATATATATATATATGCGTAAGTTATTCATAATATACATTCGAAAGGAAGGGAGGGATAAAAAGAAAAATAATTTCTGAAAATGTTTTCAAGAAATAATATTCTTTTTTTGGGGTGGAATGAAAAAAACAATTTTCCTTACTAATAAGATTGAAACTATCTAAGCGCTATTGATAACTGTTCTTTGCTCTTTGACCAGTTCAGTTCGTTGAGGAATCTATTTACAGACAACCTTTTTTTAAAAAAAACAATCATTCGTATCGACAATTAAATGCTTACACCTTCTGATGGCGGACCAGAAACAACTTCTTTTTCTCAAGGGCAGCAGAAAATAGACGAACAAATTAGATCTAAAATTCAGCGTTTAACTCATTCGGTTTTGCTCAGCGGCAGAACGAAAATGTTTTTTTTTTTTAACTAAATTGTTCATGCTTCGATTCATTGTCAACTTGCAGCAAAAATACTTTGTGCAAATTTCTTTAACACATTCAAGATATCTTAGGTAAATAATTGACGTAGTTTGGAAATTTCTTCTTGGTATTAAAAATCCGTTAAATACACGCTGCATGAAGAATTTGTCCTTGCCTTGTTAAGTAAAATGTCGGATGTCTAAGTCAATAACTATGTAACAAATAAAAACATTTTTAGAACACACACACACACACACATATATATATATATATTGATAATATTAGTGGTCACTATACATATATATATATAATATATATATGTATATTGACCACTAATATTATCAATATATATATATATAAATTGATAATATTAGTGGTCAATATACACACACACACACATATATATATATATATATATATTTTGGCGGGAATGTTTTTTTTTATTTATTTGGATTAATTTATCTTACGTTTTTATTTATTTTTATTTCATTTGTTTTTCATTTTTCTTCTTGGTTTTCGATGTTTTAGTAACGTAGTAAAAAATAGTCGAGAAAGAAAGAAACAAAATTCCCTGTCTTAAATTATTGTTTGGAACATTGGAATTTCATTCTTCTTTCTTTTCCATATATATATATATATATATATATATATATATATATATATATATATATATATATGAATTTCCAAGAGGATAGAATCCAGGTAGAACTCAATGTCCAGGACAGAGCAAGAATATAATATAAAAGGCTCAAACGCTAATATTCCATGGTTATAATTTATTACATTTGAATCGTAATCACGATCCAATTCATCAGACCTACAAATTCAAAAAGAAATCGGAAAATATAACTCCGGGTATGAAAAAAAATTTTTTAGTGAGAGTTTATGTGTGGGAGTGGGAAACAAGTGTAAGAGGGAAATGTATGGAAGCTTTAGAGAGAGGTGTAATAGAAGAAAGAAGAATAGGAAAGGCCTAAAGGTGAGACAAGTTTTAAAGAGCGGAGTTAAAAAGCGGTTTAAATGAGTGAGATACACATAAATATGATTTTTTTCCATGCATAATTCGCTCCCAAATCGCTGACCTACGTTAAAATTAAAAAAACCAGACACCGGAAACGTGTGGTGACATTTGCGGTGACACTACGCACAATAAAAAAAAAACGATATAATCTAAACTTAAAATCCAGAAGATGAGAGAGAGAGGAAAAATATTTTATTATATATATATATATATATATATATATATATATATATATATATATATATTCAGTATACTTCAAAATTGTGAAGCACCCCGCACCAGAATGAAGAGTGAGTCCTTTCCATCCCCAAAACGAAAAAGAACCCTTAGATTCATTGAAGAAAGAATGGAATCAATTATCAAACTTATTCTTTGAGAGACTTTTGTAACGAATACCAACAATTTAGCCATAGCTAAAGGAGGATATTTTGACGAGGGATAATCATAAAATGTTTTTTTTCTTTTTGCCATCATAAAATTTCTAATAAAAAATTATGTCTCATTGTTTTTCTAACTATATATAATAATTTTCTTCTGTTTCAAGTACAAAACAACTAATTTTGGGGCCAATTGAAAAAAAATACCAGGGTTGACTTGTGTATATGTATATGAATAAAGGTAAAAAGAAAATGTATATTAGCCAACATGTTTCGTCTTCTGATGGACTTCATCAAAGTCAATGTAATGATTTTATTATGCAAGAAGTATTGATAAACGAAGAAACGCATCGGCTAATATAAGTCTATCGTTTATTTTTATTGTCCTTTTATACATATATTTTTTTAGTTATATCTTTAATTTAACACACACACACACACACACACACACATTCAGAATTAATAATTATCGGAATCGGATTAAATCGGCTCCACACGAAACATTATTACCTGTAGAACAACATTTCCGCTTACAAAATAGACAGAAAAGATAAAGTTAGGAAAATGCTAGAACAACATGAAGGTAAATGGATTTTGCGCCTCAAAACACTTTGTCCGGATGGACTTAGCTACAGACTAAACAGTAATATATAACCCCATACATCAACCCCCACCATATTTCATTCTTACACATTATAATCTTTGCATAGTTGGATATACTCTACTCTTACTATATAGAAGAGGACACCAACCATGACTCCCCTAACCTCCAACCACACTAGACAGACATGTCTCCAGTGGTGATGAAGTCTCCCACATGCACACACTCACACAAATATATACACATACACACATCACACACACTCCAAAAAACTAAAAGATAACATACACATAACATACGCAAGTAAGCTGTCAAAATGACTAAGGAGGTAAATCTGAGACGCATGAGTCTCCCAATCTCTCCTTAAACGAACTTAAAAAAGTCTTTTGAATAATATATGGACTGACCAAAAATTACCGATAAAAAACACAAATGAAAACTACAGGTAAAGTTCGCCTTCTTCAGAGGCAGTCATTCACCCCTGTAGTTCATTGCTATTAACTAGTAAGAATGTTTTCTGCTGATCATGGCCATGCTGAGCGAAACTAGTCGAAGGACCTAATTTAAAAAATAAAACAAAAATATTAATATACAATCCAGTGTCTCTGTAATTTTTTACTTTTAAATTATTTTAAAAAAAGGACTGAAAAAAATGAAATTATCATATTAAACCAGAACCCCCTGAAGACTGGAAATCTTACCAGGAAACTTCGAATATATATATATATATTGTTAGAACCAATGTTCGGTTTCTCAGGAAGGTGACTTATTTATATTTCCAATGTCGTTAGGCGACCTCAATGTCCGACACATGTAGAAAAAGTGCGGACCGTTAAATGACCATCACGTCGTGAATGGGGTAACAAAGTTGAGGAGAACAGTCCGAAAAATGTAAATAATTACAATATCTTATCTCGGAAATATAGCTAGATCCTGAAGATGGTCGTAGCGTATAACGGCTGAAACTTCTTGAATACTTTTTTTTAAGCTTTTCACTCCAAGCAAGGATGGAAGCCACTAGCACGCAAGGGGTTACAGAAGATTTGGAGAGTGAGCAGATAGGAGTGATAGAGGAAAGGATGTGGAGAAGGATAGTAGATAGATCAAGGCAACTGGAGATGTCGATTGACATTACATTTGAATAGTTCGAGATTATAGCTATCATGGAAACAGGAAAAGGGGAGGGAATTCCACAGGCGAGAGTTGCGAGATATGAAGCTATTGGAGTAGAAGAAAATGGCTACATTTAACAGTTTCAACAGTGAAAGGGTAAGAGTGGGATTCCAGCGTCGTAGGACGCTTGAATTCATGAAGCCTGGGAACCAGCGATAGCAGCTCATTGGAGCAATTACCGTGGAAGTATTTGTCAAAAAGACAGAGAGAGGCGACGGCGCGTCTGTGAGAGAGCGACTGCAGACGAGATGTCAGTTCAAAGGATAAACAGGATTCAAGAAGACAGAAGATGGTGATTGACATTTCATTTAAATTTTTGAAGATTGTAGATATCAGGGGTGCAAGTGAATGCAAATGAGTTCCACAGGTGAGAAGTGTGAGAAAAGAAACTGTTAGAGTAAAAGTAGTGGTTGTATTTAGCTATTTCAACAGTAAAAGGGTGGGACTTAGTACCATTCTAGTAGCATGCTTAAATCCGTGTAGTCAGGGCACCAGGGGGAAAAAACTCATTAGAACAGTTGACATGAAAATAATGTAAAAAAGACAGAGGGAAGACATCAGTGAGAAAATGACTGAAGTTGAATTGCCAAGTCAGGATCATTTACATTACATATCCTTCTTTGGATTTTGTCAAGAATCTCAAGATGAATAGCAGGAGCACCAGATGTGCACAGATGAATGGTTGATTTGTAATGTGCAAGATGGACACTGACACTACTTTTCTTGCAGTAGATGCAGCTATTGATTCTCTTGCTTGCATTTTAATTTCCCCAGTTCATCTAAGTAAAGATTGGTGATTAAAATCGCAATATAAAAATGTAATGATAGAGAGAATGATAAAGAAATAAATGACAATAATCATAATAATCATGGTAAAAGAAGTATTTCTGACACGTATTAAAACCTATTTTTACACTTTCATAGTGTTTTGACCCCAGTTTGGGTGTCAACTATTTTCCCATGCCTGGGACCCTAACAGATCCTACCACCCCAGGGCAGGGTGAACCTGGGAACTCCAGTAATTAAGATGTGGTTCCACGCTCCTCAAAACCTTCTGATCAGATGCCTTGCTGTTGGATGTAGTTTATTGTCTTACCCAGGACGCGGATATAGTTTATTGTCTTACCCATGACGCGGATGTTGTTTATTGTCTTACCCAGGACGCGGATATAGTTTATTGTCATAACCATGACGCGTTTGTAGTTTATTGTCTTACCCAGGACGCGGATATAGTTTATTGTCTTACCCATGACGCGGATGTAGTTTAATTGTCTTACCCATGACGTGGATGTAGTTTATTGTCTTACCCAGGACGCGGATATAATTTATTGTCTTACCCATGACGCGGATATAGTTTATTGTCTTACCCATGACGCGGATGTTGTTTATTGTCTTACCCAGGACGCGGATATAGTTTATTGTCTTACCCATGACGCGGATGTAGTTTATTGTCTTACCCAGGACGCGGATATAGTTTATTGTCTTACCCATGACGCGGATGTAGTTTATTGTCTTACCCAGGACGCGGATATAGTTTATTGTCTTACCCATGACGCGGATGTAGTTTATTGTCTTACCCAGGATGGAGAAAACGTGAGAAAACACTGAGTATAGAACAAAGGATAAACAGGATTCAAGAAGTGACTGACATTTCATTTAAATTTTTGAAGATTGTAGATATCAGAGATGCAAGTGAATGGAAATGAGTTCCACAGGCGGGAAGTGTGAGAAAAGAAACTGTTATAGTGAAAGTAGTGGTTGTATTTAGCTATTTCAACAGTAAAAGGGTGACTTAGTACCATTCTAGTAGCATGCTTAAATTCATGTAGTCAGGGCACCAGGGAAAAAAAAACTCATTAGAACAGTTGCCATGAAAATAATGTAAATAAGACAGAGGGAAGACATCAGAGATTTCTAGAAATATTCAACGTTATTATATGTCTTAGCTCCAGAAAAGCTGTTTCCAGATGTAATTATAGAAATTCATGTCACGACAACAGGATTTGAAAAAAAAAGAATCTAATATTTTAATGTTTAAAATGAAAAGAATGTTATAGAGTTTTCTTTTCATTTTCATCCGCCATTTTCTATTCTAATGTTCTTTACAAGTGATTATTCAAGTATATCCATCAGTTTTTCTTATTCTCAAAGAAAAAAATATATATTTGTTCTATTCTACGCTTCACGTTTTAGTCATTGTTCTTTTTTTTTTTTACTATCACTGTAAAACACGTTTATCATCAGTAATACCTGATAAATACCGCCTTACAATCCCAGGTAACAAATTCAATCCCCATGAAGATATATAAAAATGTATCATGGAATCGTGATTCTTTCGCCTTGAGGCATCAGGATGTTTGCAAGGGCAACGAGATATTGTCTTATTATGAATTCATGTCAACTAAATATTTTATTGCCTTTAAATTATTACTGGCCCACCTAACCTGTGAGCTCAGGAAAAACCTTTCTTTTCGAGCAAGATGGCACTAGGAGTGTTCAGTTTTAAATTCATCCAAACAGATAGCTATTGATTGTAATGTGATAGCGCGTATTTTATTGTGTGGGGAATTTGACAGTTCAAGCGGGAGAAAAAGCAATGTAATTGCCAGGGTTACGTTTTTACTAACTTTTTATTGTTACATAGGTCACGTGACTTTATTACCACGTGATCCCTGAAGTAGTTATAAAGGGAGTGTTTTTTTTTTCCTTTTCATTTTTGTATTTGCTTAATTCAAGTTATCAGACGGTCACATTACGTCGCGGGATGGTGTCATATTTCGCAACTTAAGGTAAATGCTTTTGCTTCTTTTCCTCGTCCTGAACACGGTCTCTAGATTTTATGGGGTTGAGATTTTCCCAAAAAGTGGTTAATTTGGCATATTTTGTTTGCTGATTCACCTATTAAAGATGGAAAAATAAGCGACACCTTTGTTTTTAATATTATGTCATTCATTTTAATGGTGAATAGCACAAACAGACCTGTCAGAATTACCATTAACGGGAATTCACTGGAGGAAGTGTCCAGTTTTAAATTCTTAGTAGCAATCGTGTCTAAAAATACTATTATCCTTTCAACTTACGGATTTGATATATATATATATATATATATATATATATATATATATATATATATATATATATATATATATAATAAAAAGGCTTAAACACTAATATTCCATGGTCATAATTTATTCCATTGGAATCTTAAATACGATCCAATTCATCAGACCTACAAATTCAAAAAGAAAACAGAAAAACACATATATATATATATATATATATATATATATATATATATATATATATATATATATATATATATATATATATATATATATATATGTAGCGAGAGAGAGAGAAAGACATAGATAGATAGATACATATGGAAATTTTTGAGAATAGTCCTAATACGAGGATGCGCTGAATAAGTTCATAGTCTAAGAAGGGGTGATGACAACTTTGAAATCATGCTTGCATTAATCTAAACTGTATTTTATAAATAATTGCATTGTTTATTTCCTAGTAAACGGACATCTTTTGAATAATAATCATAATAATAATAATAAAAATAACATTAATATATATAATATATATATAATTCTTAGTATAATATATATTTATATATATATATATATATATATATATATATATATATATATATATATATATATATATATACACACATACATTCAGTGGTGTTCGTTAAAAGTGACTCACCTGATTTTTTTTTTACTAAATGTTCTCTTCTCCTATGAACGGCCGAAACGTTGTGGTAACATCGATAAAGTTGAGGACAATAGTTTGAATTTAAACAGTGTAGATAACAATTGATTTAGCACTCCAGATCACTTATGTAAATTGATTCTAAATCCCCATACGGAGGCCAAAACAAAATATAACGTAAGATAATATCAGATTCTAACTCTAGTAAAAGTTTACCCGTACCTAACATGAATCTGATTCTTTTCTTCCCTGGATATATGATCAGTCGTGCCTGATTTCAATGCATCTGTCGTAAACATATTTTAATATTCTTCTAGTTTTACCTTAAGATAGAGGATATTGTCGCTCGTATTTTTCTACCACAACTTCACGAGAAAGAATATATGCAGTACTTAGTTAAATTTATTACTAGGATTGCCTGGTTCGGGAAAGATATTTCAGAAAGGTTATCTGCTTTTTTAAACGTGTTAGAAGACTTTTGATGTTTTTTTCAGTTTTACCTTTAGATAGAGAATATTTACACTTTTGTATTTATTGTCACGAATTCATGAGATGTAATATATGCAGTTCTCACTTATTTTCTTTCAAGGATTGCCTGTTTCGCGAGAGATATTTCAGAAATGTTAGTTTTTTTAAAAAAATATTTTATCATATGCTAGAGTGTTATGAACTGCAAAGCCTTTGAATGTTTTCAAATATATCTGTTATGTATGGTAGACAGACTTTGACACTGTTTATTGTTGCCTCGATCACTGAGTATACTGATCTTATTTTTGCAGTGTAGATGCACCTTGGATTTATATTCTAATTATGACCATTTGTTACTATGTTTGTGTTATGGGTCCTTACCTATAACTACAGAATGAACTCTTCCTAACACTAAGTATACTACGCCTCTCAAGAGAGAGAGAGACGAATCGAGTTGAGCCGATAGTAGTTCACTCCAAACCAGACTGACAGTCATACTAACACCTTCCACATCTTGTATTATTATTCCGTGTAATATATCTTCGTTATTTCTACTCTTGTGTTCGTGTTGTTCTCCCTTGGTCCTAACCTGGACCATAACAGTTTGGCTCGCTAATTTTGAGTTTTGAATTTTAAACTACATATTAATAATCGTTCCTAAGCTCTAAAAGTTCGGATTAAACTTATTATCGTGATCCAACAAGGGATGTTTTACCTCAAATGTGGGCGTCTGAAAATGCTAAGCTATGTGTAATTCTCAAAGATCAGTGATAGCAACAGGTCTTAATATAATAGTTTCAAAACATCGTTCTATTTTGGATTTTCCTTGAACATAGGAAGTTTCCTGTGGGATGATATTTTTTCTTTGTTTAATAATTTAAATAAATAAACAAACGTTCCGAATATAACCGACAAGAACTTCGGAGGAAATTACAATGTCGATTCAATGCAAAAGTAAATATTTCCTTTCGAAATATCAAACTGATTCGAGAATAGAATTATTATATCTTCTTCTATGTGCCGTACCCCTCCCCACAGGAAGTAGATCATGGCCCGTCACAATTTCCTGTCTTTTGCAGCATTTAGTAAATATAGTACATTCGCTATTTCTCTTAATACTTGTTCGTCCAACCATTTAAACCTGTACGTTAGGCAGGTTATACGCTGCATGCATCTGTCTCTCTTGACCCCACTGTGTCAAATTGTCTAGGTTCCCTTTCCCCATTGTGTCCTAGAACTCTCTTATATTTTAAATATAAGGGACCCTTTCCTTTCCCTTTTTCTCTAAAACTCCGTTGCTGTTCCAATTTTTAGTGATGAGATACTTCAATAATTACATGTGTAAGGTTTCTTACGGGAACATTTTATTGGACATGAAATAATGGTGGTGAAAAAGAGTACATGCAGAAAAATAACAGTCCAATTGATTTTAAATGCAAAATAACATTTATTAAAAGAAAATTAACAAAAGGAAAATTTTGTTGAAAATAGATTGCGTGCACAACGAAATTTGTTTTGAATATATTCGATTACTTACTATGTTGGTGTGTTTTAGAGTGAAGCGTTCACAGCCCATTTACCTTCAGCGTGGAAGGTTCATGTCATCAGTTCGAAAGAGGAAATCTAGGAGAGTGAGATACTTTAAGGTATACGTGTTTTTATATTCGAGATCTGCTGATGATACACGGTTTATTTAGGGCGGCTACTGCTATTATGTTTAAAGGCAATGCAAAATGTTTAGTACATGGTATTTTCAGTATCCTTCTTTCTTGCCTCAAATCCCTTCTTCCTCTGTGATGAGATTGTCCAACATTCACTGACATATAGGAGGACCAATATTACATTACAATTTAATACTCTTTTCCTTGTTTCTAACAAAAGTTTCCTGTTTTTAATTTTTTGATTAGCTTTTCGAAGGTAGCTTTAGCTATCCGAATGCGCCTGCAAATTTAGGTATTGTATTTCCCTCCTCTGTTAAAATTCTTCCTAGATATTTAATTCTGTTTACTTGCAGGATTTTGGTACCTCCAATTTCTAATTATCCGAAAACCATATACAGCGTGTGCCAAATAATTTTATTTTAAAAGTAATTATCTTGAAAACTACTAAGTCTAGCACAATAAAATTAAAGAGTTTAGGTGTTGAACATAAAAAAAGTTAATTCGGGGATCAATTTCAAAAGGGTTCAATATATGCACCGGCTGTGACACGGCACACGTCAAATCGGTAGTTAAGCTCTTGCCAAACACGCTGTAGCATGTCTGTTGTAACATTATCCAATGCGGAAGTGATTTTCTACTTGAGTTCATCAATGCTAGCAGGAAAAGGGGGCATAGTCCAGTCCCTTCACATATCCCCATAAAAAGAAATCACACGGGGACAGTTCCGGTGACCGCGGGCGGCAATTTCAGCAGAAAACTGTCTTCATCTCCACCACGCCCGATCCATCTCTCTGGCAGATGTTCACTGAGATAAGCACATACTTCCATTAAATACAAAATCTTGATCTGTTTCTATAGATTCTCTGAAAATTTGAGGTTATTTTAACAAGAATTGCCAAAATTATTGGCCGGCGAAATGATGTCAGATTTTTTGGGACAGACTCCTTTCTTTCCGCTTTACTTGACAACCTTCTGTAGATTCTTGTTATTTCATTTCCGTGTCTGCTATCACCACTGTGTCATCTGCATATTTAATATCGTTACTCAAATTTGTCACGTATCGTTGCATTTTCTATGGATTTTGTCTCCTTAATATATATATATATATATATATATATATATATATATATATATATATCCGATGCGATGAGAACGAAAGTAATATATAAATTATAGCGTTCGCAGCGTTAATTAAAAAAAGAGCTCGATACAGGTAGTAGAGCGATAATTATTTATTTATTATAATTTTATCATATAGACAAAACCATTTTACTCACAACAAAGATGCAACTTGGTTTCAGTGCATTTTAACTGCACATCTACAGGTCCATAACCATTTCCGACCCTCACTCGTAGATGTGCAGTTAAAATGCACTGAAACCAAGTTGCATCTTTGTTGTGAGTAAAATGGTTTTGTCTATATGATAAAATTATAATATATATATATATATATATATATATATATATATATATATATATATATATATATATATATATATTCGTTTGCCAGCATAAGTCTATTTATTTCTGCTATAAGCATCGAACACCATGATCAGCATCATGGAAATATTCACCGCACCCACTAATATAAAGTTGAAGCCATAACTTCACTGTAATTTCGCACCAAACTAAGTTAAGCGTAGTAAAGTTGTAGAGATTAACAGTTCCAAGCATTTCGTAATAAAAAAAAAATGGTAGAAAAACGTAGCAAATTCCACAAGCATCGCATCTTGGAGTAGCAGCAAGTAATCACACCTCACAAATCGTTAATATAGTATTAACTTTAATCCTCACTGGAATCTTGTGGCGGAGAAAGCTCGGATTAGTCAACATATCCGACACCTTCTTGTTGAGTAAAGATTAAGACAAAAATGTTGGCCTTAGATTAAACTAAAAATGAAAACTAGATTCGATGCCTCCGAAACGAATATGAATTTGTCGATCATTTGAACTGGAATGAATTCAGTTATCACTGAGCGAAGTATATTAGTGACTTCTGCCTTGATAAGTTTTAAAAGGCTTCGAGCCTCATTGGGTACTCGATACTTCTACAATACTAATCTTAACTTATTAAATATCTTGTCGGCAATAGTGGACGCCAGTATGACATTGAATTGTTGGGTTGTATAGAACATAGCTATAAGAAAAAAGATTCAACACACTTCAATATACATGTGAAACAATGAAATCCAGATGTGATCAGGAAATCCACATAATAATTTACGGAAAAAGATGTTATCTGAGTATTTGTAACTGTGTAGACAATATAATCTACGAATTTACTCGCAGTACTAGATTGGCAGTTAGGTCTTAGCCTTTTACAGTTGCAATAGTTAGATGTAACCGCAAGTTCTATGTTAACAATTGCTTCTCCCACACTTCTCACTTATAGGAATCTCTGTAAACGTTTTCCTTTCCTGTAAAGATTGGTACTCAAAAATGTAAGTAAAATGTCAATTGTTACCTTCTGTTTTCATTCCTGTTCTTATATTGTTCTCTGTTCGTAATGTTTTCTTTTTTATATTCTTCTGTATTCAGCAACTGCTTGTGTTGTATTGCCTCCATGGCCTTGTCTGGGATGAAAAGTAAGATCTTCGAAGATATCATCGGGCGAAAAAAGGAAAATTAAATAAATACGGTAATTAAGACTTTAGATGGCGTGTGCCGCTTAGCGTGACTTGGTTAGTTTTATCTGTTAAAGTTAGAACTGGTAGAACTAAGACAATAGAAGTCTTCTGAACAGTTTCCATTGAAATAGCAATAAAGTAACAAGAGGTTTGCAAAGTTTCTTCTGTGAGAAAGGGGTTGCCAGGGTGGGAAGAAATTCATCACCCACGAGCCCACGTAAACGCTTCTGAACTCTGTCGAGACTGGAAAGTAGACACCGAGAGCTCATGTCCATATATGGCAGCAGTACACCATTTCCAGCCTGATCTGGTAGAGGATGGCAGGTGAAGTCAGGCATCAAGAACCGACCATTTTTACGGCGTCTTTCCTGACAGATCGTATGTACGAGTCTCACAAGGTCTGGATTGACTTCCGATAGGCGCCCGTTCACGGGGTATCCAGTTCATCGAAATAGGCGAAAATTCTGAGCCCGCTCCTTGACGATGGAACGTCACTTGTTTCGGTTTTTGAGACATGGAATGTAAGCAGCTAGTTCTCCCACCACACTGAGTTGTTAGTTCTAAGTCAGGGGAAAGATTAGCTGTCCGGTTATGGTTATCTAGAGAGCCAAGTTAGAGGAGAGATCATCTATCATGCTCTCCTAATCTAGATATGATCCCCGTTAACTTTACCTGCATTCGAAACATTTGAAAGTGAATCTCTGAATAAACAAACAAGAAAGAAAATTGTTTTTTCATTTCTTGCCATGTCGATATTTTAAACTTTCCTTCATCTAGTAAAGGGAAAATTAGTGTTTCTCAGTTCCTGTTCACACAAACGAAAATCAATTCACAGTGAAAGGTGATTTGTCTGGTCGGGGAAAGCACTGATTCGTCGTTACACATAGCGACAGTATCAATTCACAAAACCAGTTTTTCTCCTTTCACAGGCCCAAATAAAGACGACCAGCATTTATCTATTTGTGAATCAAGTACACACTTGTGCAAATCAATTGAAACAACAGTTTTAGATTTCTTTTTCTTTCACCATACACTCAGTTTTAGACCCACTGAAGTGACAGGGTGTAATTGATTTCTATTTTTTACTCAGTCATTTTCAGTGGTGTGCAGTAATATGAATCTGTTTTGGAGGTGTATGATGAAATTTATTTGGCCATGAAAAATACTGCGTCATCCGTTACTGCATGAGATTTTCATCACGCCAAGACACTATTGTTACGACTGTCGATTAGTTGTCCTACGTCCATTGTCTGCGATGGACGTTACTCCAAGGAAGCGCACGAAAATTGTAATGCTGCACGGACACAATGGCAAACTTATCAGTGAGCAAATCAATGTACTATAGACTGGTCCAGAAACTCTCCTGATTTAAATCCAATCCAGAATCTGTGGTTAATCTGCAAGGAACGACTTCGTGGAATGGACATAAAAAGTACTATGTGCACTGGGTCATGTTTCATTGGAAAAATGCGACAAAAAGTAAATAATAACGGAATTATTCGTTTTGTTTCAATTAATTTGCACAAGGGTTTAAATGCATAGAGATTCAAATAAATTTACCTGTAGCAAAGCACGCATTTAGATTCATTTATTTATAAGTAATATTTACCTATCTCCAAATGAAGTAAATGTGTATAAGCACGAATATAAAAACCAATAATTACAGACCAAGGAAACAATTTACTGTTTATAGATGCAAATATAATTGTACAAATGACTTATTACCTGCATTAACGTGTCATATGATTAATCGACCCAATCCTATAAAACTTTTCATTGTCTGGTTCCTATTTAGAGGATCCCCTTCATAGATAATATTCTATTTTGTTCTATCGGATTATATACAGGAAGTCTCCGGGTTACGACAGTCCCGTTTACGACGATTGGCAGTTACGACGCAATCTCTATTAATCCCATTTCAGCTAATGGCGTTTGTTACGTACTTAAGTCAGCACTGGTTCGTTCCTGGTTGTACGCCATATTGGATTGTTGTGCCTCCGCTTTCTTTCGTTTGTGTTGTGTTTGTGGAAACTTAATGCCATTCATCATAGCTTTCAAGCACGGTGCAACCTCTTTTGATAGCAGTGATACGAAAAAAAAGGAAAGTCATCACCTTGGGAGTTAAATTAGACATTTTTAAACGTCCTGCAAAGGAAGAAACAGCAACAAAAATTGCCCGGTTTCTAGATTTAACACGTTCGACTGTCACTTAAAACATGTGCATATGTGTATACATATTGAGTTTCCGTTTAAGAGATAAGGACATTTTCTTCTTAAAACAATAAGTTGGTGAATTCCAGATAAAAAAGAAAAACAAAATCTAGTTTGTTATTCTTTCTTCTCTACATGTTCTGCTGCTTTCTTCCACAGATTTTCTGTATCGCAAGAGAGACAAGATCTTACACTTTGTTATCTCATCTACCGTGAGACAATGACATCACTGGCAATAAATATAAAAGCTGCTTGAAAATATTTAATTTCATTATACACGGTTGGTTACATTGGCCCTCGCTTGTGTGGACGACGCTGCAATCCACAATGGCCACTGGACAAAGGAGTTTTCTTGGCGATAACGTGATTTTGTTTTTACTATCCATTGTGTTCGTCTTATCTGAAGCCTATTTGAAAATGCTTGGGGTGGATGGTAAGCTTATAGAAATGGAAATCAATTTCAAACAATGAATGATCTTCGTTAATCCATGTCCAGCACTTCGAATAACATTCCACCCAGCCTTCTGCAGACGTTTATATCGACCATACCATGGAATTTATTCACAATGACGACCGACATCTTGTTAGGTGTTTCTTACTCCGTTTAGAACTTATTTTGGGTACGGTATTAAAATGTGACCGGCTAGTATTTATTTTGTTTTCCCAGTATCCAATTATTTCCTATTAAATCGTAATTTTTTTAAAATTCTTACCTTTATTTTTCTTATATTCATTTCTCGAAGCTCAACTCAAATAAGTAGTTGAATCTAACACGTAAAAAAAAATTCTTTATTTTCATGCGTCTGAAGATTAATGACTGCCATGTGTTTTTAGTCATAATTATATTAGATATGTCATAGAAATGTAGATTATTACTATGCCTTACATAGGTGAGTGACGTGAGTGATTATTAATGGAAAATCGTGGGTAGGTTTTGACTTACACGGAAAATTGCGTTACAACTTATCGTAGGAAATGAACTCAGTCGTAAGTCGAGGACCTCCTGTATATAAATCGTAAAACAAATATATCTGGCTATCGGAATGTTGGTATATATATATATACTGACCACACACACACACACACATACACACACACACACACACACACACACACACATATATATATATATATATTTACATATATTAATAAATATACATATACCTACATTTGGAATGAGACTTAAGATTCGTTGTTTACTAACTCATCAGGCGCGAGATATAATTTACGATTAAAAACATAATATATATATATATATATATATATATATATATATATATATATATGTATTAAATCATAAGTTATATCTCTTGTGTGATGAGTTGATAAACAAAGAAACTTAAGTCGCGCCCCAAATGTAGATATATGTATATTTATCAACATAAATATTTATTAGCTCTATCTAGTCACATCGAGCACTGCTTAAAGTAAATTTGGTAAATATCTATTTGCTTACCTTTGTATTCGGTTGCTAATATCTACACAGTAATTGCTAATATCTTGTGATTTACCCACGTCTATTCCTATATATATTAAAAACGACTGACAAGGACCTTAAATAAAAGCACCTTGTCAGTCGTTTTTAATGAAATGTGCATGAAAGAAGGATTGCTGCCTAAATACACAAATATATATATATATATATGTATATGTATAGTCTTTCGCGTCAACATATATATATGCTGATATGCTTGCTTTCAAAGACAAACAGAAATATCTACATTTTGTGTGTGATAAGGACCGTTTTTTGGATGACACTCTTGTTTGGGTTTTTGAAGTGGTCAGTTGAGGTCAAATAATTTGATTACAAGTGGCTGTTTTGTGAAATGAAGAATTCAGAAAAGAGCACACAGTTGACTAATTCAATCACTGTACTGATCGGCCGAAAAAACGGCGGCCATATTTATGCGCATCGCCATTAAATGACGGAAAGAAAATATATGCGTGCGAGAGATGTATTCTTTTGAAAGAATGACATATTTTCTCATCTGTTTATCTTGTACTCTTCCTGACTCTTGTATGCTTCTCTTGGAATATATCTCTCGATCCACTTGGCAAACTCGGTCACATTCCCAAGCGACTGTGGAAATTCTATTAACCTGTTAATTTAAACGACTAACGCAAAATTGTCACAATTATCTGTCCGTTCTTTCTGTTCTTGCGATAACTTATGATTGAATTTTCTTCTTTTATAGATTATCGTTTAAAACTTAGCTTAACAATTGTTATTACTCTTGTTATTATTACAATCAATTAGTAACAAAATATATCCCTTACTGAATATATATATATATATATATATATATATATATATATATATATATATATATGTAAAGATCTTTGAAAATAAAATATCTTGGAAAATAAGGAAAAGGTCATCAGCCTACAACAACCAATCAAAAACTTGCAAACTTTGTTTGGAGGAAAAAATAACTATCATTAAATCCCCAGACCAAAATAAATTATTAAATAAAAGATCCGAGCTCATCTCAAAATGCAGACATGAAAACAAAAACGTCATATTCGGTTAAAAGGCACGACAGGCCATATGACGGTTCCGTATAAAATACAGGTTTCTATGAAAATTTCTCGGACATTAAGGCCGGTAAATGTTGTTTAATACTGTTTATTATAAAACAGAGCATTTACATAAATATTTGTATGTATAAAAAGAATGTTAAACATAAAAATGTCTTAAAATAATTGTCGGACTTTGTCCATTTCATAATATGTTATACATATATATCTAAAATATATAAATACATACACACACACACACACACACACACACACACACACACACACACACACACACACACACACACACACATATATATATATATATATATATATATATATATATATATATAAAATTCCAAGGTAGAACTCAATGTCCAGGACAGTAAGAATATAATAAAAAGGCTTAAACACTAATATTCCATGGAATATCTGTGTTTAAGCCTTTTATATATATATATATATATATATATATATATATATATATATATATATATTCGGTCAGGGATAATAAACTGTTTAATAAATAAACGGAGTGTCCACTCAAATACGAGTATCCACTAAAAATAACATTTAAGAGAAAAATTAGGCGCCCTCTGTTGGGATTCGTATCTGAGTTCCCCTAATAAGATTTCACGAATATTCAAGCATCACTGATCTGAAAATTCTACTCCAATTAAGAGAGAAAAGAATTCAGTTAAAGAAAAATATTCAGAAAATTCTTTAATCGCTAGACGATCCACAGTAAATTTGCATCCAACTTCTCACAACTTTTCACCATTCTTGGCAGATTTTCTATAGTAAATGGGTGAGATATTTCAAACAACAAATATCTAAATGAAATCGGCTTCATTATATACTGAAACAAATATATATATATATATATATATATATATATATATATATATATATATAAACGTTATTTTTAAATTAAAAATTCACAGCTTCTTTCTTCGTTTCGCTCGTGTGTATGTGTTGTCGCATCCTTGTAAACATAGTCCCATGAAGATCTAAAGAGCGAAACGCCTCACACGCAAACTTCTTCCAATTTGTCATACCTCTTTCCCAGAAGACACAAACGACCTGTGTTCCTGATCAAACCAAAATCATAAATGATTACATTGGTCATACAATTACATGCCTATCTAGACGACTCACATTACAGCTACTAGACCATAGATCAATTAGGACTCATTTAAACACACAGGAAGACCTACCAAACTCTATCCATAACATCCTACTAGAAAATACAAGTATAATAGCTTCATCCACATGTAAAAAAAAGATTAAAAATAATGGAAGTACTAATAATAAAAATAGAAAAAAGCCAACACTAAATAATATTAACTATGACTACGGCCACAATGTACTGACCGTTTTGTGAAAATGAAACATTGTTATAACTTCAATGACATACATAAAAAAATTCAGCTAAAAATAGAAATTAAAATTCGTCCTTGATAATGGCTAAACGAACAGTTTTTGGACAGTTTTTACACACTTTGAGTCCAGAAAAGAAATCACGTGTCCGAACAAAAGAAAAATTAAATAAAAACCTTAATCACATTACCCAGTCGTCTTTTTAGTTGTATAACACACACACACACACACACACACACACACACACACACACACATATATATATATAACCGAAATTTTAAGATAGCAGCAATGGCGATGAGGACAATATGCCTAATGCAAATATTGTAAATAAGTACACTCACATTAAATAAAAAGATGTCTACTCATACACCTTAACTATAACGTTTATCGTAATACATATATATTTGAAAGCATATATATATTTGCTCAATGCGTATTCAAATGTAAACAAATGACGTCACATATTATGACATTTCTTATGTTTATACGTACTTTTTATAAATAAAATTATTTAAATAAACGCACCGAGCAGATATGAATGTACGAGAGAAAATCATGGAGAATTCCAGTTTAAAAACAGTAAACTCGACCTTGCTAACACGAAACGTACGTCTGTGGCTAAATCGGTAAAGCATGTCAAGCTATATGACAGTTCCGTATAGGATACAGGTTCGATTCCTATCGCAGGACGCACATCTTCTATGAAAATTTCTCGGGCATTCAGGCCGGTAACTGTCGTTAATACTGTTTATTATAAACAGAGCATTTACTTAAATATTTGCATCTATAAAAAGAACGTATAAACATAAAAAATGTCTTAAAATATAAACATTATGTTTAGTATATACAAGTTTTTGTTGTTATTACAATTTTTTAACAGTGAAGTTAATAACAAGCGGACTAGATTGAAAATAATTGTGACTTCAACAGGAATCTATTAGTCTTACTTTTTCCAACGGGCAGTAGAGTATCTGTGATGAAGGAACTCACCTTATTGCAGCTGGGTCATCTATGATGTTCCAGCTGGAATCAGTGATGTTCCTTTTTAAACTTAAATCCGATTGGGTCTTTTATTCTGATTACGTTTCCGACTTCCGCTGATTTGAAGGTCTCTTGCAGCCAAACCTTTTCTCTGCTAAAAAACAAAATTCCGGTTGATGTATCGCTCGTTACAATTATTTTTATTATGCTGTTTTTGTTTCTCGATGGAGTTCATTTTCCTTGCTCAGAAGTCAGAGAAGATATTTTTTTCGTTAAAAAACGAAAAGAATTTTAGCTGCTGGGATGGGTAAATGTAACCTTTTACATTTGTGGTTAGAATCAGGCTAGCTCACATCAAGAGAGGAGTATTAAAAAAAAAGAGAACAATAATCTTGTTCTCTTTCTATTTATAATTTTATTTTATTTTTTGTTATTTCCTGCTGATAATTTCAACGTTTCTAACAGCCAACCCCCTTTTTTTTCTGTCAAAAGAATGGACTTCCGGTTGGTGTATCTCCTCGTATATATATATATATATATATATATATATATATATATATATATATATATATATATAGCAGTGGCCATAATATAAGGAACGGAAACAACAAAGACATAAATATGTGTATTACTTAAAAAGTAATACATGATTGGCAATGAAATTTTTACCGAATAAAGATTACGGTGTAATGCATAAATATTATACAAAGTTACAAAAAATTACATAATAGTTTTTTTTTAAATAAAGATTAAATGGAACAAAGGAAATAAGCTACTGGACAAAAGTTAAGGAACGATGTTAATAATTTGCATAAACTTTTAATTTACATTGTTAAAAACTCGATGGAGCTTTTCAACAATAAGTTAAAAGTTCATTTATCATTAGGACTTTATTTTTAAGCAATATAGCAAATTCTACATGCAAAACGCTCTCTTTTGAGAAAAAAACTCTTTATCGCTATCAAGAAAAAAAGTCAATTTCAGAAATTTCTGATATTGTTCATAGGTCTAAAAGTGTCGTTCATCGTGTAATTAGCAGATATAAAACCGTAAAACGTTAGATGCAAAACCAAAAACCGGCAGACCTCCAAAAACATCGCAAAGAGAAGATCGAAGAATTGTTAGAATATCTACAAAAAACCGTTCGATCACATATTCCGTGGTGGAACTCAACTGAGTTTCCTTTTTTACCCATAGGACTGGGACCATCGAGCCACGACTACTATCACCAAGCCGCTCCAACTAAGATATACAAGTAATTAGGAGGATTTGATAATTATAATTAAGTAATTCATCAATTATAATTCTCAAATTCTCCTAATTACTTATATATATATATATATATGTGTGTGTGTGTGTGTGTGTGTGTGTGTGTGTGTGTGTGTGTGTGTGTGCGTACGTGCTTAAAAGTCGTCCTATCGGGCGATATGTAAGCCTAATTTTGCGGAGGGCTCTTGATTGGGACTTCATCACAAGAGCTAGGGAGGAGTAGATGCTATAGGCAACAATAAACTACAGAAGAACTAAAAATTGATCACTGCATTTAAGTATTGCATTAATATTTAAGCTTGCCTTTTAAAATTTCAACGATAATTCTTCTGTCGCCACTTAATTTAAAGATAATTTGATGTACGTAGGTCTTTACTTTCAGTGCAATCAATTATTTTTATTTCATGGGCGAATTCGCTGGATTTCACAATTAATTCCCAAATGTATTTTCAAATTATGAAAATTGTTATCGGACAAAAATTGTCAGAAAGTATCACGTAAGAAAATCGCCGTAAACGATCGTAGTAATGAAAACTTGGGAATCCAAAATTTCAGGATTGCGTGCCTGGATCCGGCCCGGCTTTATTACAAAATGGTATATGTTAGGCTACGGCGTCTAGGAGTAAAGTTGAAAACATGGACAATTTGATTTTGAAGCATTCTAAATTGAGAACAGAATTTTTTCATTTGAACATGAACTATTGAAAGTGAGGGAGTTGTGTCCCCTTAATTGATTTTATCACTAGAAGTCAAGAAGGCGGAATCTGAAAACAATCGCAGTAAATAAATACTTGGATGACAAAATTTTGCGATTGCGGTTCCATATCCGAACCGGACTAGTTTTTAATTTGTTCACGGAGTTGTCCTGATTCCAAAATGGTATGATGTGTTGGGTTGCGGTCTCTAGAAGTAAAGTTGAAAAAGTGTGACACACTGGCATTCGCATTATATATATATATATATATATATATATATATATATATATATATATATATATATATATATATATATATATATATATATATATATATATCGCGTGTGTGTTTACATATCTGTTATGATAGAATAAAGAAAAAATAGGAAAGAGTTTATACATTTACTTTGTTTCATTTACAAATGTTAAATTAATAAAAGTTTCCTATTTATTTATTTTCTATTCTGTCGGATTTTAATTTATATTTGATTACAATTACTTCTTTCTATATAAGTAATAATACTCGTTTGGAAAAACTTTAGGTGTTTTGGCTTGTAAATGAACAAACCAATACCCAAGGAAAAATAAGGGATAAAAAAAAGAAAGAACTAAGAACATATAATTGAGGCGAAAACAATCGTCCAGAATCCAAGATCAGAGTCCAAAGAAAAAAACCTCCAACACGAGTAAAGCAAAAGTAACTAAGTAAAGTGCTGAATACGCTAAGTACAGCAAATCTAACTATGAACCTAAAGAGCCAGGTAATCCTACCTAGGTTTCACCTGCGGATCGTCAGGGTACGAGTTAGATATATATATATATATATATATATATATATATATATATATATATATATATATATATATATATATATATATATATATATAATATTGAGACACAGACTGTGAAGACGAACATAAGAAACTTCTATGCCTCTGACACGCTTCCTGCGTATTCGCTCGTGCAATTTCGATTATAATTTTTTCACTATAACGTATTACGTTCAAACTGCAAATGTACGATTTTCATCACCGACATTTTAAGACTTTTCTTCTCTATCATGATTCAATTGATTGCACTTTCGCAAATGCTAAGCTGAGGAGTCCCTGTAACCTCATAAATGTCATATTCTTCAAGGGAATCAGACTTCTTTTCATCATTAAAGCAGCACAAGAGAAACGAACGTATTCTTTCAAAACACAACAACATTCCTTTTACACGCATACAAGGATGAATAAGGTTCGTTTATGGCTTAGATTCCATTCATTTATTCATCGCATCCCATGTATAATGTCCGAGATTTGCTAGCAACGCATTGACGCATACATTTGCTGTTTTTAAAATGCCTGAAACAGACGACGTCAGAACAACGTATAATATCCGCCATCACAAGATTGAATAATTTGTTATCCTAATGTTTAGATAATATAAGCCTCGAGAGTCACGCGTGGTAGATCGTTAATGTTGAAATTAGTTACGATAAAGGAGGTGCACTATTAGTGAAGCATCACATATATACCGTAAATTGCGATGTTCAAGTCGAGTTTTCAAGCCTAAAATATATTTCGTCGTCCTGGGTATGACGATAAACTACATCCGTGTCCTGGGTATGACGATAAACTACGTCCAACAGCAAGGCCTCTGATAATACGTTTTTGGAAAAATAATGTTGCCAGCTGTACAAATATTACCGGCTAAATTTTTTTTGAAAGAATAGTGTTTCCGGCTATACGTATTTGAAAAAAAAACATTACCAGCTATACGTTTTTTGAAAAAATAAAACATTACCAGCTATATGTTTTGAGAAAAATAATATTACCAGCTATATATTTTTACACGAATAATATTACCAGTTATACATTTTTGAATAATAATATTACCAGCTATACATTTTTGAAAAAAAAATTATTACCAGCTATACGTTTTGGAAAAATAATATTACCAGCTGTATGTTTTGGAAAAATAGTATTACCAACTATACGTTTTTGAAAAGTATAATATTACCAGCTATACGTTTTTGAAAAATTATATTTCCAGTTATACATTTTTGAGGGAAAAAGATGTTACCACAAATAAAACATTTTTCGGCATTAAATGACCCATTGAGGTTGATATGCCACAAAACAACCCAAACCAAACCAATAAAATATATTTCCAAAGCTAGGGGTCGACTTATATGCCGTATATAAAATAGAGACCTTTAGCACAAAGATGTAAACAAGTGGGACAATGTTCATAAGCCTTACTGTTTTCCGCTTACGATATCTCAATCAGGCTGCCGCAAATATATCCCACTAAAACTTGTTTGGTGAAAATAATTGTTTTGTTTTTTAAATCACAAATGAATATAAACTCATAAAATTAACACAAATGAAGTATTCTATTAACCCTACAGCACACACCACGTCAAACAGCAGATAGACTAAATGTAAACAATGATATTACGCCTCTGCTCTCGCTGGTTCCCAGGCCTCATGAATTCAAGCGTCCTACGAGGCTGGCATCCCGCTCTCCCCCTTTCAGTATTGAAACTGTTAAATGTAGCCGTCTCCTCTACTCCAATAGCTTCATATCTCGCACCTTCCTTATTCCTGTTTCCCTGAAGACTATAATCTCCAACTATTCAAATGTAACGTCAATCCGCATCTCCAGTTGCCTTGATCTATCCACTATCCTTCTCCACATCCTTTCCTCTTTCACTCCTATCTTCTCTCGCTCCAAATCTCCTCTAACCCCCTTGCGTGCTAGTGGCTTCCAGCCTTGCTGGGGTGAAAAGCTTAAAAAAAAGAAAGTTTCTCAATATACACGTAAGTGCTGTGACCTTATGTAGTCTTGGCACAGGTTATCGTATACAATTACCTGACTTCATTTACCGGTAGACCTAAGTTGTGGGCCACAGGTTGATTATCGTATGTTTGGGGATGGACCTCTACGGTAAGTATAAACCTAACACCAGTATTTCGAGGAAAAATATATTAAGGTCGACTTGTACGCCAGGTGGATTATCATGCCGTAATTTACGGTATGTCAGCAATCATTACGACTGGCCGCTTGTATGCAAGTACACCTGACTCCTAAGGTGGCTAGCCAATCTCCCCTGCAGACGACTGCTCAGGCACATTCGTGTTTATTCAACACACACACAGACTATGCATTATACTCTAGCTGACCGAGCGGACCTTAGAGTCAGTTTCAGGAAGAGCGTGGACCATCTGGAGTGATAACCAATTTGAACATAGTCAGTGCTCTCAAACACTCGATCACGATGACTTGTGACTTCAAATATGGAAAAATAATTCCCAAAGAGTAATTACATCTACAGGAGAGTCTACTACGAGCCAAACTGTCACGTGACCCATTTTTACTAAAGGCATAGTTTTTTATCATACACACACACACACACACACACATAAACACACACACACAGACACACACGTGTGTGTGTGTGTGTGCCTGATTGAATAAATTACAGACATTATGGCAGCTAATTTTTAACAAAATCCGTTTATGCTCCCGAATAACCTTCCGTGTATTGATGTTAAAGGATGAGAGAAATGTGCTATAGCTGTTTAAATTTCTTTTATTTTCATTTCAAAAGTACTTTCGATTTTCTCCCAAGATCATCTTTAGGGGTGCAAGTGGTACTAAACTATATGTTGTTCATTAGTATATATATATATATATATATATATATATATATATATATATATATATATATATATATATATGTATATATATATATATATATATGTATATATATATATATATATATATATATATATATATATATATATATATATATATATAAATGGAAAAATTATATTTATTTACGCGAAAGAGTGCAATGTGTACATTTTTAGACCCTATTTTAAACACGTGCGCGCGCACACAGACACAAACACACACACACATATATATATATATATATATATATATATATATATATATATATATATATATATATATATATATACATTTTTCTTCACCGATAGCTCAACTAGGAGTTTTATGCAGAACGTGTTGATTGTACAACTATCCGTTGCATAATTTAAATAGTGATATATATTGTACAACTATCTGTTGCATAATTTAAATAGTGATATATATATATATATATATATATATATATATATATATATATATATATATATAT
>OZ038496.1:12453034-12485534 GCA_964036315.1 Acanthosepion esculentum | reverse complement strand
TTCGTGTGCACTTTAAAAAAATTATAACTTTATTTGTATTTGCGATAGAAATAATTTGTAAAAAGGATTAGAAAGAAGTAAATCTATATTTTTTAAGGTTTTATTGAAATTTTAATTAAGTTTCCACATGTCCTCCATCATTAGCAATACAAAGGGTAATACGATTTTGCAGTTCACCGAAAACATTTGCCAACTGATTTACAGTAATGCCTGAAATCACATTAGTTATTTTAGCCAAACTTAAAACTAGGTACATTACACTTTATAACATTTTTTACAGATTATTTCTATCGCAAATGCAAATAAAGTTGTAAATTTTTTAAAGTGCACACGAACTTTATGGACACCCTGTATTTCATAAGGCCGAAAGTATGGCGTTTTCAGTCAGAATTGAACTTACTTCTCAGCCTACATTGATCTAGTTGGGTACAATTTAGCTAGGTGAGATTTGTTTATCGGCAAAAAACTATTTCTGGAGTGATACCACCCATGCGGGTGTTACAAAGTCGGTATAAAAGTGAGTAGGTTACCTCGGCGTAATGTAATGGTTAACAAACCCTTACTATTTAGAAGGATTAAGGAATCGACAATTCGAGTTAGAATTCCAGTCGATTTCATTACTTGCGGGCAAATACTGTTGAGGAACTTATTAATGTATCTCACCCTTCACAGCTGTGGATGAATAGGAGGGCAAAGTGGGTTGTATAGCCTTGAATGGCACCGGTCTAGGAGAATTAAAAACGCTGAATTCAAAACCTCCAACTATGGGTAGATAGCAGGGCAGTGTGTGCTCTGTAGCCATGGCTGGCTAACAGACTACAAGATCACCTCTTAATTAAAATCTGGAGTCTATGTCCATAAGAGATATGTCATGTTCAATTCCATTCTGGCTACTCCTGTGACGACGCCGGTGCCAAGCAGTATTGGCCTTTGTCATGTACAAAATTGGTGTCCTGGAGAGGGGAAACGTGCAGCATGTGCAACTGCCGATCTCATAAAAAAAACCTGTCCGGAGCAGAACTCGGACCGACGAATGCCATACTACTTATTAACGATTTCTATTCTCATTGTTTGCCCCACGAAAAATTCGTTATTTAATAATTCAACAAAGTGTAACAAATCGTAGAATCAATCAGACTTGACAAGATAACTTTTACACCGGAGCTTACGTTTTAAAAGTTTTTACTTAGATCTCTAAATGTTCATCTGCTAAAGTTTTATTATAAGAAAAATAAAAAAAAGCTATATATATATGATTAAATTTTTCTCTCGTCAAAATATCCTCCTTTAGCTTTGATTGCTGCAGCACAAATTTTTAGCACTCTTTGCAGAAGTTTCTCAAAGTTTAAGTTTGATAATTGATTCCATTCTTTTTTCAATGACACTCAGAGCTCTTTTTCATTTTGGGATGGAAAGGTTTCACTCTTCTGTCAAGTTCATCCGATGCTGTATGTATATATATATATATATATATATATATATATATATATATATATATATATATATATATATATATATATATATGGTGGGTGGGATAAAGCTCCCTATTTACTTATAACTTTTGTTAGACGGACCACATTTGCATTACACCAGCGTACGAAGAGGGCTACGCGTGATGGACACGCTATAGAAGGCGCCTTTCGAAATTCTAACCCAACGTGTATCCCGTAGCAACATCATAACTGGACTATACGTGCTTCATTCTATATTTGCTGCAGAGGAAAGTCATGTAATCAAGTGTGTAGGGCAATTCCTGGAAAGTTGAGTTTCGCCTTAAATATAAACAATCGGTACTTCTCTGCTGATCACTCATAAGAAACCCTTCAGGAGCTGGGCCCTGGAAAGGTCATCCATGGTCTCTCGAGACTGACGAATACAGTACAACTTATTAGCGATCTGGATTCTCTTTGTGTTCCCCCATGAACAATTCTTCATTGAATAACTCAACAAAGTGCAACATGTCGTAGAATCAATCAGCCTTGACAAGAGAACTTTTACATCGGAGCTTACGTTTTGAAAGTTTTTACTTAGATCTCTAAATATTCATCTGCTAAAGTTTTATTATGACAAAAAGAAGAAGAAAAAAACATTATATGATTAATTTTTCTCTCGTCAAAATATCCTCCTTTAGCCTTGATTGCTGCAGCACAAATTTTTGGCATTCTTTGCAGAATTTTATCAAAGTATGATAATTGATTCCATTCTTTTTCAATGACTCTAACAGCTCTTTTTCATTTTGGGATGGAATGGTTTCACTCTTCTGTCAAATTCATCCGATGCTAATTCTGGGATTGTCTTCAAACTTTTGAACTCTAGGGTATATGTATATAAATATATATATATAATGTTGGTGGGATAAAGCTTCCTATTGAAAATTACTTATAACCTTTTTTAGTTTCACTACATTTGCATTGAACCAGTGGATGAAGAAGGTTAGGTTTGGTTTGCTGTGTTTTACTGCTTATCACACTCATTCGGTTATTTAATGCCGACAACTTCTTCCTGGTAATATTTTGTTTTGTCAAAAATCTATTTCTGGTAATATTTTTTCCTCAAAAAAGTTTAGCTGGTAATATTATTTTAAAACCTGTATTGCTGGTAAAATTTTTTTTTTTTTAAATATATTGGTAATAGTTTATTTTTCTTAAAAAAATTATTTCTGGTAACAATTCTTTTACAAAGTATCTCTGGTATTAAAACCCATTTTTACACTTTTATAATACTTTTTACCTCAGTTTCGGGGTTAAATATTGGGCCCATAGCTGGGACCCTAACAGGTGCAACCACCCTGGGTCAGGTTGAACCTGGGAACAGCTGCAATTAAGATGTGGTTACACGCTCCTCATAACCTCCTGATCAGAGGCCTTGCTGTTAGACGTAGTTTATTGTTTTACCTAGGTCGCGGATCTAGTTTATCGTCATACCCAGGACGCGGATGTAGTTTATCGTCATACCCAGGACGGTGAAGAGGGTTAGGCGTGACGGACATGCGTAACCCTCTTAGTGAAAGAAAGTGTAACAATTCGTAGAATCAATCAGCCTTGGCAATAGAACTTTCATGTCGGAGCATACGTTTTGAAAACTTTGACTTTCACCTCTAAATGCTCCGTTACCAAGACAACTTTAATATCCATGCCATTTATATATATATATATATATATATATATATATATATATATATATATATATATATGTGAATGTGTGTGTGTGTGTGTATCGGTGCTAGCAGGGTTATATTTGACCAAAATCTATGGACACGTTGCAGATGCTGGAGGATTAATGGCTATTTTGTATTTCGTTGCCTTTTAAGAACTCTTAATGAATAATAACCCGACTATCCCCCCATACGAATATTAGATTTCTTTCATGGCGCCCAGCTTTTCAGGCTAATTTGTAAAGAATTTATCCATGTCAACGCACTCAATCATTGATGAATAAACAGACACTTACGAGAAATAAGTGATTTAACAAAGTGGGTAGATTGATAAGAAGAGTGCAAGTCTGACCTTAAATAACAATTGTTATCTGCAGAAGGATATGAAGAAATATATATATATATATATATATATATATATATATATATATATATATATATATATATATATATATATATATCTTTGTATGATGGCAGCGACGGTCGTACCCGAAGAGGACAGGAAATAGAAATGTTGTCTTCAGTAATTGATCTATTCAGCCTCAGACAAGTACGCCCACCCGACTGGAGTCCTCTCTGACCCGTCATCAAATTGGCGACGCTCTTCTGGTCAGGCTAAATCGCTCTACTAATTGCAGGTTGCATATACACTGGCGGAGACTGGTAGTTGGACGGCGAAAAACTGATGTAAACAGAATTATTAATCAGTAGAAAATCGAACATTAGGCGCTTCAGAAAGACCAGATTACCATGTGACTCGTGAGTAAATGTAAAATTATATATATTTTTTTTTCGGATTTTATTCTTGTTCGTAGCTTTTGAATAGAAATGTTATGTTCCTAGATTCAAACACTGATTTTACTATACAGCAAATAAATCGCGCACCCTGTTGAGCAATGGGCTGGATATTAAAGATGCTGAGATGTGTACTCATCGTGTAAAAAAAAAATTAAGCGTATGGATATTTAGAGGTCAAAGTAAAAAAATTCAAAACGTAAGCTCCAATGTAAAAGTTCTCTTGTCAAGGTTAATTGGTTCTACGAGTTGTTACACCTTCTTGAGTTATAATCATAAAACACGCAGTGTTAAAATTCTACGGAGGCTCCAGCGTTGTCTAGCGATGCTTGTAATCGTCTGGGTATATCCTTTATTATTTCCAGCACCTTTTGCATATTTTCTTCCAATCGGGGTGTTGAAGGACGACCGCTTCTGTGGGTATCTACCACAGATCATGGATGATTTTTCCCAGGGCTCAGCTCCTGAAGGGTTTCTTATGAGTGATCAGCAGAGAAGTACCGATGGTTTATATTTAAGGTGAAACTCAACTTTCCAGGAATTGCCCCGCAGACTTGATTACATGACTTTCCTCTGCAGCAAATATAGAATGAAGCATGCATAATCCAGTTATGATGCTGCTACGGACTTCACGTTGGGTTAGAATTTCGAAAAGCGCCTGCTATAGCGTGTCCATCACGGGTAGCCTTCATCGTCCGCTGGTTCAATGCAAATATGGTGCGTCTAACAAAAGCTATAAGTAATTTTAAATAGGGAGCTTTATCCCACCCACCATATATATATATATATATATATATATATATGTATATATATATATATATATATATATATATATATATATATATATATATATAGAGAGAGAGAGAGAGAGAGGGGGGAAGAGAGATGCATATACCTTGGAGTTCAGAATTCGCGTCGGATGAACTTGACAGAAGCGTGAAACCATTCCATTCCAAAAATGAAAAAAAGCTCTTAGAGTTTAGAAAAAAGAATGGAATCAATTATCAAACTTATACTTTGAGAAACTTCCGCTTAAGAATGACAAAAAAATAGTGCTGCAGCAATCAAAGCTAAAGGAGGATATTTTGACGAGAGAAAAATTTAATCATATAATTGTTGGGGCCAATTTTAAACGATATGCGTATATGAATGCCATCATTCGCCCTGCCTCAGCTTGACCTATTTCCCAAGGTGACTGATATGTGGATACAAATTGTTAACTCTCACGCCTCTTATAAAAATGGTCGCTCCAGCCGTTTCCATAGTAATTTATTTTGCGAATGAACATGTTTATAAAGATGCGTAAATTTCAGGATTGGTTATTCCTAAATTTTCGCTTGAGGATGAAACAGAGCTTGATACTTTAATTCAATTTAATTTTAATAATTATATTGAATTTTTTGGCTCCTGTTTTTGAAACATGAGAACTCTTATGTAGCGAAGGATTCATATTTTTTTTAAAATAATTACATATATATAAGAATTGCATAACAATGAAACTCAACTGTATCCCATTTTTATGATGATTTCGCACTTCGGGACAAATTCACTGGAGCTTGTCAATACTAAAACGTTATGGTCAAGCAACACGGAATTTGTCCCGAAGAGCTAAATAGCCATAAAAATAAAGTACAGTTGAGTTTCATTTTTATACTCTTTTTTCTGGATCAATTTTAATATTTTACATTAATAAGATTACTTACTTACCCACGGATTTCACCTATATATATATATATATATATATATATATATATATATATATATATATATATATATATATTCTTATATATATATAATTATATTTACATATGAATATAGATATATACATAATTATATATATTTACATATATATATACATATATATACATTATTAATAATTAATATATATATATATATATATATATATATATTTGTTAATATATATTAATATATATATATGATAGTTACATATATATATATATATAACTATATATATAACTATATAAGCATATATATATATATATATATATATATATAACTATATATATATATATATATATATATATATATATATATATATATATATATATATATATATATATATATATGTATATATCATGTCTCCAACAGTACTACTGCATTGAGTCCTTTTCTCGCAGAAATCAATTTTCTTTCAGGACATGAATTTTCCAGAGAAAACGAAAAAGAACAGTCTGTACTTGCTCAGATAAATCATATGGAAAGAAATGTGTAAAGGCAACCAACCATTCCTGACCACGAAGAAGATATACAATGTTAGACTTAACCGGAAAGCCAAATCATTTCAAGATAATATGTGTTAGTGTCGTAATATAAGATGTAAACAAGTTAAGCACACGTGGTCGCATATTCCCTGGACAAGTTTATATCCGCCATCTTTGGGATGACCTCCATTTGAACAGAGAATTTGATTTCACGAGAAATAAATAATTCCGCTTCGATTTCTAAGGTAAATGGCACGCTCAATCGTAAAGAATATGATTTTCGTGATTCAACAATGTGTAATCTCGTTGACAGGCCCACATATTTTTCTTTAACTAGATAAGAACGAATAGATAGATATGAACAGATAGATAGATAAGTGTGATGGGACAGATTTCAAGAGATAGATAGATTTCAAGAGAATGATAGATAGATATGGAAAGATAGATAGATAGACAGATAGATAGATAGATAGATAGATAGATAGATAGATAGATAGATAGATAGATAGATAGATAATTAATTTTGGTGAGATAGATAGATTTCAAGAGATAGATTTCAACAGACCGATAGATATGAATATATATATATATATATATATATATATATATATAGATAGATAGATAATTTTGGTGAGACAGACAGATTTCAAGAGATAGATTTCAAGAGACCGATAGATATGAATAGATAGATAGATAGATAGATAGATAATTTTGGTGAGACAGATAGATTTCAAGAGATAGATTTCAAGAGACTGGTAGATAGATTTGAAAAGATAGATAGACAGTTATGAACAGAGTGATATACATGGGCGAATATAAGGTTAAGACCGATGGTTAAAGCTTTAAAGATGGCGGAGATAAAGTTTTATTCATTTCATAATATGTCTATAATAAAACAATATAAATTAGTTTTATTTCTTACGCTCTATGCAGAATTTATTTCTCTGTCAAATGATGTAAAATTGTATATTTTTCTACAACTTGACAAATTTTAATGCTGGATTAATTGAAATTATCCAAATTTGCCGGCAAAATAAGTTTAAGATTGCATGGGTATTATGCAAATTATTTGCTAAATGGGTGGTCACGTGGCTAGTCATTAATGCATTATATAGTGCAATAAATGATCATTGTTATACAATTAATTCGTTATGGGAAGTCGTCGTAGTCTTAGCCCAGTGATTAGATCAAAATTATTGTTACTTCAACAAAATGTTTCCTTTATGAACATAAGCAAGCAATTAAACTGGAGCAAAACGGCTTGTGTTCAGGCTTGGAAGCTTTACCAGGATACTGGACAATAAAAGGACAGGAAAAGATCGGGAACCCCAAGAAAAACGAGAGTGCAAATGCATAGACGAATTCATAGGATTTCCGAAGCAAACCGAATGCTGACGGCCGTGGATATTTGCAGTCAATTATCTGGTAAAACTGGCGTTAGTTTTACGCCGCAAACTGGCCGAAACCGTATAAACGAATTTGGATTATTCGGACACATTCCTAGAAAAAGGCCAGTTATTCACATTCAATGGATGTCTGACGACTGATGTAGGGTTCTTTGGAATGACGGGTCACGCTTTTGCATCTTTGAATCGGTTGGAAAACTTTTCTAGGACGCTGCGCAACCGGGGATTTCCATCCTGAATGTTTCAAAAAGATGGCGCAAGCGAGAGGCGGGGTGAGGTGTAATGGTGTGGTGTGCGTTCAGTAGCTTTGGTATGGGTGCAATTGTTAAAGTTGATGGAAAACTCAACAGTGTAAGCTATATGAAGCAAGTTAAAGAATATGTTTTGTCATATTTGACTGACCAAATGCCACCTGGAGCAATTTATCAACAAGACAATAGTCCCATTCACAAAGCCAAAAAAGTAATGCAATTTTTTGATCACCATAAGATGGATGTCATTGAGTGGCCTCCAAAAAGTCCGGATTAATCTGATTGAAAATTTATGGAATTATATTTCTAAAAGAGTTCACGCTAAAATACCGTCAAATTTCGCGCAATTTTTCGATTATATTAAGCAAATATAGCAGAACATTCAAAATGATTTTGTGCTAACTTATCAAGCTCGATGGCGAGGCGATGTGAAGCTATAATTAATAATAATGGTAACGACACTAAATATTGATAAATATTTTGTTTTTTCTTTGCTCATTTTTACTATAAGTTTTCGCTTTAAATATAATAATATCCATGCTGTCCTAAACTTATTTTGCCGGCAAATTTATATAATTTAAATTAATCCAGCATTAAAATTTTTCAGGTTGTAGAAAAATATACAATTTTTGCATCATTCGAAAGAGTAATAAATGCTGCATAGGTCGTACACAATAATATTAATTTATATTCTTTTATTTGAAACATATTCTGAAATAAATAAAACTTTAAACATCGCTCCTAAACTTATTTTCACCAGTGTAGATCTATTTATTTCTTGAGAACGCTATAAATTTGTCAAAGTGAAAGATATGAACAAACTTACAGATAGTGATTGTCCAAGCGTAGCTTAGATGTGGCACAAGACCGAAAGTATGGGGCACCCAGTGAGGATCCAACTCACTAATCAGTCGTAATTGTTCGAGCGAGACTAGCTTGCTAACGATTACACCGCCTCGAGGTGCCCACAAACTTACAGATAGTATTTACACTACTTACGTTGCTCGGACTGTTGTTCTTATCTTTTCTGGCATATTCACGACGTTTCGGCCGGTGTACGCTTCGGCCTTCTTCAGTTTTATTTACTCCACGCGGGTATTGTTCTAAATCTGCGTACCATGCTTTTGGATATCACAGTTTTAGTTATTTCCCGTTGATTATTCAAACTCTTCAAGTTTTTTGTGCTCTCTGCTGTGGCCAGGTATTGAACCCGCGACACTTTTGGGCCAATCCACATTCGGATGAATCAATCAACGCTTTAATCCACTGAACCATATGTCACGCGGAATTAGAAGGATCTATGACCTTGGACTAAATAAAGGGTCCGTTTCGAAATTCCAGCAAATATTACCTGAAGAAGGCTGGAGAGCACAACGGCTGAAACGTCGTGAATATGCCAATACAGATGAGGACAACAACCCGAACGATTTAAATAGTGAAAATATTTACAATACCTCATCTCAGAAATATAGACAGACCCTGAAGAAGGCCGGGGCGTATAATGGCCGAAACGTCCTGAATATGACAACACAGATGAGGGCAACAGTCCGAATAATGTAAATAGTGTAAATAGTTTCAATATCTCATTTCAAAAATATAGAGAGATGCTGAAGGAGGCCGGAGCGTACAACGGTTGAAACGTCGTGAATAAGACAATGAAGATTAGGACAACAGTCCGAATAAAGTAAATCGTGAAAATAGTTGCAATAACTCATCTCAGAAATATAGATAGATGTCCTATATAGATGTAGGTGGGATATATTGATTTGAACAAAGTGCTATATATATAGGTCGTATATATAATTTTCAACAAACTGCTGCAGATCACTAAGATATCTAAATTTGAAACAACTACGAGAGATCAGCCATATAAAATTTCCCAATCTGCTATAGGTAGGTTAGATATATAGACCTGATGAAACTGCCATAGATATGTCATATGATTTTGCCCCAACTATAGAGAGTTAGATAAGTGGGAAAACCTGCTATAGATAGATTAGATATATAGACCCGGATATATATAGATATATAGATGATTTTGACCCAATTTCTGTACAGGGTGTTGCAGCAAAATCAGACACTTGACAAAAAGAAAACGAAATAAGGAATGAAAACAGTTGTACATGTTGGGACCCGACAATTTATTTAGCAACTGTTAGAGTTAGATACTACATTATTTTTCTATGTAACCGCCGCCGGCCGCGTCGACCATCTTAAGACGGGCGCGAAATGAATCATACGCTCTGGCGACCATGTCCTTGGCCATAGCGGCGAACGCCACCACGATGCCAGCTTTCAGAGAGTCGACCCTGTCGTGGGCATGCTTGTTGGTCTTGGCCTCGATCACGCCCCAGAAGAAATAGTCAAAGGAGTTGCCACAAGTCGGGCGACCACAAGTCGGGCGACCACAAGTCGGGCGACCACAAGTCGGGCGACCAAAAGTCGGGCGACCACAAGTCGGGCGACCACAAGTCGGGCGACCAGTGGTGCGGATCATTGTTGAGCAGCCACGCCTGGGTCGTCCTGGCCTTGTGTGCAGGAGCGGTGCCCTGCTGGGCGTCCGGCGGCTATCTCGTCCATCCAGGATTTCACCACACTCCTCTGCACCTCCTTGTAGATCTCAGCGGTGACTTTCAGGCCCTTTTGAAAGAAGAAGGGAGGCATCACGTCCCCCTCGCTGGAGATGACGCCAAGGACCACGACGGAGAAGAGAAACCTCGTATGCTTCACGACGGGAACCTCCTCGATGTCTTAGCAGATCCACCTCTCCTTCTGCCTGTTGCTCGTCTGATCCTGGATGAAATTCTTTTCATCTAAGAAGAACCTCAGCATCCCGGCGGATCCGTGCTTGAGCTCGTTTAGCAAAGCTGCCGCCTTGCCTTCCTCCACTTCTTGGAGGCATTCGTGATGAGCATGCGGCGAGACTTGCGGTAGGAGCAGTAACCAATGTCCGTCTTGATCGTTCAGCAGATCGTCGACTTGTGACAGCCAATGTAAGCTGCGATTTTGGTGTAACTTCCATCATTGTCGACTGTCTCCTTGAATGCGGCGACAAACTCGTCGGTCCTAACGACCGAAGAACGAACGATGTGGTCCTTTCGTTTGGAAGTAAACTCGTCCTTGTTCTCACTTCCTCCAAATGTCTACGACAATGGTCCTCTTGAACCCAAACCAGGCCATCACTTCCGTAGGCTTCTTCCCGACCCGAAAAGAAGCTACTACCACTGCTCTGCGCTCATATTCCATGCTGGAAAAGCGTAGAGAGGAAAACGTTAGTTAGTTGATAAACTGTCGGGTATCTATATATACAAATTTTGCTTTTATTGCCTATTTCGTTTTCTTTTTGTCAAGTGTCAGATTTTCTGCAACATCCTGTACATACATGTTTTGTTGGATGTGACCGTCAAGGAAAGTTTTTTATTCAGTTTTTTGTAGAATCCTTAGAGTTTTTTTTATCTAGGAGGACGAAGAGTGTGCAGGAACCGATCCTGTTATTATCAGATTTCGGCTAACTGTTTAACCATTTTGAAGAGGTTTATTCACATTTTATGTTTGGATATGTAAACTGGCGTGCAAAAGCTATTGGGAAACGACATAAAATTATTATACACCTTTGTTTTATTAAGAAGTGAAAATGTTTAGCGGTATTTTTTTGTCAGTAGAGTGTCTGTTAATCTTGAGGATTGGAAAATAATTTGTTGTGTTTTTTCGTAGATGCTGTGCAACAGATGATAATCTTCTTTCACAGATAAAGAACCATGCAAATCTCTTCGACTAATGAAAAGTCAGAAATAATACAGTCGGAAACGTTTCCTTTTCTTAACATGAGAAAGTTTCCTTGGAAATTCATTGTAGTCGAAAATTAGCTTGCTCTGTTTAATCATTTCACCCCAAGTAAGGTAATAAGGCCATTAAGAGGCAAAGTATTACTGTGTTTGAGAGAATACGAGTGAAAATATTTAAAAATATCACTTTTAAGAAGAGAAGAATAAAAGAACAAAACTTCAGAAGTCAGAAGATAAAGATTGATTTTGTATTTAAATGTTTGACTATCAAAGTTGACTGGGAAGCAAGAACCCCGAAAATATTTCCACAAGGGAGAATCACGAGAGAAGATAACTTTTAGCATAGAACTTACGGTTACATCTTGTCACGTCATATAGCTAAATGAGAACAATCTGCAATAGATAGAAAAAATAGATCAGAACAGATTACTGAAGATATGTTAGAAATTAGAATAAGTTTCTGACGGCTAAAACAAAACCATTTGTCGAATAATAATTAAGTTAGCTGCGTCGTTGAGTTACCTGTGATATTTCTGTCCAGGTCTTTGATTAGCATTCGAAATGCTGATTATTATCGGCTAGCTTTTGATTGCTGACTCACAAATCAAATAGGCCTTGCCAACTCCAATGTAAAATAATCTTCCTATACGTCTTTTCTTTAATTGAGTTTGTGATCACCAGTAATGAAAAAAATTAAATCCAGAAGAATAAAAGAACAAGTGAAAGAGTGGATGCAACGATATACAGTTGTACTACTTGGTGGTTGAAGTAGTTGGTCGTATCCTTCTTGCACTTGTCAACGGTGTTCGAGGGCTGGTGAAAAATTAAAAAAAATACAGAATACTGATTATCCACGGAGACAAGCAGGTAGAAATTCTTGACGTGTAAGATTGGCACTACACAATCTTCCAACTCTGCCATTTTGCTTGTTTACGGATAATGGGTAACTACGGATGAAATACGATTTTATATATATATATATATATATATATATATATATATATATATATATATATATATTTATGTGTGTGTGTGTATAGGATATGTATACGATTGGTGTATAGGGAATAAATTCCAATATCCAAAAAATACTATTCTTAAAAGAGTGCTCAATAGACAGTAGATCAAATATAATCATTTATTCGAAAATTACAACATAAATATGTTATAAAATCATTACAAAAAATAGCCATTTTATTACAACACTTCTGGTGTCTTATCAAGTGATGGTGTTGAATGTAGAACCTACATTCTACATTCTACCTAGATTCTACATTCAACACCATCACTTGATAACACGACATAAATGCTGAAACAAAATGACTTTATGTTATAATTTTCGATAAATGATTATATATATATATATATATATATATATATATATATATATATATATATACGAAGATTATAATATAAATATGTTATGAAATCACTACGATAATAGCCATTTTGTTTGAATACATCTGGTGTCTTATCAAGTGATGGTGTTGAATGTAGAAGAAAGGGTTCTAAAAGGTTTGGTCAATTTTAACATAAAAGTAAACACTTAGAGGCGACAGTCTGTCTCATGCTAGATGCAATCGTCAGGCCTGATGATTTCGTCTAGCATGAAACAGACTGTCGCCTCTAAGTTCACTTTTATATTTACACACGCTCTATCTCTAATATTGAGCACTTTATCTCATTAATATAGCACATCTTAAGACTATATATATATATATATATATATATATATATATATATATATATATATATATATATATATATATATATATATATATATATATATATCTGAGATGAGCTATTATGATATTATAATTACTTGCATTCTTTACGATATTCCGATTCTTATCCACATGTGCAATGCCATATTCAAAACGTTTTGGTCGTCGTACACCCCGGCCTTCTTCAGGTGATTGGAATTTTGAACCGAACCCATTATTTCGTTCAACGGGTTACATTGTTCTAGTTCCACGTGTCATGCCTCTTCCAGATGTCTCCGTTTTTTTTCCCTTTAACTCAACTCTCCAAGTTTTGGCGTTCACCACTACTGCAGCCTTGTATTGAACTCAGAACTTTGGGTCTAGTCACTGAATGTAACTAACGTCTTTATCCACTGGGCCATGCGTGCGTGAGGATCGAAATTCCAATCACCTGAAGAAGGCCGGAGCGTACAACGGCCGAAACATTGTGAATATGACAATGAAGATGAGGATAACAGTCCGAATAATGTAACTAATGCACGATTTGATATGTTGTTTTTATTTCTGTCTCTGAATGGAGAACACATTGTTGCAGAAAGATGGCAATAAATTGACATTTTCTCAAGTAGGAGAATGATTTAAGATAATTGTTTCGTAGTTGGCGAGGAAGCGTCATGCTAAAGATTTATTTGTCTTTGAAACACATTTTCAAATGAGCTTTCAACTGAAATTTAATTTTTTTCTTAAATGTATTATCAATTCTTGAATTATGTTCCTCCATCGTCGTTGTATCGCGTCTTCGTGTTTGTTTATTTTTGACACTTTCCTTCCCTTTTTTTTTCTTCCTCTTTCTCTTTCATCTAAATATCTTCTCCGTCGGGTTTTTTTTTTGCACCGACCTTCATTCTTTTTCTTCCTCTTTTCTTTTATTTTTCTTCATAATTTTTATCTTTCTTCATTACTTTTTGTTTCACTAGAATTTGTTTGGCAACACGCTGGCGCCCGTTAAAATCCTCCCAGTATTTAATATTGTGAAAGTTATCGCTAACATTGTCGAGATTTACAAACTCTGCGTTTCGTTCAATTTCGCAAACCAATCGATGAAATTTGGATAATCTGATTTATATGGAAAAATACTTTGGCAAAAACCTTACTTCGATGTTTAATAATTTCTTTAAATTAATTCAATTTTGTAGAATTTCATGATAAACAATATTACTTAGGAAAAAATAATTTTTGTCCTTTTTAACAGCGAAAAATATATTATTTGAATTTCTTACTCTTGAGCATGCAGCATACAACTGCCCGTGCACACATATTTATTTGGCCTTGGGATTTGTTTATAGTTCTCGCAAGTGCAGGGCGAGATTATTGTATATATAAAAACGCAAAGGAAAGATATGCAAAAGACAATTTTGAATTTTTATTAAATAAGTATTTGTTATTTTAACCATTAAATTCTTTTTTTTTTAATAATGGGAGTATTTTGTACGTTAAATAATAAAACTTAATTTAAAAAAAAAAAAAATGGTTGGAAATTTTATTGCACTAATCTAGGCACCCTAGTAAAACCAAATGTACTTTGCCCACATCTACCTGTTTGCACTTCTCCCCCAAATTTGATTTCAGACGGTCAACGTAGGTCTGTTTTAGAGGGTGTGACGGACGGACAGCAGGAATAACGGAAGTCACAGAATTTTATATATATATATATATATATATATATATATATATATATATATATATATATATGTATACGTTTTCCTTCCACTTAAGTTCTAGGACTCTCGGTATAGGGGAGCCCTCAGCAAGTCTTGGCTGAATAATATTTAGTACTGAGTAGTCCTACCAATCCTCATTGACTGTCACATGTAAAATTCGGCATTAAATACGTTAACTGCCATGTCACCAATATACAGTAGTAACGATTATATTTTACTTTTAATTTGCTTCGATAAATGACGGAGATACTTTATGCATATTTTTATATGAAGTCCTGTCTGTGAGTTCTTCGTAAATTTGGGAAAATGAATTTGGCACTAGCTTTCTCTTAATTTTTAGTTAATCCTCTGTCGATATCTCTGAGATGAGGTATTATGATTACTTGCATTATTTACATTATTCGGACTGTTATCCTCATCTTCATTGCCATATTCACAACGTTTCGGCCTCAATATCTCTGAGATGATGTATTATGATTACTTCCATTATTTACATTATTCGAACTGTTATCCTTATCTTCATTGCCATATTCACAACATTTTGGTCGTTGTACACTCCGGCCTTCAGGTGATTGGAATCCCATTATTTCGTCCAACGGATTACATTGTTCTAGTTCCACGTGTCATGCCTCATCCTGACCAGGGCACATGTGAGCCGAAAGCTTAAATCGAAGAACAGCAAAATAAAAATTATCCCAATATTGGACAGATTTTGTTTTTTTATTTTCTCCCGTAACTAATGCAACTATACAAAGCTTAGAACGGCTCATAATCAAACATAATAGACATTCGATATATATATATCATCAGGCCATCAACTGGTATTAAAATGAGCTCCAAAGTTTTGATAATCCGAAGAAATTATATAAATTATATATGATATTCTTATCACCTTCACAGTTGTGCAAATTAATTACACAGGAAGATGTGGAAGGGCATGATCACCTACATCCCCTTGCACATTAATTGAAACAAAATGAATAATTCCGATATTATTCACTTTTTTTCGTATTTTTCCATTGAAACATGACCCAGTGCCCATGTTAATACTCCCTATGTTCAGTCCAATAAGACATTTCTTGCAGATTGACCACAGATTCTCGAATTGTTTTAAATCAGGGGAGTTTCTGGGTCTATCTATCTATCTATCTATCTATCTATCTCTCTCTCTCTCTCTCTCTCTCTCTCTCTCTCTCTCTCTATGTATATATATATATATATATATATATAAAAGTGAACATTGAAGTCAGCCCTCAGAGGCGACAGGCTGTTTCATGCTCGACGCAATCATCAGGCGGCTTGACAATTGCGCCTAGCATGAAACAGTCTGTCGCCTCTGAGGGCTGACTTCAATATTCACTTTTTTATTTATATTTACATACGCTCTATCTCTGATATTAAGCACTTTATCCCATAAATATAGCACCTTAAAATTATATTGCTTCATATATACGTATATATATATATATATATATATATATGTAAGTTTGTTCATTATCTATCTTTCTATCTATAAAAATATCACATTATCTATCTATCTATCTATCTATCTATCTATCTATCTATCTATATGTGTGTGTGTGTGTGTCTGTGTGTCTGTGTAAGTCTGTTCATTATCTGTCTATCTATCTCACATTGCAGGTTTTTATGTACTTTTTCACTCACCTTATATCCAAATAGAGTTCCTGCACGACCACTTTGATTTGCTCACTGGTAAGTCTTACCTGTGTGTTCGTGCAGTTTTACAATTTTCGTACGCTACTTTGGAGTAACGTCTATCGAAGAAAATACCCGTAGGACAACTAATCGACAGTCGAGACAATAGTGTCTGGGCATAATGAAAATCTGGTGGAATCACGGCCGACGCAATATTTTTCAAGGCCAAACAAATTTCATCGTATACCCCGAAAATAGATTCATATTACTGCACAACACAGCAAATGGCTTAATCTGAGATAAAAATAGAATTCGATTACACTCTGTCACTCCAGCGGGTCTAAATCCAGTATTAATCTCTCTCCTTGAAATCTGATCGTTTTTATATCTTCTCCCTCTGTCACTCTTTATCTGCTGAACATTTTCTCAGGCTTTTCCACTCTCAGTCACCACTCTTGGGTTTATATACTTTCCGGGCGAAATGATAGAAAAAATTATTTCTCTTTCGTTTTTTATCATTTCCAATCCTTTTTTTTGTCTTACCTCTCATTCTTTCTATCACTGCTTTTTACTCTTTCATATTAAAGTCAGTGTAGTAAAAATTATCAACAGACTGGTTAACATTCAATTTGCTGAAGCATTAGCAGAAAAAAAATCACACGCAGCCTTAGACGTTCTAATTTCGGATTATATTTCCAAGTTGAAATTGGAAAATAAAGAAATCTTTTTTGGAAAATGGCGTCTAACTCCATCGAGTGAGCCGTGATCCGGAAGTGAAAAAAAAAATGAAGACAGTTCAAGTAAATCAATAATTCAAACTGAAATGCCTCGATTTTTTTTTCAGCGTTGATAATCGACCCCTTCAGCGCGTAAACAATTTTAAATCGGAAACAAAAAAGAAATGGAAAAGAAACTCATGAAAATTAAGGACTGTACAGCTTCTTCATTGAGAGGATAGATTTTTGTTAATAGAGAAGTATCTGGATAAACCTATCAATATATATTATTTCTCACTTTATATATAAATATTTGTCAAGTCGGGCACAAAACCACATGCTGCTTCTAATAAAATTCGTTTTTTTGGTGGGAGGATATTACAATCTAAGTACTCATGAGTTTTGATACCGAATAACTACATTCATCAGACAAGTTTTAGTGTTTTCAACGAGCCATACCTTAGGCTGGCAAAAGGTTATTAAATTAGGGGGATCCATCGAGCAAAAACATCAATATATATTAATGTCAACGTAGTGCAATATTAAAATTTCCCGCACAGCCACGGCATTTAGAATGTTTGTTTAACCTAGTTAAGTCTGACACAAGTCAATTAACCTGAAGCTTTCCCAGAAAATAAATACCTCCCAATATTAAAGGCCTCCCAGATTAAAATACAGATATTACACTACGGCAGCATACATAGTATTTACTTAGCCTAGATTAGTCTGGTACAAGGCCATTAACATAAGGCACAAGAAGAATTCAACGCTAATAATCTCATTGGAAAGCATTGCTAAAATTGTTATACTACGGTAGCAGACAAAGTATTTTCGTAGTTTAGTACAATTTCGCGAACTTTTTAATAGGTTTTACCAGCTTTCAAAGTTGAAAGTACCTTTATATATTCAAGGGAATAACTCTTATTTTCATTTTGAATCCAAAATTGCAGTGCACGTTTTATTATAAACTAGCTTTAAAAACACACGCAGCCGTAGACTTTTCTAAAGCTAGTTCCTGTGGATGATTCTTGGTTTGGCCATCATCACAATAGCTAGGGAGGAGTAGATGCGATAGGCACCAATAAACTACAAAAGAACTCAAAATTGATCGCTGCATTTAAGTATTGAATTAATGTTTAAGCTTACCTTTTAAAAGTTCAATAATAATTAGATATATGTATATAATCTACCTGAATAAATGAGAAATTGGAGCACAATTATCCAACGAATTCTGGGGTTAAAAATCCCAACTATACTTTTTTTTGTATTTACTCAACCGCCCACTACGTCAGGTTGTGACATACAGTCGGTTTAATGTGGGGAGCCCGAGCACGTACACCCGGGAAAGGAACAACATTTCCCATAGCCCCCGCAGGACATTTGCCCTCGGAGGGCGCACCGATCCGTCACTCTAGTGCCATGAGAAGGCGGGGCCTCGGGCAGCTGTTCCCAAATCCCGACTCTACTCTATAGCTCAATATCTGTATTATATGTTATCTAATTCTAGGCCATATCACTCAACTAATTTGCATATATATATATATACTTCATAAATTAACTGTCCTTCATTAGTGTTCTTTTATTTAAGGATTGTTTTGATTTTCATTATCAAAAATAGTTCTGTTTACGAATATTGTCTTTTTAAATGCAGAAAAGTGTCTGAAATTTAATTGGTCTTCAACAAGTTGGCATCTAATTGTAAAACTTTCCTTAACTATATGAAGCCAATTTATGAGTGACATGTTCATTAAAAATGTTTGTTTCAAATATTTCAAGTGGTGAATATATCTTACTTTGCGATGCGATAGCGAGCGGGCGATAGCGAGCGGGCGATAGCGAGCGGGCGATAGCGAGCGGGCGAAGCCATGCTAGTGCGGATATGTGTGGAAGATAACGATTAACCCAAAACTCCAATAGGTTCAGATTGTAGCTATCTGAGAAGCAACCTGTTGGCTGTCGGTCCCAAAAGGCAAGTGATGCGAGGAAAGGAGCCCCTTGTGTGGAACTTACATCTCACGAGGCGAATGCGTCTGTCAGTAAAAATAGCACCAAATCAAATCACCATGCCAGAAACTTGGAAACGGCATTATGTACTGGTTGGAATTCGCACCGGAAGCTTCAATACGGATATTTCATAGTGCGTGGGTGTCAATTTGAGCATAGTGCCTAGGATTCGGAAAGAGTTTGATGGGTCTAATGGTGATTACGAAGCTACAGACAGTCGGGAACTCACTCTGATCGTTATTATAAGAAAAGAAATCTCGAATTTGTTGGCGAAGGCATCAGACTCAATACGGAAACCTACATCACGTACCTTAAGGAGGTAGTACTGCCCTGAGTCAAGAGGGTGGCTGCTGTAACCTAACTCCCCCAGACTGTAACCCCCGACGAATATTATGTGTGGGTACCATTTGAGCAAGAAACCAGCAAAACAATTTTAACACCAAAGATGTACTGAATGCAAGGATTATAACATCACTCACCAACTTAAATAAGAGATCGTCCAGAAGAGTTGCAGCAGATTCCTAAGTCGTATGGGGGTCGTGGTTGAAGCCAAATGGCGATTTTATGGAATAAATTTATTCTTAAGTATTTCAAGATATTTGGGTCTGTAAATTTGGTAATTATATCTGTTGAAATGAGATGTCAGTGTTATTTTCATTTTTATGTCATTCAGTCGACAATTTATCCATCGCATCCTGTATATCTCTTAAAATGAGATATCATTGCCATTTTCATTTTGGCTTCATTTAGACAACAATTCATCCATCGCATCATGTATATCTGTTGAAATGAGATGTCAGTATTATTTTCATTTTGGCTTCATTTAGACGACAATTCATCCATCGCACCCTGTATATCTGTTGAAAGGAGATGTCAGTGTTATTTTCATTTTGGCGTCCTTTAGACGACAATTTATCCATCGCACCCTGCATATCTGTTGAAAAGAGATGTCAGTGTTATTTTCACTTTGCGTCATTTTTGACGACAATTCATCCATCGCATCCCGTAGAAGTGCATGCTAGACTATTCCCTGAAAGGTGAAGAGGAGACCTGAAGCAAATGAAATAATGTTCTACAGAAGGATGTTGAGAATACCACGGGCAGAACACGTGAGTAACGATGAAGTTTGCCAAAAAAATGAATAAAAAAGACAATTGTACTTAGAAGGATTAAAATTCGGACACATAATGAGGAAAGAAGGCTTTGAAAATTTAACATGCCCAGGGAATGCTGAACACAAGAAGTGAAAAAAACAATCATGATTAGCAGAACAGGGACGGGAAGTGTTGGTATTGAATGATAAATTTATTTTTACGGTTTATCAACCATTTGCAGGTTACTTAAAGCCAGAAAATATATTTAAAATTTAATAATCATTTTTGGAGATAGTAATCATTTTGCAATGTGTCTTTAGCCATTCCAATACGTCTTCGGATCTCAGCGTCGCACTTACCGTCCTCTGTCAAAACCCTTCCCAGATATTTAAACTTCCGCGTCTGCTTGATTTTAGTGTCCCCGATCCGCAAATCGCATTTCGAGGTCATCTTTTTGCTGATGACCATGCATTCTGTCTTCTTGTAGTTTATGCTTAGTCCTTTCTTCTCTGTCTCCTTCGCTACCTTCTGTAGGAGATTTTCTAATTTCTTTTCCGTGTCTTCTATCAGTCCTGTGTCATCTGCGTATCTTATATTGTTAAGATTGCGGCCCCCAATGTTAAATACCGGTAGGCTTTCCAATTAGGATTGCCTCGCCGTATAGGTTGAACAGATCGGGTACAACTGTGAAAACGTGGCAAAAACATACTCCGACATTTGGCCGTCAAACATTTAACCGACGGACATTTAGACGACGGACCCAAGGTGCATTTAGCCGAAAATGTAGTGACTTACTTACATGTATGTCACACTCTTTATCGTAATGTGCTAGATATATTTATATTTATTTGCTGTATTAATTTATAATTTTTTTGTTTTTTTAATACGCTTTTAAAAAAAATCTATTCTGTATACGAGGGTCATTCAATAAATAAGGTGAATTTTTCGGTATAAGGACTTCTAATACAGATAGAAGCTTACCTTTTTTTCCAACGTAGTCTCCCAGCACTGTCACACACTTTTACCATCTGTGCACAAGCTTCCGTATTCCCTCAGCGTAAAAATGTTTGGACTGATGTCTCAGCCAGTCGCTTACAACATTTTGACTTCATTGTTACTTTTAAACTTCGTGCCTCTCGTGAACGCTTTCAAGGGACCAAACAGGTGAAAGTCTGAAGGGGCAAGGTCTGGGCTGTAAGGGGGATGAGGGAGCAGTTCCCAGCCCAGCTCGTTGATGGTCTGCACCATTTGGGCTGCTGTGTGAGGCCTTGCGTTGACATGATGCAAGATGACTCCTTCTGACTGATGACCCCTGCGTTTGTCCCAACAGATAAGCTCAAAGTCGTTGCAATGTCATCTACTGTCACCCTTCTGTCACACTGAATGAGGTCATTGACTGATCCGATCACCTCAGGAGACCTCACTTCTGTAGGCCTCCCAGGCCTGTCTTCATCCTCAACACTGCTCCGTCCTTTAAACAATTTAGCCCACTTGTAGACATTTTTTGGCTGAAACATGTGGCACCATACACAGTTGACATTCTCTATGAATTTCAACTGGTTTGCACCCTTCAGCAACCAAAAACTTGATAACTGACCGCTGTTCAATCCTAGAGCATGCTTTTTGGTCGGCCATCTTTGTTAATCGCCAAAACTCTCAATTTTTTTTTTAATCTGCAAAAGAAATTAAATCCATGTGAAAAAGAAGTAAAACAAATAAAAAGAATAAGCTTCTATCTGTATTAGAAGTCCTTATACCGAACAATTCAATTTATTTATTGAATGACCCTCGTATATTATATTTTACTTCAAATATTACTGTAAGATGATAAGTATTTTGAGGAAAAGCACATTTTGCTACAGCAAAAATCTTAAGATTTTACGATATGAAAGATCTTTCAATTTCCCTTTTAATGATCATTATCTTAAAGGGATGGACTAGCTTTTATTTTACTGTTAAATACGAATTTAAATATTTAGGTGCTACATTTTAGCCACATGCACTCAAATCTTAAAAAAATACTCATTTCAATAAACAAATATTGAAATAACAAAACTTTTAACTTTAAATTTAGATTTAGTAATTTAATCACTTGAATTCAGTGGTAGTTATTAGTCCTATTCTACCTTATAATACTGCTAATTAAAATACTTATATTATTACTTGTTACTGTTTTTACTTGTACTTTTTCGGTGAAATGTCCGACGGCCAAATGCCTGTTCGGCCAACTATCTGTTCGGCCAAATGTCCGTTCGGCCAGGCGTCACTCGGCCAAATGTCCGTCGGCCAAATATCCGTCGGCCAAATATCCATCGGCCAAATGCCCGTTCGGCCAAATCTCTCTCGGCCAAATGTCCTTCGGCAAAATGTCCGTCGGCCAAATGTCCAGCTACGGACAAATACAGCTATATTAATCTGATTATATTTAATTGTTTTTTTTTGCGGCTTATCAAACCATTGCAGATTATTTAAAGACAGAAAATATTTTTAGAGTGTTAGATTTTTTTTCTTTTCGGGGGAACAAGATTTGCTGATACAAGTCCTAAGCATTAACCCGTAGTTTGGCGGTGGGGGGGTGTATTCTTAATTTTCCCAAAGTTATTTGCGCATAAATGAATATAACTAAAGCAAAGGAAATTTGAACTCAGTTTTCCGATTTACAAATACGACCCGTTATCATTACACCACCCGCACATCCAAGCTTACAGCACCAAGTATTTCCTAGTGATCACCCATTTAGGCTCGACGTTGCTTAACCTTGATGATCCTACGAGAGTCATTGCTTCAACGTGATATCGTCTTAAGTTAACAGCTTTATTTATATCAGCTAGAATACCCTTGGGAAAGCTTTTAATCTATCTCATCTCTGGTAAATAGCAGGAGAGACTGGGTTGGATAGCCTTTGTTGGCGACTAGTTGAGGAGAAGGAAAACTTTGAATTCAAACTAGCTTGAAGATGGTTGGGATACATCAAGCTATTTTGTCCAAGACACACCACTGCAACTGCGGCTGCAGTACATGTAGTGCCCCTGCAACCCTAATGGGTTACTGGACACGTGATCGTAAGAATACGGAGGAAAGTGCTGGTGTAGCAAAAATGGTATCACTTAAATAGAAAACTACCAATTTCTACGAGTGTAGAAAGCCTAATAAAATATCTGTACTAACGTGAACATGAATACTGAGGAGAGTTCTGGAGCGCTGAAAAGTAACTTTCTGACACTTAAAATATAGAAAAAGCTTCTAAATTCTGCAGGGATTTAAAGCTGAAAAGCAAAATCAGTATTAATGGTGAGACGCATACCGAGGAGAGTCCTGGAGAATGGAAGGGACTTACTGTCACTTGGTATATAGAAAAAGTCATCAATTTCCACGGGTGAGAATAGCCGATAACACACCAATGAGACCGGCGTTTAAAATACCCAGGAGAGTCCTGGAATGCAGAAGAGAATTGTTGTCACTTGATATCTACAGAAAACTACAAATTTCAACTGATGGGAAACTGGATAAAAGCAGCAATACTAAAGAACTTTGGAATATCCAAAAGATACTTGCTGTCACTTGATATCTACAGAAAAAAACGCTAATTTGTATCAATTAAAAACTGTATAAATGATACTAACGGTGTTTGACGTTTTCAGGAGAGTGCTAGAGTATGGCAGGGGCTTGTTTTTTTCTTGAAATTCGTATAGAAACAACAATAATACCATACAATAACATACTATGGAGAGTGCTGCAATATCGAGAAAAATTGTTGTAATTAGATATCCATAATGTCTAGTATGATATATTAATATATATTTTTAACCACGCATAATCTGGTAATCCTGAATCTGAGCTCAACAAAAATCGTTCCCTGTGCCTAACTTTACTAGGACTTTTGAATGAGCTATGAAATTCTCGTGAGATGTATAAAATAATAATTTGCTTAGCAATATTTTCTGGCTTCTAAGGCAAAAATATTTTACCATTGCTATTATCAGTTTTAAAATGAGTACAAAATTAAACATTGGAATATAAAAAAACAAAAAATGTTTTTTAAAAAACAAACAAAACCCGCCCCCACCCAGTAAAACCAGGGCATTTAAACAATACTTGACACTTTCTTGACAGCAGTACTTTGAAAATCATCACATACGTCAATCAGAACGACAGAGTAGAACTAAACCAAAGTAAAAACTTTTAAGCACATTTCTCCCCTCTTCTTGCTTCTCTCTTCTCCGCCATCGTCAAGGAAACGATTTCAAAACAACACACGTCCTTTACTCCAGACACCACACCCGACACACAGCAGTTCACGATTGTGAATCTTCCCTGTAGGTTAAACAGCGCAAAAGATTTTTAATTTTTTTTCCTTTCATTCCCACCGACAGACATCTTGTCCTTCACTGTTTCCCGCCTAAAAAAATACATTTTATTTTACTTCATTTCTTTTCTCGATTTACGTTCAATAGAGAAATAGGCAGAGGGGAACACAATATTAAAAAGAATTCGTCTGGTAATTACGAATCCGAATCAGGCGTGAATCCTATCCAAGATGGATAGATTGCATTCAACGGCCAAATACAGACGCCATTTCTAAGCGCATGGGCGTCATTTGACGCGATAACACAGCAAATAGAAATGCAAAAGCCATTCGCCAGTATCGGCGCGATGAATTCTATGCATGACCTCGTGGGTGCAATGCTGACGGCACCCCTAGATGGGAACCAGAATATTATGCTATATATGTATATTTTGATTTTCAACGTATGAAACGCACTGGCATAGTTGTTATTTTATCTCGCTTAAAATACAAAACCATAGAAAAAGTAATAAAGCAACCGAGATGGGTGGAAAGACCGCATCGGTGTGGCTGTTTTCCCCTTGCCAATTACGTGTACGATGTACAGATATTTTTTCATTATATGGATAGATTATTTTCACTGTTTTTATTAAAAAAATGTTTAATATTCACAGTCTTTCTCGACATTTTCGGAAGCGTAGAAAAGACGCGTGATTATTTTTGAAATAACTTGATAGGAGAAGCGAGCATACATTAAGTCAAAAGCTTCGTCCAACGCAAGAAAAGTTGGCTCCCTGTGCCGCGCCAGGAAATTTTTCTCGCCGGAGTCGATCCTTCAAATCTAAAATCAACTATTCGCCGTTGCATGAAGTATTGCTGCCATATATGGTCTGGAGCAGCTTCTGTTTGTCTCAAGGTTCTTGATAAGATCCAGAGACGGATATGCAATGTAATTAGCCTTGATCTTGCATCTCGTCTGCAGTCGCTCTCTCACAGACGTGTCGTCACCTCCCTCTGTCTTTTTTACAAATACTTTCATGGTAACTGTTCAAATGAGCTGCTTTCGCTGGTTCCCAAACTTCATGACTTTAAGCATTCTACTAGGCTGGCATCTCGCTCACACCCTTTCACAGTCGAAACTGTTAAATGTAGCCGTCTCTTCTACTCCAACAGCTTCATGTCTCGTACCTCTCGCCTGTGGAACTCCCTCACCTTTTCCTGTTTCCCTGATAGCTATAATCTCCAACTGTTCAAATGTAATGTCAATCGACGTCTCCAAATGCCTTGATCTATCCCCTATCCTTCTCTTCATCCTTTCGTCTATCACTCCTCTTTGCTCTCGCTTCAACTTTCGGTAACCACTTCCCACTTTGCTTGGGGTGAAACGCTTAAAAAAGAACTTTAAATAGCATCTTGAATATAACTATCACTACTGCTCAATCGTAATCGTTTTCTCACTGCATTAAAATGAATAGAAACAAATATAATCTACAAATTCTGGTTCATGAATAACAGAAAACGATACGACAAACAGGCTCAATAACTATAAAGAAAAGTTAAATTTCTAGAAAAGAACAAAATAACGTCATTTGCCTACATTTTCTATGGACAATCTTTAGCCGATAATCTTTTTTAATCATTTCACTCCATTCAAGGCAATAAAGCCACTAAGAGGAAAAGGTTTCTGAGGACATGAGAAAAAAAACTTCTATTAATAAAGAACAAGAATTAAGAGGACAGTTGATAACGATTGACATCGCATTTAAATTTTAGACGATCTACGCTGGTTGAGAGGTTAGAAGCCGAAAGATAATTCCACAAGCGAAGATGAGACCTTGCCAGCAATGCAGTACTGCGTTTAAATTCATAAAGTCTACGTCTCATAGAGGAAAGTAATGTGTATTTTGCAAATACAAAATAAAAAGATAGGATAGGGGAAGGTTGATCTTCAACCTGTCTTATCTTAAACTTAGCTATTCAGTTATTCACCCTAACATACCACAGTATTCCTTATACCAAAACAACACATTGTTACATACCATTCTTAGTACCGCCACCATAATACATCAAAGTATCTATGAAGTCCTAAATAGTTCCCTTATGTACAATTTGTCTTAGTGAAATAATAATATTTAAAAATGAAACGCAATTCAAATTTACAAAGATTACAAATTGTACACCATAGACGAAAGTTTATCAGAAAAGTTACCATGAAAGTATTTATAGAAAAGGCATATGAAAACTACATTACGGCGATGGGAGCCTGACTGAAGCCGAGGTGGACGTCAGAACCAATAACATTACAGATTCTTCTTTGGATTTTATCAAGAATCTCGGAATATAATGCAGAAGCACCAGGCCAGACAAGGCAGCAGCATTCAAAGCAATGATGAATGGTAGACTTATAAATATGTAAGATAGATTCTGGGAATAAAAGCATGACAGTGAACTAAACTTCTTTCCACTTCATAGTGGCACACTTTCATTAATTTCTATTTGGTACGACTTATCAAACTTTTGCAGGTTAATTAAAAACCGGATCACTTTTTGGATTATACTATTATTTGGAGATAATAATAATTTCCCGATACTGTGAGCTGGTGTAATGTGTAAACCTGCTGTCACTTGACATCCATTAAAGTTTACCAATATCTCAAGGTGTGAAAACGTGACAAAAACAGATATATTGATTTCATTGATTTGTTTTTACGGTTTAAAAATGTTATCTAAAGCCAGAAAATAATTTTAGATAGTAAGAAAATCTTTTGGGGTGGATAATAATGGTTTAGTGATACTAGTCTTACAAATTAACTGGAGGGGGGAAGAGGTAGCTTAATAACTTTCCAGGAGGGTATGTGTGCGCAAGTGAATATAACTGATCCGATTGGAACTGGAACTCGGCTCTACAGCACCTGGTATTCCGAATAGGTCACCCATCTAGGTACTGACCAGACTCTTATTAAATATCCGTTATCTGTATTATCAACTCGGGTGTGGACTGAGTTCCTCTCAGAAATAGAAATTTAACTGTGAAAGCTATAAAAAAAAAACACCAGTCGAAAACCTAACACAAAATGTCACCATTTCAATGTTTCAGTTAGAGGAAAGGCACGAGTCAGAGTCAGGGCAGAGGCGAAGCTATTTGTCTTAAAGGAGAGAAGTTTTATAAAACTAAACCCAAATATTAACCATATGATATTAATTTGGGGTTATATGAAGAACGAAATATTAAATTGAAATTAAAAGAGGAATAAAAAGGGGTTTGAAAATAACTTTAAAATATATCGACAAAAGGATGTAAGGGATTAATAAAAGAGACTTGTGGAGGTCTTAGAGTGAGGGAAAGTTTATAAATTATAATTAATATAGTGTAAAGACGTTATAGAGGGGGGAAATCTAGAAATTAGAATTAGTTATTCTTTCGACATTTCAAGAGTTAGAAGCGAATAAATATTATGGAAAAAATACTAACTGATATTTAGTTCAATTAAATCATTTTTTGTTTTCTATACAGATTTAGTTATTATGCGTCTGTGTACAGTTAGTTATATGAATATTATGTTTATTTATTAGTTAGAAATAAAATAAATTAAAAAAATTGTATGTGTAGAAATATTTGTTTCCCCCACTGTATATCACGTTAAAGAGTTTTAGTGTATATATATATATATGTATATATGAAGAAATATAGTCTTAAAGTGTGCTATATTTATGGGATAAAGATAATCCGAGCTAGTCTCAAAATGCAGACATGGAAACAAATTTTTTACTACGTAACTTAAAAATCGAAAACGGAAAAAATAAATAAATACATAAACAAAATGACAATAAAATAAGCAAAATAAATTAATCCAAACAAAATCACACCTGTTAGAATAGAAAAAATAAGGAACAAATCAATAAATAAAGTAAATAATAAACAAATTAGCAAACTATTATGACCAAAATATTAGACTATAAAAAATCAAAACAAAAAATCGGACGAAAAATAGCTATAACTGTTATATAATGATAAAAAAATGAATAAAAAATAATATACTGCGTTACTTGAAAATCGAAAACCAAAAAGAGAAAATATACAGTGTAATAAAAAAATATCCACAAGTATAATAAATTGATCTAAATACATCTAAATATATAAATTAAAAACTGTTCCCGCCAAAATAATAGTCAGAACAAACCACAACAGTCAACCCCAAAATTCAACAAATAAATTTATCTCACCCCCCCAAAAAACTATTAAGTAAGCTATATAAACAAATTTTTATTACGTTAATAAAAACACCGATCAAAATAATAATAAATAAATAAATATATAAGATAAAAAATTAAAATAAATAAAAACAAGCAAAATAATTTGACCCAAATAAAAAACAAATAAACGACTTCCGGTAAAATAGCCGCCATTATAGACTACCCACAATAAGCTATATAAACAAATTTTTACTACGTTAATAAAAACACCGATCAAAATAAAAAATAAAAATAAAATAAATATAAAAGATAAAAAACAAAAATAAATTAAATAAAAACAATCAAAATAATTTGACACAAACAAACAAATAAACGACTTCCGGTAAAATATCTGCCAAAATAGACTACCCACAATGCACCACTGACCCGTATATATAAATAGCCGAGAAAAATAACAGCACTCGTGGCCTGACGATTGCATCTAGCATGAAACAGACTGTCGCATCTAAGTGTTGACTTCTATGTTCACTTTTATATTTATATATATATATATATGTATATTGAACAATAAAAATTATTAAAAAAATCATTTAAAATCTTCAGACACACTGAGTTGTAGATTAATATTCTTTCGTTTTTATTATTATTATTTCATTTACATTCCTCGACTAGTTTCGGCCAACATGTCCCTCATCAGCTGGTAGCAGTGAACTACAGAAATGGATGTCTTGATGGAGAAAATGAACTTTTGTCTGTAGTTTTCATTTGTTTTTTTTTAATTTTTTTAACATGAATTTTCAACATTCTTTGTGTTGGTCAAACAGTCTCTTTTAAGTTGTTATTTGAGATAAGAGCTGGATGGATCCATGCTGCTCTGAATTCCCTTGGTCAGTCTGGCAGTTTTATTGGTTCCTGGAAAGGGGATGTGTCTCTGCTAAGTGTGTGTGTGTGTGTGTGTTATTTGGTTCTTAGGGAGTGAGTGAGCATGATATATGTGTAAGCGTGTATATTGCTGTGGGTGTGTGTTATCATTTGGTTCATTAGGAAGTGAGTGAGTATGATGTGTGTAAGTGTGTATATTCGTGTGGGTGTGTGTATAAGTGTGAAGCGTCAACATATATATATATATATATATATATATACTTATTTCTTCATATAAATAGGTGAATGCATACATATATGCATATATAGACTCATGATTTATATATATATATATATATATATATATATATATATATATGGGTGGTATGTGTGTGTAGATAGATACACTGTGTTTCTTTCAGGTTGCTAAGTTGTGTAATGCTTTGTTTGGAAATCAGATTTGTATGGTTTAGGAAAATATTTTGTTATCTGTGTTCTGGAGAGAAAATCAATTTGAATCTCAGATATGCAAACATGACTCGGTTTCCTGTGATTCCTTGTTTTTTGTTCCTTTTGTTGTTGAAAGCTGCAACTATCTGTCACCCTCCTAGGCCTAACGTCCCTGCCCACCCATCACAACGAAACATCTTGCTTTATCCTCACACTTGTCAATTCGACATCTAACAATGATACCGGATAAAAAGAAAAGTGTGGCAGAAAAGACAATTTTGAAGCTCAACAACTTTCATATTAAAACGTCATCTTTACGTGCATTTGTCTCTACTGAAATCGAATATGGCTACTTTGTTCAATTTGAAGAAGAGGATTCTGAAGCTTTTCCTTTCATTCTCGGAATAAAACGCATTTATGACAAGAGGAAACTTTTCAAATTCTACAGGAATTTTGTTCAGAATGAAATTTCACAGTTTATTAAACAATAACCGACAGTTGACAAACAATCTCCCAAACTAGTTGGTGTCTGCAATAAGTTCTCTATATAAATGAATTATATACTATTTGCTATCCGGGTTGCAGTAAGACAGCAAAATACAGTACATTGTAGCGTGTTTTTTTTGCACAATATGATAAAACATGTTCTAGTTTGAAGAGTAACGTCATTTCGATAAATATTTCCAACTTAATATTGTTGTATCTCCATATGCACCCCCAAAATGATTAAGGGAGATAACTCCAGGCGTATTAAATGCTATCTGTATAGTTTTTATTTGTCATTGTAATCCTCAATTTCATTAGGCAAAATTGGAATAATCACTTTTGCTAAACAATGTCACACAGATCAAATTTCTCTAATGATTTCAGTCGATAATGAGTGCTCTATGATTTGACTTTTCTGACATTATTGAAATAAAAATAAATAAAAAACATCACATTATGACTTGTTTCTGTTTTAACAATCTTAATATTTTTTATTATTATTTAGGTATAGGTGATTTAAAGGCTAGTTTCAATTTAATATCGCAGTATCTGCATTTGTGCTCCCGTTAATGTTTAAAGCATATGATTCAGGTGATGTTATATGTTATTTATGAATTAATTAATCATCAAATTATTTTCTTAAAATATTATATGCAGGGGTAAGTTAAAATTATGTTAACACTAGTATGAGAGGAATCATTTATTCAGTGTTTATTGAACCATCTCCACCTGTCCACCAGCGCGACTGATGCACAAAAAACAGCGATCAACAGTACAATCTAGTGCATAGACACACATTTCACGGGGAATATTTGATATTACACCTTTTATTCTGTTCTTTTCTTCTTCGATGTCTCTAACTTTTTTTTGCTATAGACGCGATCCATTATCATACCACATAACCAGAAGTCACAGGTTGTAATTGGTCCATATTTCTTTTTAACTTCAACGGTGACTGCAAATGCTTTCTTACAAATGCAGCTAGAATTTTTCATTGATAACATACCCTAGAAATCAGACGAACAGTGTTTTTCCAACAGGATGGTGCAACGCCTCATTTGCCTGTACTGTTCGCTTTTGTTTCGATCTAAGTTTGCCAAATCGTTGGATAGTCCGCGGATGATTGTTGACACGGCGATCACACTCCGCTGATTTGGCGCCCTGCGACTTCTGGTTATGACAGGATGTGGCAAGACTCTTGCTGTTCTACCATTACTTCCATGGAAAGTGCTCGAATGAAGACCATTCCCTGGTCTCGCCGAGGCAAACCTTGACAGCAAGAACAAGCCATGTCACTTACATACTAGCAAGCCAACCACATTCCCTCTGTATTCCATCGGTGAGAAGTGAGTATCACTCGAGCAACTTCTTCCTGCGAACCACTGCCCTGTAGAACCGGCTCCCAAGAGGATGTTTCCACGATCACTACAATCTTAACCTGTTCAGTGCTAATGGGTTAATCGTTATCTTCTTCACCTATACATACAAATGACCTCCTAACGTAACCCTATACCTCGAGTGGCCCTTGAGTCTTGTAAAGTTGACCCACACTATAATATATATATATATATATATATATATATATATATATATATATATATGTGTGTGTGTGTGTGTGTGTGTGTGTGTGTGTGTGTGTATTTAGACAGCATGTCTTCATTCAAGCATGCCTCATTGAATAATATAGGCATATGTCTATTTATTCTTACGATAATTC
>OZ038496.1:12420534-12443034 GCA_964036315.1 Acanthosepion esculentum | reverse complement strand
GCGTCTTTGTCTTTTTCCCTTGATCAAACTTTCTTTATTCTTGCAGTTGATCGTTTGTCTTTTTTTCTCGCTTTCTTTTACTACCCTAAGATACAAAACCACGTAAAGTTTACAACACATTAAAAACAAATGTTTCTTTAGGTATTTTTCAGATTAATGCTTTTACTGGTAATAATACATATTTTTAAGCCTTTAGTCAAACAAACAGATCAATAAAAATATCTCACGAAGAAAAAAAAAACAATATTTAATAAGGGAAAATTTTACAATACGTTTATTAAATCATCCATTAATATTTCATAGCGTAGCCGTTATTGCTAATTACAGCATGTAGGCATTTCGAGTAGTCCCCTATAAATTTCTTGCATGTTTCTTGGCGAATATTTGTCCATTTTTCACGACAAAATTCCTTTAGCTCATGAAGATTTTATGGGTTCCTTCTTTGAATTCTCAGTTTCAGTTCTCTCCATATTTTTTCGATCGGATTGAGATCTCGAGATTGACTTGGCCATTTTAAAATGTCTATTCCATTTGAAATTAACCATAATTTTGTAAGCTTTACAGTATGCTTAGGATCGTTTTCTTGTTGAAAGATACAGCCTGGTTTCAAGCCCATCGAATGTGCACTCTGACGCAAATTTCTGTCCAAAATATCCCTATAATAATGTCCATGCATATTTCCTTTTATTATTTTTATTATTACACTTTGGTCACTAAAACAACCCCAGATCATGATTGATCCGCCTTCAAATTTTACTGTTGGGGTAATATTCTTCGGCGAATATTCATTACCCTTCTTTTTCCAGACCTTTGTCACAGCATTTCTACCAAAAAGTTCAGTTTTTGTTTCGTCTGACCAAAATACATTTTGCCAAAATGCTTCTGGTTTGATACAATGCTCGTTTGCAAAATCCTTAGAACGCGTTTTCGCTTAAGAAGTATTTTTTTTTTTGAGTCTTCGAAAAGTTGACATATCGACGAAGTGAACGACTAATTCTATTCCTACTTACATTACGTCACTTACTTGATGTTCTTAAAGCGTAATTGGCCAATTTTTCTCGCCAATAATCTTTCCGTACATTCCATTACCATTCTAGAATATTTTTAGGATAGATTGGTATGAACAGAATATGTATTTTACAGCATATCAACCTAAATGGGTTATTTATGTATTCATGTATATGTATTCTTTGGTTTAGATTGGTCTGCTTTATTTTGTTTTACGGCATATCAACCTCAATGGGTTATTTAATTCCGACAACATTTTTAGGATAGATTCGTATGAATAGAATATGTATTCTTTGGTTTAGATTGGTTTGGTTTATTTTGTTTTACGGCATATCAACCTCAATGGGTTATTTAATGCCGACAACATTTTTAGGATAGATTCGTATGAATAGAATATGTATTCTTTGGTTTAGATTGGTTTGGTTTATTTTGTTTTACGGCATATCAACCTCACTGGGTTATTTAATGCCGACAACATTTTTAGGATAGATTCGTATGAATAGAATATGTATTCTTTGGTTTAGATTGGTCTGGTTTATTTTGTTTTACGGCATATCAACCTCAATGGGTTATTTAATTCCGACAACATTTTTAGGATAGATTCGTATGAATAGAATATGTATTCTTTGGTTTAGATTGGTTTGGTTTATTTTGTTTTACGGCATATCAACCTCAATGGGTTATTTAATGCCGACAACATTTTTAGGATAGATTCGTATGAATAGAATATGTATTCTTTGGTTTAGATTGGTCTGATTTATTTTGTTTTACGGCATATCAACCTCACTGGGTTATTTAATGCCGACAACATTTTTAGGATAGATTCGTATGAATAGAATATGTATTCTTTGGTTTAGATTGGTCTGGTTTATTTTGTTTTACGGCATATCAACCTCAATGGGTTATTTAATGCCGACAACATTTTTAGGATAGATTCGTATGAATAGAATATGTATTCTTTGGTTTAGATTGGTTTGGTTTATTTTCTTTTACGGCATATCAATCTCAATGGGTTATTTAATGCCGACAACATTTTTAGGATAGATTCGTATGAATAGAATATGTATTCTTTGGTTTAGATTGGTCTGGTTTATTTTGTTTTACGGCATATCAACCTCAATGGGTTATTTAATGCCGACAACATTTTTAGGATAGATTCGTATGAATAGAATATGTATTCTTTGGTTTAGATTGGTCTGGTTTATTTTGTTTTACGGCATATAAACCTCACTGGGTTATTTAATGCCGACAACATTTTTAGGATAGATTCGTATGAATAGAATATGTATTCTTTGGTTTAGATTGGTTTGGTTTGTTTTATGGCATATCAACCTCAATGGGTTATTTAATGCCGACAATTTTTATTCCTGGTAATATTTTCATTCAAAACTGTATTGCTGGCAATATTTTTTCCGTCAAAAATGTATTGCTGGTAATTTTCTTTCACACATGTATTTTTACAATGTATTTCTGGTATTAAAACCTATTTTTACACTTTCATAGTGTTTTGGCCCCAGTTTGGAGGTTAAATTTTGCTCCTAATTGGGACCCTAACAGGTGCCACTACCCCGAATCAGGGTGGACCTGGGAAGACCACCAATTAAGAAATGATTCCACTCTCCTCAATACCTAATCAAAGCCTTGCTGTTGGACGTAGTTTATTGTCTTACCCAGGACGCCGATGTAGTTTATCGTCATATCCAGAACGCAGGTTAGGACCAATAATATTGCAGATTCTTTTTTCGATTTTATCAAGAATCTCTAAATATATAGCAGGAGCACCGGGCATTATGTGGCAGTAATATTCAAAGCATGGACGAATGGCAGATCTATAAATATGCAAGATAGATATTGTGAAGAAAAAATGCCTTGCACGATACAGTGAAGCGACTTTCATCCTTAGCAGCAGTTCTACTAATGGATTCAACATTCACTTCCAGTCAGTAAATATCGTTAGACCGAGAATATGTAACGTGATACTCTCCTGGAGGTTAGCATCAACCATGGTGATGAGAGGCAAGAAAGGGGTCCTTTAGATGATTCATAGAGAGAAGTTTTGATTTGGAGGCGTTAAACTTGACAATTCATTCCTTATCTCAGCTAACAATGAACTTGTTATACTGAAAGACACCTTGTCTAGAGAATAGACTCCCCCACCTTTTATAAGTAACCGTCAGTAGGTAGTCGAAAGAAGAGAAGTTATCAGCGACCACAACTCGATTACACTGCGTAACATTTTATTACAAGTTCCTAACGTTTCTGTACGTTTACCCCATTTAGGACGCATTTAGTCCGACTACAAGTTCTATTGTGGAAATAACTCCACAACAGAACTGTAAACCATTCTTTAGATGACCTAGTAATTTCACGTTATCGAACTGATCAGACATATATATTACAGAGAAATGAGTTATTTTTCCTCGAGTTGCAAGGAAGAGATTCAGTTAATAACATGTCTGGAAAATATATTTGCAAGCTGTCAGAATTAAAGTCTTACAGGCACATTTCTTTTGTTTACTTTTTGAACGAATCCGACCCTGTTGGACAGGTGGGGAGCTAATAAAAATGGTGTAACAAAGAATATGAAGCGAAGACAAATGTCTCTGAGTAACGGGACCAATTCTCTTGAGATGTAAAACCTTTTATATGTCTCGAAAAGATGCCGCTAGGGAGAGATTCAGTAGCTTAACAATAACGTTTGCGACCGTGTTTTACTTATACAAAATTTGTTTACATTCACATCTTCGCTGACAGTGCTTTCGCTGGTTCACAGACTTCATGAATTTAAGCGTCTCAAGGTTCTTGATAAGATCCAGAGACGGATATGCAATGTAATTAGCCCTGATATGGCATCTTGTCTGCAGTCGCTCGCTCACAGACGTGCCACCGCCTCCCTCTGGCTTTTTTACAAATACTTTCATGGTAACTAATCTGAAGAGCTACTTTCGCTGGTTCCCAGATTTCATGAATTTAAGCGTTCTACTAGGCTTGCACCTTGCTCACACCCGTTCGAAACTCTCAAATGTAGCCGTCCCTTCTACTCCAATAGTTTCATATCTCGCACCTCTAGCCTGTGGAACTCCCCCTTTTCCTGTTTCCCTGATAGCTATAATCTCCAACTATTCAAATGTAATGTCAATCGACGTCTCCAGATGCCCTGATCTATCTCCTATCCTTCTTTCATCCTTTCATCTATCACTCCTATTTGGTCTCACTCCAGTTCTCTGTAACCCCTTGCGTGAGAGTGGCTTCCCGCCTTGCTTGGGGTGAAACGCTTAAAAAATAAAATAAGATAAAATTACATAGGCCCATATCTTGCGTAGTTCAAGCGTATCAGTATTTTTTTTAATCATTTCCTCTCATGGAAGGCAGTAAAGTCACTAAGAAACAGGGGGTTACTGAGCGTGGAAGAACGAGGAAAACCGAAGAAGTAGTGGACAGACTGTTGCATTTAAATTTTTAAAGATCAAAGTAAGTTGACTAGGAACCATGCAGCTGGAAGAGAGTTTCACAAACGCCGTTGTCGCTGGCGGAACTCATTGCCAGATACTGGGTTTCTCATCGAGATTTCTTTGTATGAAGTTGTCCTATGATGTATGCGAAGAGACGGCCACAGACACCGCATGGTAGGGTAGAATGATTCAGAAGATGGATAGAGCGCCGGATTTTCTATAGACTCTCTTCGTCTCTTCTATTTATCTTCTGGTGTTTTCAAAGTATGTTTTTTTTCATCTCCAAATGATTCTTCATGCAGCTTCCGTCTCTCAAATGACCGGATTGATTTCTATCCTCAGCAAGTTGTTTTTGAGCTGATGCTTGAATAGGCGACGTGGGGCTGCACATGCTCCCTTGCCAGATGCGAGCTCTGAGAAGCGGATTTGTTTGGGTAGGCGGATGGCCACTGTCAGCCAATGGTAAGGTAGGAGGGTTCAGGGGATGACGTTGGGCTCTTTTTGTCTCTTCTATTTGTCTTCTGGTTGTTTATCAAAGGATCTTATTTTTTTCATGGACTGCTCTTCTCCAATTGGTTCTTTCTGCAGTTCCTGTCTCTAAAATGATCGATTTCTGTGCCAGCAAAGTGTTTTTGAGCTGATCTTTGAATCGGTGACGTGGGGTGCACGTGGTCTCTTGCCAGATGCGAGCTCTGAGAAGAGGATTTGTTTGGGTAGGCGGATGTCCACAGCCACTGAATGGTAGGGTAGGAGGGTTCAGGAGATGGAGAGCGCTGGCTTTACTTTGGGCTCTCTTCGTCTTTTCTATTTATCTTCTGGTGCATCAGTACTTTTATTTTATTTTTCCATTTTCCTCGATTTGCTGTATAACTCAGACAAAAAGAATTTATTAATCATTTTCCTCTCATTTCTACATGCATCCCTATTCCCACTTTTTCCTCGTTTTTATAGTTACTTTCTTCATCTTGATCTGCATTTCCAAGGGATTTTTTCTTTCTTTCAGCTTTTTCTTCTGTATTTGTTACGAGAAAGGAGAAGCTAGTATCACCTTTAAGTTTTCGAATCTAACTTTTTTTATCGCCATCACAAAAGAGACGATAATTGAAAAAAAATCTATTTCTAAATCTGTGTACCGTTTTGACCTTTTACTAAATGGGATGAACCGAAAGGTGTTTTGGTCTTTATGAAAAAAACATCTAAAATTTTTATCGCATAAAATTCATTAGCTTACCTCAAATGTGATTTCGCTGAATTACATACACACATACACACATACATATACAGTCCACTCTAAAAGTATTGGGACGGTAAGGGCAATTCCTTTTTATTTGTTGTTCACTGAAGACATTTGAGTTTAAGATCAAAAGATGAATATGAGGCAAGTGTTCAGAATTTCATCACTTATGGTATTTAGATTTAAATGAGTTAAACAACTTAGAACATACCACCTTTTACTTGAACCCACCCATTTTTAAAGTGAGCAAAACTATTGTAATACGTGTCTGACTGATGTTTCTTGCTGCCCAGGTGTTTCCTTTTAAATTGATTTTTAACATTAAATATCTCTGACTCACTACCCTTGAATTTAGCCCTGGGTTTCACCTGTAAAGACTGCATTCATTAAAAATGATAAACCAATATGAAGATGAGAGAGAGCTGCCTATGTGAGAAAAGTAAGCAATTTTGAAGCTGAAAAAAAGAAGGAAAATCGATCTGAGCCACTGGAAAAAAAACAATGGGCATAGTCAACACAGCAATTTTGAAATGTCACGAAAAAGAAAGAAACTACTGGTGTACTGAGCAAAAGGCATAGAACATGTCGACCAAGGCAAACAACAGAAGTTGATGACAGAAACATTGTTAGAGCTCTGAGAGAAAACAGTCAATGACAACAACCTCCACAGTGCAGAGGTGAACGTTTCTCAATCCTCTGCTCGAAGAAGACTTTGAGAGCAGGAATATAGGGGCCATACCACAAGATACAAAGCACTCATTAAGAAGGTCGGATTGGAATTTTCAAGGAAGTAATGAGATGAGCGACAAACGTTCTGGAAGAAAGTTTTATGTAATGATGAAACCGCGATTAATCTTTACTAAAGTGATGGAAAGGTCAACGTGTGGTGAAAGAAAAGATCTACCTATAATCCAACGCATAGAAACTCACCTGTGAAGCAAGTTAGTGGGTAATGTCTTGGCTTGGGGATGCATGGTTGCTTCTGAAACAGACTCATTTATATTTATTGATGATGTAATTCATGATGGTAGCAGAAGAATGAATGCAGAACTCTACAGAAACAATTTGCCTGCCAATTTGTAGAGTAACGCATCCAAACAAATCGGGAGGAATCTTATCATGCAGCAATGACGCCAAGCATACTGCCAAAAGAAAAACGAACACCATCAGGCTAAAAAGTTGACTGTATAACCCAATAGGACATGCATTTCATCCATTGAAGAGGAGGCTGAAAGAATCACCAAAGAACCAAACAAGAACTGAAAGAAGCTCCGTTAAAAGTTTGGAAAAGCATCTCAAATGAAGAATGCAGTAGTTTAGTGATGTCAATGGAGTGCAGGCTTGATGCAGTTATTGCAAGCAAGGGTTATGCAACCAAATATTAGATGTTATTTACTTTAAGACTATCTGTTCCTTGCTCACCTAAAATAGAGTGGTCTGATTCAAAACGTGAATTGAACTGTTTAACATCTGAATTTAAATATAAGGAAATAAAAAGCTTTCGATCTTAAGCCAAAATATCTTCAGTGAACAACAAAAATAATCGTCCTTACTACTCCAATACTGTTGGAGGGGACTGTATATATAAATATATATATATCTATCACTGTCTGCCTGTCTCTCTTTCTCAATCTCACTCTCTCTCTCTATCTCTCTCTCTCTCTTTATAAATATATATATATATACAGAGAGAGATATGAGAGAGATGATGACATGTACACACACACACACACACACACACACACACACACACACACACATATATATATATATATATATATATATATATATATATATATATATATATATATATATCAATTATGTGGTGCAGGTTTTATATTACGCGAATCATTCATACGAAAAGCAGATAATGAAGTTAATGATATAAATGGCAAGAATCACTCTCGCAAAGAATTTTTTATAATAAAATACATTAACCTCGAATCCGTTAATGAATGGTATGATCCTTGTTTATAATTTCCGGTTATATATATATATATATATATATATATATATATATATATATATATATATATATATATGTATGTAGATATTATCATCTTTATCAGACACGCGACTGCTTCAATCTTCGGGGTGACCACCTTGACCGAGAGGTTTTGTCTTGGTTAGGCCCTCAGGCTTTTAATTCAGGGTTTTCCTTCAAGTCTATGATTTTACACATAGATGGGTGGAGAAATGGATTCATACCTCTCCCAATGGAATTAGCACGTAAATGAATGTAACGATTTCGATTGAAATACGAACTCGGTTCTCTGATTCCCCAATTCGATCTACTATTCATTACTCCACTGTGTATACGTCATAGATAGAAGCAAAAGTGTGAATAAAGGATTTCTTTTCTTCTCTGTGGCTTTCCTTCTCTTTTTCAACTTTCTTTTTTCATATTTCAGTGCTCTGCCTTTTTTAAACTGTCTTCTTTTTCACAGGACCGTCTTTCCCTTTTATTGCTTCTCCTTCACTCATTCTATTTTTTTAATCATTCTATTATTGTTCTCATCAATTTTTTCTTCTCTTTGGTCTTCCTTCCTTTTTTAAACTCTTTTTTTTTCATAATACAGTCTCTCTTTTTTATTGATTTTTCTTTAATTCTTTTTTTTCATTCTTCCATTATTCTTCTCATTTTATATTCTATAATTCTCGTTCATTTTCTTCCATCTTTTCTCTTCTTCTCTGCCATGTTTTCATTTTTTTTTCAACTTTTGTCATTTCTTTTTACTTTTTTCAATGGAAGCTCAATCTTTCTTTCTAGCTTTTTCCTTTTGTACTTTTTATTTATTTCTCTTTCTTCATTCTATTATTCTTCTCATTTTATTTTCAATAATTCTTTGTTTCTTTGTCATCCTCTTTTCTCTTTTTCATCGTTTTATCATTTGTGCTTCATTTTTGTTTAACACTTATTCTGTATTTTTTCTTCTGTTTTCTTCATTTTCTATTTCATTTTGTTTTATTCTTCATTCATCTTTTCTATTTTCGCCTCTAGCTTATCCCAATCTTTCATTTGTCTCTGCTATTTTAAGTTTTCCTTCTTTCTGTTTGTTTTCCTTCCAATCATTTCTACTCATTTCTATTGGTCTTCTTCCTCTGCTTCTTAAATAAATTTATTACATGCAACCATTTTTCTCTTACTAATTTTACCTTTGACTTCTTTTATTCCATTCTTTCTGCTTCTATTATTTATTTCCTCCCTAATTTCTCTTTATCCTTCTCTTTCCTTGTGTTTCTTTCTTTGATTTTTTACATTTACATGTCGCAAAATGTAAATGTACTCTTCTTCTCTAGTTTTTTTCAGTGCGCAACATAGTAGGCGTAATACTCACGGGTGGTCTATTTAAAACACGAGTATCTACTAAAAATGACGTTTGATTTAAAAATATGTTACATTCAAAAAGCATCATTATATATATATATATATATATATATATATATATATATATATATATATATATATATAATCATAATCAAGAAGAAAATGATTGATTTCAGTTATAATTTATTTCGTGAATATCTATATATTCAGCTCCTCATCTTTTTAAAGGCCCACTTGTTTAGGATCAATAAGTTTACAAAAAGTGTCTAATATAGATATCTACTAAATTTGCAATTTGAGCGGAGTCATATACTCCCATAGGAACGTCAAAGTTAACCATTACAGTGGAACCTCGGTTCACGAATTTAATTCTTTCCTGAAGGCCGTTCGTAACCCAAAATGTTCGTAAATGTTCACAGTACAATAAAATTGGAAAAAGAGCACAACACAAGACACGAATGTATACAAGGAAACTAGGTTCGGCAATGTTGTTCTAGAACCGAAATTTTGTTCGATAATCGAGGCATTTTCATCTGGAATTTTATGCTCAAAAACCGATTTGTTCGACATGTGAGACGTTCGAGAACCGAGGCTGCACTGTATATCTTTTGACACAAATAGAATTGTTATATATTAGTAGAGATTGTCTCGCAGATTGATATCTTCATTATCAGTAATGTCAATTCGGCTTTTAGCAAATTTTTAACTTTTTGTTGTAGTTCTTTTGAATTGGAGAGAAGTCTATAATGGATAAAAGTGAATAAAAGTGGATTTATTTTTATGTTTATTTTGGAATCATTTTATAGTATCAGATGAATGTTTCCAAAGATTAGTATAGTGGGTTTCTTGTATCGTTTGTGTTATTATTTTAGTATATTTTTTAGAGATTAGGCTTAATTATTTTTTAGAATGATTAATTAACCGTGATTGTAGATTATTTTAGAAATTAAGTTTGTGGTCTTTGAAAAGTAAATATGCATTTTTTATGTCAGTTTTCCCTTATTATTTCTGCAATATCAAATTTATTTGCAAAAGCTGCCGTATTTTCGTTAGTTTGCAGTCTCTACAGATTTATTTTGAGAACTTTTACACACACAATTATATAGTATATATGTGTGTGTGTGTGTATGTAAGTGTCTGTACACTATTCTCAGAATTAATCTGTAGAAAAAGACAATATGTATAAAGAAAAAAATGAAAATAGGAAAACATCGGCTAAAACTATATACAGTCTTTTCCTTATATATATATATATATATATATATATATATATATATATATATATATATATATATATGTGTGTGTGTGTGTGTGTGTGTAATTCAGGTATAAATAAAAATATCTGTAAAATATATTCGCAAAAACTGCGATATTTTCGGAAAATTTAAGGAAATAGCGTTAACGCTATTAACTTTTTATGATCACTAGTTATTTTATTGAGGAGGAGTTTATGATAGTTCGAGGGCTAAATTTTGTAAAGGTTCCTTAAGCTTATAGACTATAATCCACATCCTCTTAGAATTTCTGATGTTTCTAATGTCTTCATTTAATTTGTATTAGAATTGGTTGGATGATTTTCTAAATATAATTTTTAATTAAGTTAAACATATCAGCCTCGAAAGGATATAGAATTTTATTATTAGGTGGGGTATTTTGAGATTTTAGAGTATATTTCTACTTTCAATTTCGTGTTTGTGGGGTTTAAGTCAAAGTATGTTTTACATCGTAATGTTTTTATATGGTTGATTATTTTATCTGTGAGTGATAGAGTGAAGGAATGCAATGATGGGTAGGGAATGTTTTTCAGGGAATAATCCAAAGTAAATTTTTCCATTTTGTGATGAAAGCGTAGATAATGAAGATAATCCAAAAGGAATATTCCAAAGAGAGCTAAACTTAAGGATATCAGGAGCAGTTATAAATAGTACGAATTTGTGACTGGTAGGGATAATTCCAAGGACATTACTCCAGGTATAGCTCAATGTAGACTACAGTAATAATAATAATAATAATAATAATAATAATAATAATAATAATAATAAAAAAAATAATAATCAAGAAGAACTTGAAGATTCATTACGGTTATAATTTACTTTGTGAATATCAATATATTCAACTCTTCAGACCGAAATATCCCGAATATATATATATATATATATATATATATATATATATATATATATATATATATATATATATATATATATATATATATATATAAAATATTACTACAGTTAGATTTACGTTAGAAATATTCAAACACAGTTGCATTCCATATCACGTGACGCTCGCGTCTCGCGACGGACGCTACTTAATGTAAACAAACTTCTGAAAACAGCCATTTCTGATGAAAGATCGGGGCCGATCTGAAATATCATATATATATATATACATATATATATATATATAAAGATAAATAAATACTTTCACAAGAAACATTGAATTTTTTTTTAATTTACAACTTTTCAGTTGTTTATATATATATATATATATATATATATATGTATATATAAATAAAAAGGAAAGAACAGTAAGATATAAAATCCGGTGTTCTTATAGATATTTTTATTTTTACACAATAGTGCTCTATGTAAATTTAAATTTACAGAGCATTAATATTATAAATTAATAGATTTAAAATATGGTTTTACCGCTACACAGTGATAACCATGTTTCAGAAATGGAAGCTAAAGCCCCTGAATTTAATTTTGTTATTAAACCAAAGACATTAGTTCCATTTCCTCATCAAGCGAATTTTGGAGTAACTTACTTTTTTAAATTTACGGTTGTTAACGGCACAGGAAAGATTCATAGTTTGAGGGTTTCCAAGGTTACCCTCTACCACCCCTTGTCTAGATGAATGGATTTATCGGTAACCTTGGAAACCCTCAAACTATGAATCTTTCCTGTGCCGTTAACAACCGTAAATTTTAAAAAGTAAGTTACTCCAAAATTCGCTTGATGAGGAAATGGAACTAATGTCTTTGGTTTAATAACAAAATTAAATTCAGGGGCTTTAGCTTCCATTTCTGAAACATGGTTATCACTGTGTAGCGGTAAAACCATATTTTAAATCTATTAATTTATAATATATATATATATATAAATATATATATATATATATATATATATATATATATATATATATATTAGTGAGGGAAAACAGACAACCGGAAGATAGTATTTCGACTTTAATGACGCGTTTTGTCATTTGATCTTATCAAGGCAAGTGATGATAAGCGAAATGTTGTGTACTTTTTGAATTTCATGTAACTATACAACGTTTCGTTTTTGTTGATCATCACTTGCCTTGATAGTCAAATGATGAAACGCGTGGCGACAAGTAAGTCATATTGTCTGTTTTATTCAATATGTCTTCCCCACAGATTTATTCTGAGAACTTTAACACACAGTTATATATATATATATATATATATATATATATATATATATATATATATATATATATATATAAGTGTGTGTGTGTGTGTGTGTGTGTGTGTGTGTGTGTGTGTGTGTATGTGTATGCGCACATTTGTATAAAATATTCTCAGGATTAATCTTTAGAAAAAGACAATTTGTATAAAGGAAAAATGACAATAGGAAAACGACGGCAAAAACTACATAAACATTTTTCCTTTATACATATATATATATGTATATATATATATATATATATATATATATATATATATATATGAAAGTGAACATGGAAGACAACACTCAGAGATGACAGGCTGTTTCATGCTAGACGCAATCGTCAGGCCGCCCTGAAAACATACCACACCTTAATGCTTATCGTCAGTCCGCCTATAAATATAACACACATTAATACTACATTTCTTCCGTTATATATATATATATATATATATATATATATATATATATATATATATATATATATATATATATATATATGTGTATCTCTATGTGTGTGTACAAATATTCAGATATAAATAAATTATATCTGTAAAAAGCCAATATGAATAAAGTCAATAGTAAAACTTCACCAACGCGTTCCATCTCCCGAGTGAATTTATCAAAATAAATTTGATGATTTCACTTTGCAATATGTATTTATAAACAGAAGTAAAGTGTAGCGAAAACAATTTTTCAAAATGCTTTAAAACACTCTGGAAGCTAACTGTTAGTCAAGGAAAATTATGGAAGACACTAGGGGATATAATCTAAGGTTTAATAAACGAAAGCTAGTAAATGTGTTCTTTGTATCTGGGGAATTTTTATTATCTTATTTTTTTATACACACACACACACACACACACACACACACACACACACACATATATATATATATATATATATATATATATATATATATATATATATATATATATATATATATATATATGTTTATTTATTTAAAAAAATGGTATAGTCTGTACTTGGGATCATCACGTCAGTGCGAACGATCCTTTACATAGCTACATATTTTTCGCCATATACAGTTTTGAATACAGTTTTCCTTCTCCTAGAGCGATTGCCACTCAAGGTACTATGAGGTGTGCGCCATGCTAGGGCCACTTGAGGTATACTGATTCCTGGATCTGCTCCGAGAACTTGTAGAATGTGTTCTTTATACTCAGGCGTACGATCGGATCTTGGTCTTCCTCGATCCATATTTTGTGGCTGTCTGTGTGTGTGTGTGTGTATAAGGAAGTAAGGAATAAGGAACACAGATTAAGTGTTTATAAATTTAACAGGTTTTGCTTTTATATAAAATGGAAATCATTTCAAAAACAACCTGAAGGTAAACATATTAAATTTGTATGCATATATATAAATCTATCTATCTATCTATCTATCTATCTATCTATATATATATATATATATATATATATATATATTATATATATATATATAATATATGTTCCTGATGATACCTCGTCGAAACATCTAAAAATAGAATTTTTCGAATTTTATGGATGTGAGGATGGTGTAATGGATCAGAATGAGAAATCAGAGAGGCAAGTTCAAATTACAGCTGGATTCGTTGCAGCCACTCAAGCGCAAATACGCTTAGGAAAGTTATGAGTACATCCTATCTCCCCAGCCAAGGGTTAAATAGTAGGATTTTTAACTGGAAAAATCATCATTCTCCAAAATATTTTAATGCAATATTCACTCGCAAAAAAAAAAAAATCTCACATCCTAAAATACGTCTCGGCTTAACATAACCCAGAAACGGTTGATAAACCGTAAAAAAAACTATTGTAATGGAATGTCCCACACTCCCTATTGTCTATGTTGAATGACTATATCAGTAGATATATATAGTGAGCACAGGATATACCTTGGGACTTTCTTCGGCAATTAGTTGGAGATTCGTCTCCATCTGTGCTGGTCGAACACTGCCTTTGGGCAGAGAGGAACCCAGATGAGGTGATGCCGAAGGGCAGAATCTCGTCTGGTGTGGTAGACAACTACACGACCCCGTGCACACGGGTTCTACGGGGAATTTTTTCCCGTGTCTACGGACTCGGATTTGCCCCGCATTAAAAAACAGCTTTGTGCCACATCCTGCCTCGCGGGGAGGTAAGATGAATATCCTTGCTTCGGGAATTAGTTGAAGATGTGCTGGTCAAACTCTCTGTCTCCGGGCAGAGAGGATCCCCAGACGAAGGGCACAAGTCGCTTCTCGGGAAACAGCTACGCGACCCCGTTTTATAAGGGGGAAAATTTGGCCGCCAAGCCTACGGGCTCGGATATCCCACGTTAAATTCGCCCTTGTGCCACATCGACCGCGTGGGGCGGTTAGTAGATATCCATGCTTCGGGAATAACTAGCTTGCTAGCCGATTCCCTGTCTTTCAGTAGTGTATTCTCTTTTACAATAAACCTCTCTTTCTTTCATCTACTCCAGCGTTGCTGTTCCTTTCACTCGAGTACCACCTTTGTCTGTTTGTGACCTTCTTTAAGGATACAAGAATAACTAAATCAACCAATTTAGCTCATAAATATAGAATGGTACTGTTTTCAGGGATTTTCAAATTTTGATTTAATCCATATGTCATGAGTGCAAGATTCCAACCCGGATCCCATGGTTTGGATGATAATGTTCTAACAAGTCTTTTATAACCAAAGATGGCTACTTTAAAACGGGCGCAGGAAAATGGCTGATATATCCATTACTTGTTTTGACAGATAGCATTCAATGATTGATATTTATGTATGTAAATATTTATTATATTAAATTTATTCCCCACAACACATATATTACATTATAAATTTATTTATAGCTCTTGTGTATGGTAATGCCTTGTAAATAACTCTTATCTTTACATACAAACATTTTTCAGTTCTCCTAGCCTATGCGCGGTTATATATACGCAAAATTACTCTCGTTGTAAGAAGAAATAAGAAAATAATTTCGTTTTCTGTTTGTTTATAGAATAGAAAGAACGAAAGAAGGAAAAAAAAAATCTCACTGCATCATCCTGAGCTAAGTTCATAAAGAAAATTAAAGAAGAAAGACATTTTTGCTACAAGTTCACAACAACAAAAGCTGTTTCATGTGACCGAATAACATCGATGGTTTTACAGATGGAGAGAAAATGCAAAAATAAAGAAACTAAGAAAGCTAAATATAACGAGATAAAAGTTTTTTTTTCTCTCGTATGCACTCCCATAATTTCGTTTTCTTCCCCCTCCGCCACAACGATTTCTATTTCTTTTCTTTTTTTTTTTTTTGTTGTTGTTGGCTGTTTTTAGAATTTGAACAAGCCTTCGATTTTTCTTCACTAAACGCATGCGCGTGCCGAATAGATTTGGAATGGAGCAATTATAAACTCTTTACCATTGTCCAACTTCATCTGACTCCTCAAAGACGTACAAACATTAACGCAAATTCAGAGTAGGGATTGATCATTTAAATTTAAAAGCGTGTCTCTGAAAGCTGAGACCAATAATATTTTTTTTGTTTAAATGACCGTATCTCTTCAGGACAAGACTCTCCACAATTTCCCGTCATTTGTCGTTCTTACTAAATGTTGTCTTTTTTTCTATCATTCCTCATCTCTGTTCTACCAACAATTTGCACATAATCTTCTTCTTCTTAGCGTGTCTCTTCAGAACGTTGGCGATCATAGCTCTCCACAATTTCCTATCCTTTGTCGCTTTTATTAAACGTTGTCTTTTTTCTATCATTCCTCGAACTTGTTCTACCAACACATTTCACAAGATCGCAGTCCTTCTTCTTCTTCGTCTTAGCATGTTCCTTCAGGACGTTGGTGATCATGGCTCGCCACTATTTCCTGTCTTTTGTCCCATTTGTTAAATATTGTCTTTTTTCTATCATTCTTCATCCCTGTACATCAAACATTCAGTGGACCGCGCTTGCGCTTTTTCTTCTTCTTCTTCTTCTTCTTCTTCTTCTTCTTCTTCTTCTTCTTCTTCTTCTTCTTCTTCTTCTTCTTCTTCTTCTTCTTCTTCTTCTTCTTCTTCTTCTTCTTCTTCTTCTTCGTGTGTCCCTTCAGGACGTTGGCCATCATGGCTCGCCAAAATTTCATATCTTTTGTAGCACTTCGTAAATTTATTTATGTTATCCCTCCTAATCCCTGTTCTGGTCCTGGGTAAGACGTTAAACTACTAGCAGCAAGAATCCATCCTAAAAATGTTGTCGGCATTAAATAACAGGTTGAGGTTGATATGCAGTTAAAGAAAATAAACCAATCCAATCTAAACCAAATAATACATATTCTATTCATACGAATGCATCCTAAAAATGTTGTCGGCATTAAATAACAGGTTGAGGTTGATATGCAGTTAAACAAAATAAACCAATCCAATCTAAACCAATAATACATATTCTATTCATACGAATGCATCCTAAAAATGTTGTCGGCATTAAATAACAGGTTGAGGTTGATATGCAGTGAAACAAAATAAACCAATCCAATCTAAACCAATAATACATATTCTATTCATACGAATGCATCCTAAAAATGTTGTCGGCATTAAATAACAGGTTGAGGTTGATATGCAGTTAAACAAAATAAACCAATCCAATCTAAACCAATAATACATATTCTATTCATACGAATGCATCCTAAAAATGTTGTCGGCATTAAATAACAGGTTGAGGTTGATATGCAGTTAAACAAAATAAACCAATCCAATCTAAACAAATAATACATATTCTATTCATACGAATGCATCCTAAAAATGTTGTCGGCATTAAATAACAGGTTGAGGTTGATATGCAGTTAAAGAAAATAAACCAATCCAATCTAAACCAAATAATACATATTCTATTCATACGAATGCATCCTAAAAATGTTGTCGGCATTAAATAACAGGTTGAGGTTGATATGCAGTTAAACAAAATAAACCAATCCAATCTAAACCAAATAATACATATTCTATTCATACGAATGCATCCTAAAAATGTTGTCGGCATTAAATAACAGGTTGAGGTTGATATGCAGTTAAACAAAATAAACCAATCCAATCTAAACCAATAATACATATTCTATTCATACGAATGCATCCTAAAAATGTTGTCGGCATTAAATAACAGGTTGAGGTTGATATGCAGTGAAACAAAATAAACCAATCCAATCTAAACCAATAATACATATTCTATTCATACGAATGCATCCTAAAAATGTTGTCGGCATTAAATAACAGGTTGAGGTTGATATGCAGTTAAACAAAATAAACCAATCCAATCTAAACCAATAATACATATTCTATTCATACGAATGCATCCTAAAAATGTTGTCGGCATTAAATAACAGGTTGAGGTTGATATGCAGTTAAACAAAATAAACCAATCCAATCTAAACAAATAATACATATTCTATTCATACGAATGCATCCTAAAAATGTTGTCGGCATTAAATAACAGGTTGAGGTTGATATGCAGTTAAAGAAAATAAACCAATCCAATCTAAACCAAATAATACATATTCTATTCATACGAATGCATCCTAAAAATGTTGTCGGCATTAAATAACAGGTTGAGGTTGATATGCAGTTAAACAAAATAAACCAATCCAATCTAAACCAAATAATACATATTCTATTCATACGAATGCATCCTAAAAATGTTGTCGGCATTAAATAACAGGTTGAGGTTGATATGCAGTTAAACAAAATAAACCAATCCAATCTAAACCAATAATACATATTCTATTCATACGAATGCATCCTAAAAATGTTGTCGGCATTAAATAACAGGTTGAGGTTGATATGCAGTGAAACAAAATAAACCAATCCAATCTAAACCAATAATACATATTCTATTCATACGAATGCATCCTAAAAATGTTGTCGGCATTAAATAACAGGTTGAGGTTGATATGCAGTTAAACAAAATAAACCAATCCAATCTAAACCAATAATACATATTCTATTCATACGAATGCATCCTAAAAATGTTGTCGGCATTAAATAACAGGTTGAGGTTGATATGCAGTTAAACAAAATAAACCAATCCAATCTAAACAAATAATACATATTCTATTCATACGAATGCATCCTAAAAATGTTGTCGGCATTAAATAACAGGTTGAGGTTGATATGCAGTTAAACAAAATAAACCAATCCAATCTAAACCAAATAATACATATTCTATTCATACGAATGCATCCGAAAAATGTTGTCGGCATTAAATAACAGGTTGAGGTTGATATGCAGTTAAACAAAATAAACCAATCCAATCTAAACCAAATAATACATATTCTATTCATACGAATGCATCCTAAAAATGTTGTCGGCATTAAATAACAGGTTGAGGTTGATATGCAGTTAAACAAAATAAACCAATCCAATCTAAACCAAATAATACATATTCTATTCATACGAATGCATCCTAAAAATGTTGTCGGCATTAAATAACAGGTTGAGGTTGATATGCAGTTAGACAAAATAAACCAATCCAATCAAAACCAAATAATACATATTCTATTCATACGAATGCATCCTAAAAATGTTGTCGGCATTAAATAACAGGTTGAGGTTGATATGCAGTTAAACAAAATAAACCAATCCAATCTAAACCAATAATACATATTCTATTCATACGAATGCATCCTAAAAATGTTGTCGGCATTAAATAACAGGTTGAGGTTGATATGCAGTTAAACAAAATAAACCAATCCAATCTAAACCAAATAATACATATTCTATTCATACGAATGCATCCGAAAAATGTTGTCGGCATTAAATAACAGGTTGAGGTTGATATGCAGTTAAACAAAATAAAGCAATCCAATCTAAACCAATAATACATATTCTATTCATACGAATGCATCCTAAAATGTTGTCGGCATTAAATAACAGGTTGAGGTTGATATGCAGTTAAACAAAATAAACCAATCCAATCTAAACCAAATAATACATATTCTATTCATACGAATGCATCCTAAAAATGTTGTCGGCATTAAATAACAGGTTGAGGTTGATATGCAGTTAAACAAAATAAACCAATCCAATCTAAACCAATAATACATATTCTATTCATACGAATGCCTCCTAAAAATGTTGTCGGCATTAAATAACAGGTTGAGGTTGATATGTAGTTAAACAAAATAAACCAATCCAATCTAAACCAATAATACATATTCTATTCATACGAATGCATCCTAAAAATGTTGTCGGCATTAAATAACAGGTTGAGGTTGATATGCAGTTAAACAAAATAAACCAATCCAATCTAAACCAAATAATACATATTCTATTCATACGAATGCATCCTAAAAATGTTGTCGGCATTAAATAACAGGTTGAGGTTGATATGCAGTTAAACAAAATAAACCAATCCAATCTAAACCAATAATACATATTCTATTCATACGAATGCATCCTAAAAATGTTGTCGGCATTAAATAACAGGTTGAGGTTGATATGCAGTTAAACAAAATAAACCAATCCAATCTAAACCAAATAATACATATTCTATTCATACGAATGCATCCTAAAAATGTTGTCGGCATTAAATAACAGGTTGAGGTTGATATGCAGTTAAACAAAAAAAACCAATCCAATCTAAACCAATAATACATATTCTATTCATACGAATGCATCCTAAAAATGTTGTCGCCATTAAATAACAGGTTGAGGTTGATATGCAGTTAAACAAAATAAACCAATCCAATCTAAACCAAATAATACATATTCTATTCATACGAATGCATCCTAAAAATGTTGTCGGCATTAAATAACAGGTTGAGGTTGATATGCAGTTAAACAAAATAAACCAATCCAATCTAAACCAATAATACATATTCTATTCATACGAATGCACCCTAAAAATGTTGTCGGCATTAAATAACAGGTTGAGGTTGATATGCAGTTAAACAAAATAAACCAATCCAATCTAAACCAATAATACATATTCTATTCATACGAATGCATCCTAAAAATGTTGTCGGCATTAAATAACAGGTTGAGGTTGATATGCAGTTAAACAAAATAAACCAATCCAATCTAAACCAATAATACATATTCTATTCATACGAATGCATCCTAAAAATGTTGTCGGCATTAAATAACAGGTTGAGGTTGATATGCAGTTAAACAAAATAAACCAATCCAATCTAAACCAATAATACATATTCTATTCATACGAATGCATCCTAAAAATGTTGTCGGCATTAAATAACAGGTTGAGGTTGATATGCAGTTAAACAAAATAAACCAATCCAATCTAAACCAATAATACATATTCTATTCATACGAATGCATCCTAAAAATGTTGTCGGCATTAAATAACAGGTTGAGGTTGATATGCAGTTAAACAAAATAAACCAATCCAATCTAAACCAATAATACATATTCTATTCATACGAATGCATCCTTAAAATGTTGTCGGCATTAAATAACAGGTTGAGGTTGATATGCAGTTAAACAAAATAAACCAATCCAATCGAAACCAATAATACATATTCAATTCATACGAATGCATCCTAAAAATGTTGTCGGCATTAAATAACAGGTTGAGGTTGATATGCAGTTAAACAAAATAAACCAATCCAATCTAAACCAAATAATACATATTCTATTCATACGAATGCATCCTAAAAATGTTGTCGGCATTAAATAACAGGTTGAGGTTGATATGCAGTTAAACAAAATAAACCAATCCAATCTAAACCAATAATACATATTCTATTCATACGAATGCATCCTAAAAATGTTGTCGGCATTAAATAACAGGTTGAGGTTGATATGCAGTTAAACAAAATAAACCAATCCAATCTAAACCAATAATACATATTCTATTCATACGAATGCATCCTAAAAATGTTGTCGGCATTAAATAACAGGTTGAGGTTGATATGCAGTTAAACAAAATAAACCAATCCAATCTAAACCAAATAATGCATATTCTATTCATACGAATGCATCCTAAAAATGTTGTCGGTATTAAATAACAGGTTGAGGTTGATATGCAGTTAAACAAAATAAACCAATCCAATCTAAACCAAATAATGCATATTCTATTCATACGAATGCATCCTAAAAATGTTGTCGGCATTAAATAACAGGTTGAGGTTGATATGCAGTTAAACAAAATAAACCAATCCAATCTAAACCAAATAATGCATATTCTATTCATACGAATGCATCCTAAAAATGTTGTCGGTATTAAATAACAGGTTGAGGTTGATATGCAGTTAAACAAAATAAACCAATCCAATCTAAACCAAATAATGCATATTCTATTCATACGAATGCATCCTAAAAATGTTGTCGGCATTAAATAACAGGTTGAGGTTGATATGCAGTTAAACAAAATAAACCAATCCAATCTAAACCAAATAATGCATATTCTATTCATACGAATGCATCCTAAAAATGTTGTCGGCATTAAATAACAGGTTGAGGTTGATATGCAGTTAAACAAAATAAACCAATCCAATCTAAACCAAATAATGCATATTCTATTCATACGAATGCATCCTAAAAATGTTGTCGGCATTAAATAACAGGTTGAGGTTGATATGCAGTTAAACAAAATAAACCAATCGAATCTAAACCAAATAATGCATATTCTATTCATACGAATGCATCCTAAAAATGTTGTCGGCATTAAATAACAGGTTGAGGTTGATATGCAGTTAAACAAAATAAACCAATCCAATCTAAACCAAATAATGCATATTCTATTCATACGAATGCATCCTAAAAATGTTGTCGGTATTAAATAACAGGTTGAGGTTGATATGCAGTTAAACAAAATAAACCAATCCAATCTAAACAAAATAATGCATATTCTATTCATACGAATGCATCCTAAAAATGTTGTCGGCATTAAATAACAGGTTGAGGTTGATATGCAGTTAAACAAAATAAACCAATCCAATCTAAACCAAATAATGCATATTCTATTCATACGAATGCATCCTGAAAATGTTGTCGGTATTAAATAACAGGTTGAGGTTGATATGCAGTTAAACAAAATAAACCAATCCAATCTAAACCAAATAATGCATATTCTATTCATACGAATGCATC
>OZ038496.1:12380534-12418034 GCA_964036315.1 Acanthosepion esculentum | reverse complement strand
TATATTTATTTTCCCAAGTACGTTCAATCTCATCTAAGACCATTTTCAGGTATTGCATATCTTTAGGTGTGCTATGCGGTAGCGGCATCGTGGTTTGTGGATATTGTCCCGCCAAAGGTGCTGGCAACATATCAGTAATTGATGGCAGGATGAATGCAGCAGCATATAGAAATATTTGGGAAGAGAAATTAATGATTTCGATTGAAAATCTTGAACTTTCTCTTGATTGAATCTTCCAACAAGATGTTGATCCAAATACACTGCAAAATCTATGAAGAGATGACTTGTTAAAAATAATGTAAATATCCAGAAATGGCCAAGTCAGCTCCCAGATTTAAGCCCAATTGAAAATCTGTGCCGATATTTGACAATTAAAATCCAATCGAGAGTTCCAACAAACATTCCAGATCTGAAGAACATATGCGAAAAAGTATGGAACAAAATACCAACTAAAATTTGCAAATGATTATTTGAGAATGTCAAGAAGAGGTTGCGTGCTGCAGAAGTGAATAATGGCTTTTCTCGAAAGTATTAAATTAAGATTATGTATTCTTTTTTGAAACGTAGGAATACACACATTAAAACGGATAAAAGGGATTTATTTCTATTAAATCAACATTTTTTCTTCTGTTTTCTATGCATATTTAGCTATTATGCACCTGTGTACAGTTAATTATATGAAAAGTATGTTTATTCATTAGTTGGAAATACAATAAATTTTAAATTTGTATGTGTACAAATATTTGTTTCCCCCACTATATATATATATATATATATATATATATATATATATATATATATATATATATATATATATATATAACAGAACAAACACGAAATTGTAGTGGTGTTATTTGAAGTCATCATTCGAGGACAATGTGATTTACTGTTAATAATGCTTTGGCCATTAAACCCAGTCTGAGCCCGGTTTTATCATTTGATTAAGGCGATGTTAGCCGCACAGCTGTTGTATATTGCAGATGTATCTGCATGAAATTATATATCTGTTATTGACTTCTGGGAATATGAGAATGGCACTCAGAAAAATTAGTGACAATTACAAAAACCCCATCACGAATAGTGATAAAGTTTAGCAGATCAATTTACAGCGGACAGTCTCAAGAGACTGCGTCAACGGCCAGTCGCTAGCCGGCTACATGGAATATGCTCACACAGTGTCCCGAAAATGAGCGCGTGGAGAGAGAGAGAGAGAGAGAGAGAGAGAGAGAGAGAGAGAGAGAGAGAGAGAGAGGGAGAGTCAGAGAGAGATGGGGAGAGACAGAGAGAAGGGGGAGAGATAACATCACAAAATCACGAAACGGCGTCTCGCTCCGATGTTATTGTTTTATTTTAGCGTTATACTCTAATATTTTCTGATAGAGTAGACCAAGGCATAACGCATCTGAAAATAGCGTCACTGCCTTATGTTAGCCAAGGTGAATATAAATACTTTGAGTAAAAATGTCGGGAAGTATAGTTGTAATCTTAAACCACAAAACGAAACACATGCAAAATAAAAAATAAAAAAAACGTAACGTCTACTCAAATAAACATATTCAGTAAAATCACGTTGTTAGTAATAAAAATATATACATGCAAAGTGTAAAAAGCATAAACGACGCGTTTCTCCGAGAGCGCCAGTTCTATCCGGATTTTTCAGTTTAGAATGAAAGAAAGACATAACTGTATGTAAAGAAAATGCGTTAGGGTTTCTGCGGACAAATAAATGTATACATATATACATGAAAAAATACTCTCGTTTCGGTGGTTGATTTATAATATAACAGACACTAAACGGGATTAATATATATATATATATATATATATATATATATATATATATATATATATATATATATATATATATATATATATATATATAGTTTAAAAATCAGGAGGTCAGCTGAATCACGACCGTCTTCAGGTAAAGGGTGGAGATTTCCACATATTATTAAAAATAATTTGTTTTTTTCCTTTATGTTTTTCAATGTTAAATATTCTCGATATGAGACATTCTCTGTTTTTGTGTTGGTCGTTCCAATGTCTTTCTTTAAATATATATGTCTTTCTTTATATAAATATATATGTCTTTCTTTATATATATATAAATTTACATATATATATATATATATATATATATATATATATATATATATATATATATATATATATATATATATATATATATATGTATGTATGTATAATACATAAAAGGTTAATGGTCAAAGTTGAATCAGACCAGGAAGCAGTAGCATTAAAAAGTGCTCAATACACGTGTGAAAAAATAAATTAAAAATAACATGTTCTGCTTTTAATTTTAAAAATCAGGAGGTCAGGACGAGGGTCATGTTGAATAAGTTGGAAAATAGTCCCGGAATAATATATATATATATATATATATATATATATATATATATATATATATATATATATATATATATATTATTCCGGCACCATTTTCCAACTTATTCAACATGACCCTCGAGCTCTCTAACCTTCTAGCTTTCTGTCCTGGAGTAACAAAGTGCCTCACACGTTTCACGTACGATTTGATTTGCAAGTGCTTCTTTACTGCTCTTTGAACTGTCATAGCTGAAATTCCTCTCTCACGTGCCAAACGTCGTCTTATGAATTGAGTTGAATCTTTTCTCATCTCTTTAGCTTTACGTTGAAATGTTGATCCCTCTTCCTGTTGTGACCGGCTGATCCAGTTTTCCTCTCTACTGTTCACTCTTTTTTTAAACTTATTCATCGTTCTCTTGGTTGTTCTTGAATGGACATTGGATATTCAAACCAGCGTATGAATGTTGGTACCTTTGCTGAAAGCCTGAAAGATCTTTTTCTTCTCACCATTGCACAATTGGGAAGACAGTGGGACTGACAGAAGACGATTTTAACCTGATGCCTTTTCAGCTGAATAACTCAAACGGTCCTTCATTGTTTCTTACGAAATATAAGTGTCAAGATGGCTTAATGACTTGTCTGAAAACCTGGAAAAAAGAAACTCAATTAGTTTAGTGATTCTTTAGATATTAAAGATTTTGTGCGATGGCCAATTATGCTGTTACACGATTTGGACAATTTTGCTGTTACAACTGGAATATTAAAACAAAAGTTTCACGCAACAGAATTTGTATATTGCCTTAAATACACGAAAAAGAATTCTTTACAGAATCATTTTTTTCGACCAAACCTTTTTCAGAAGGATAAGTTGGTATCCATATTCATACCGGAGAGTTAAATGAGGAAATACGACAAATTGAAATTTGGAATCGCGGAGTGATAGAGAAAGTGGGAGAAAATGAGTGACTAAGACTGATATACAATTTAATATGAAAAGGGGAGAAAAAGAAATTAAAAGGGGGAAGATGGCAAACATTACGATAGTTTCACTGAGTATAAAAAGGAAAAAAAATAGCGCAAAGAAAGAGAACGAATAAATTTCTCTTTCTGTCCGCACAAAGAGAGTTGGTGTAATTTAATATATACTACCTCTAAAGTGTGAAGATGTTTTGCCGACCGTGCTTTGCCCAAAATGGAAAACCACAAATCCGTGCAAGTGTACGGACAATCTGGATTATCTAAAACGTGCTGGCCAATTGTGGTACCTGTGCCATCTTCGTCAGACGTGAATTACGAGCTCCCATACCTTGTCTGATACTGCCAATCACATGCTGCGCAACACGCGTTTCACGGCGCTGATTGGTTCGTTTTATGTAGTCAGTGGAACACTGACATTTAAATTTATAAACAACTAAACTATTTTGCAGATTGAGCAGACCATGTTTAGTAAACGAAGAAAATCCGGAACACTATGAAAAACAATGTGTCCTGACGGCTGGAAAACACGACTTGACACAGTCTGAGTTAAAGTTGGAAAACCTTAGCCTCTTCAATGGAATTGAAAGTGGGAAAATCTATCATCAACATAGCGATAATAAACATAGGGCTTGTGGTATTTGTCAAAGAAAAAACGCACAAAAATATTGGCTAAAACGCGACTCAAGAGACTGACCATCGAAACCCTGTTAATCTGGGCATGCATGATGTCATTAAAACTGGATTTCACCCCCTCGGTAGCTAAATATATGAATTCCTAAGAATAAAAATTCCCAGGAAAACTGAGGTAACCCAGGTGACCCCTATAAAATGTATCCGCACATATCCGTAAAGTATACTGAAGAGGTACACAAAGAAACTGTCGAAGGACACCATAACTCTGTCAGTGGAACATAGTTCAGGGTCTCTGATTAAATTAGATAACCGGAACGGATCTGGAACAGAAACAGAAGAATGCAGATCTGTAATATGCTGTGATAATACAGCCGACCAGTTAGCCGTTCCATGTTGAATAGAACCCACCATTGTTAAGATATTCCTGAGGCATGCCTTCCTTGTAAACAGTACATTCGAGGACGCTAAGATTCAGTGGGCCTCGTACAATTATACACCATTTTGATAACAATTCCTCTTTTATATACAGAAATTTGCAAGTTAACCTAAATTATACTGGTAATGTCAGACGAATTAACAGGACCAATTTTACGAGATTTTGACAGATGATTCAACACAATCTATATTTTATTAAAATAGTCCAACCTCCCTAATATAACAACCCTAGACCCTTTGTCAGGTTTAGAAATATAGATGTCATTCTTGATTTTAAGGACTTAATCCTCTGAAGGTGGACCCGTCGCCAAGTGAGAACATGCTGGGCGACAGGATGGAAGGAATATTCGCACGACAAGTTCAAAGAGATTTCTTTCAAAGGGAAGTTGGAATATGTAGATCCAACTGCGAGAATGACATCCCAAATTCTGTAAACGCCCATTCTTTGATAACTTTAGTCGTGGGAATGTAGAACTTCAACCTTCCTGCAAGACCAGAATGTTCCAACTTAAGGGGGAGGCTCTGTTTACTTATTAAACAGTATATTTATTTATTTATTCATTTTCACATACCGGCCTGAATAAATATTCGAGGAATATTATTAAAGAATAAACTTTCGCCTTTCGCTACACACACACACACACACACACACACACACACACACACACACACACATATATATATATATATATATATATATATATATATATATATATAAATATAATATCGCTGGGTGTTAATAAAAAAGTGTCCGATGTAATACAATAGAGCTATTAAGTACATATTAACACAGTATCCCTGCTCAATGCAATATAACATGAAACTCCGAATCGTGCTACCGGTGAGAAAAATGTATATATATATCTATATATCTATCTATATCTATATACATGTAATAATTATATTCCCTATATCGCACAAGTCTCTTTCTGTCTGTCTGATGTCTCTCTCTCTCTATCTATCTATCTATCTATCTATCTATCTATCTATCTATCTATCTATCTATCTATCTATCTATCTCTCTCTCTCTCTCTCTATATATATATATATATATATATCTGTTGTGGTAGGATCCACCTAATCTGCATAGGTGACTACCGACTATATAAATAATGGCTGGTACCGGAAGACGAGGAGCGAATACAGAGATCCAGCTAGAGACTCTGCCCGACTGCGACTTAGTCAACACATTCTCCAGGAACGTCTTCCCAGAAATATACAGAAATACTATATGTAACTATTGTGTACATTTTCTTGTTATAATACATTCTTGTTCTAAGTACATTTTGTGTTGCATTATTATTCCATGCATTAGTCGAGATTCAACAATGAGTCAAGACTCAACAATATCTTAAGACAATTTTATGTTTAAACATTCATTTTATAGATACAAATATTTAAGTAAATGTTCAGTTTATAATAAACAGTATTAAACAACATTTACTGGCCTGAATGTCCGAGAAATTTTCATAGAAAATATTCGCCCTCCGACAGGAAACGAACCTGTGTCCTATTAGGAACCGTCATATAGCCTGAAGTGCCTTTAATCGATTTGGCCACAGAGAAGTGTTCGGTTAACAATGTCGAATTTACTGCTTTTAAACGTCAATCTTCCATGAATCTCTCACGTATATTCATTGCGTATCCAAATGTAATCAAATGACGTCACACATTATGAAATAGACAAAGCCCGACAATTATTTTAAGACATTTTTCTGTTTAAACATTTTTTTTATAGATACAAATATATAAGTAAATTGCGCTGTTTATAATAAACAGTATTAAACAATATTTAATACTGTTTATTATAAACAGAGTATTTACTTAAATATTTGTATCTATAAAAAGAATGTTAAACATAAAAATGTCTTTAAATAATTGTCGGACTTTGTCCATTTCATATACATATATATATATATATATATATATATATATATATATATATATATATATATATATATCCCCTAAGCTATCAGCTACCTGCAATGATGAAGGTGAATTTTACTATTTATTTTTGAATAAACACGCCAATGACTAAGAGTGGTCGATGCATGAAAGAGCTTTGCAATATCAGTAGTAGCAATCACTGTTTACAAATTTGCGATTTCCCTCTAGGGTGCTCGACCGAATTTTGTTTTTTTCGGGGGCGTATATATTGTCATCCACAGACAGACTATGTCGCCGTATCGCAGCACATCAGTGTGGCTAGACATCCGATTGCCTCAAGCCAGGTTCGAAACCATTTTTTTTTTCGCGTCAGTCGGAAATTTTCCACTAAGATAATCAGTTCCCAGAGATAGAGAGAGAGACAGAGACAGAGGGAGAGAGAGAGAGAGAGAGACAGAGAGAGATGGAGTTAGGGAGAGAGACAGGGAGAGAGAGTATCAACATTGCCTTGTGAGTGCTAGTTTCATACCCCAGTGTGATATTCTAGGGCGAAAGTGACAGTCTCAATAAAATGTTGATTCCTATGTGTGTGTGTATGTACGTATGTATGTATGACGGGATCTCCTGCCGATTAGGCAATCTCATTCAGTTATGTTTTTGTCGTATGCGATACTTCAGTCCCGCTAGTGACCCGCATACAAGTCCACATAATGTGGCACAGCAAGGATCTCGGGACATAGAAAAAGGAATATTTCTTGAGGCTTTTCGCCGATGTTTTTCGTCTCTTCATAATAAATATACATACTATCCCTGCTCAGTGCAATATAACATGAAATGCCGAATCGTGCTACCAGTGAGGAAAATATATATATATATATGAAAACACATTGACAACTGAGAAGTTACTCTTTACCTTCTCTTTATACCTGAGCCACCGCCGTCCAACTGTCCTTTATCCACTACACACACACACACACACACACACACACACACACACACACATATTATATATATATATATATATATATATATATATATATATATATATATATATATATATCCCGAATTGTATATATACTGCAAAGTTTTTATCGTTCTGACAAACAAAGTTCTCATGTTTTTGACATTTGAATAAGGTTTAACATATAACATGTCCAATATATACAGATAAGTATGTATATATGTGTGGGTGTAGAATTGTGTATACACATGTATAAACTGCACCAGTATTAATCTATAAAGTATAAACACGTCCAATATTTATCTACAGACTCCAATATATTTACGACAAATGTTTATGTATAGACTCAACTATAAACGCTGGTGTATATCTACATGCTGAAATATAATTACAACTAATGTTAATCTATAGACTCAAGTATAAACATATGCAAAGTTTATCTATAGGCTCAAGTATAAATACGTCCAATGTTAATCTATGGCCTCAAGTGTAAACACGTCCAATGTTAATCTACAGACTCAAGTATAAACACGTCCATTGTTAATCTTCAAACTGAAATATAATTACGCCCGATGTTTATCTATAAACTCAAGTATAAACACGTCCAGTGTTAAGCTATAGACTGAGGTATAATCACGTCCAATATTAATCTATAGACTCAAGTATTACCACGTTTAATGTTAATCTATTGACTCACGTATAAACACGTCCAGTGTCAATCTATAGACTCAAACATAATCACCAGCATTGTCACGCTGTAGATTCAAATATAATAATAAAGAAATTTTCCAGCAAACACGGCCAATATTTACCTATAAAAGCAAATATAAGTACATTCCAATGTTTACCTATAGATTCTTGTGCGAATACGATCAAAACTTATCGACAGTTTGAAGTGCAAAACTAAAGATTCCACTATAAAAACAAATAATGTTTACGTATAGAGTTAATTATAATGAAGACTTCATTACATACCCAATATTTACTTATGAACAGGAATAGTGTTTATTTAAATACGATCAATGCTTACCTACAAAGTCAAGTATAATAAAAACTGATTTCAGCATGAAATAACCCATAATGGTTGATATATATTTAAAAAAAAACAACCCAACCCAATCCAACCCTTGACTAAACTACGCTAAATGTAGACGATGCTGTGTCTATATGAATGTCACTTTAAGAGTGAGTGCATTGTTGGTTAATTTCCCTGTATATGTGTGTGAGTGAGAGTGATAGATAGATAGATAGATAGAGTGAGAGAGGTAGAGAGAGAAAGGTAGAGAGAGAGATGAATGAATTTGATTCATCGTGGAGCAGTCCCTGATTGAATGCGAGCAACGGCCCACTTCGAAAATTCGTTCACACTGAATGCGGTCTTTCTTCTTGTAATGGCCGAGCCCAGTAAGTACCTATTCAACTGTAAATTGTTTCCAATACAAATTAGGAAAGAGATCAATAATTGTAATTCAATTCAGATTGTAAGGATCAAATGGCAGCAGCAGCATCAGCAGCAGCATCAGCAGCAGCAGAAACCTTTCGGCTTCGAGGCACGAAATAATGGATTCCAATCCCAATGAGCCCGTCTCCCTGCACCCCCAGACAACACTTCCCACATAGCCGAGGTCAAGGATCATCAGCTCTGACTCCGGAGGTATTCCCAAAGGATAAATGCTGAGGTTTATCGACTATTTTTAGCCCCCTGACCCGTGTGGCTGTGGATCCCTCTCTTTAAATTCGGTCTTGTGTCATATTCAAGTGGTCACGCGGCTAAAATCATGACAATTAGAATCGATGGGAGTAAGTAAAAATCCAGGGTTGAGTTTTGCAGGAGGGGGCACGGTGGTGTAATGGATAGCGGCTCGGATCGAGAAATCGGAGAGCTGAGTTCGAACTTCAGTCGAATCCATTACATTAACTTACATGACAGTACCCCTGGGAAAGGTATGAATCCTCTTCTTCTCTCCCCAGATATGGGTAAATAGCAGGACAGCCTTGCATGGCAACCGGTCTACCGCAGAAAGAAATGGCAACATATTGGGAAAAAAATCTGCCTCGAAAAGATACACGATCGCCTAAGCGTGTATCACGCATGGCACATAACTGAGTGATAGAGATTTGATAGTGTTTAGAAGCGTCTCCGCGGCCTTGTGGGGGATGAATTATTTTCCGCCGTACAACCCCTATGGCACAAACGAAACGCTGCTCTGTCGCTATTTCCATGGCAAATGTTCTGACGAGCTACATTCCTTTATTCTACCAGTTCAGACCTTCACAGCTAAGATCCGCTATGCCCCATACAATGGGACATAATATCTCTATTCCCTTAGTGTTCCATTAGTAAAAAAGCAGTTCGATTCGAAGGCTTCCTTCCCAAGAACCGTAGTCTGGTTGTACATTACTATTGAGTGGTAATTTTTATCTTAACTGGATATTAAATAACCTAATATGTGTTCGCAAATCATAAAACCGGACAAAGAACCGACAAACAACCAGGAACCGTTACTTTGAGGAACATACTCCCGAGGGGATATTTCAATGATTATTAAAATATTAACTCATTCAAATCCAGGCCCGACTGCTATGCTCAAAAAATGAGTGGCTCCTTCGTCTTGTGATGGGTAAATAATTACTTAATCAGGATATAGTGATTTATAAGCACATGGGCAAATGTATGGGATGCACAGTGAGAATGGAATTAATGGAATTAATCTAGCGGAACAAGCTTGTTAGCCATTACACCACGTCGAAGTGCCCATCATGCAAATATTATGTATTTGATGTTAAAGCATTTGTCGATATATATATATATATATATATATATATATATATATATATATATATATATATATATTCACTCGGATGAATCGCAAAGCTAAATCTAGCGTATTATTTTTTACGAATGTAAACAACTACCAATCTCTGTCTCTGTCTCTGTCTCTGTCTCTATCTATCTATCTATCTATATATATATATATATATATATATCTGTGTGTGTGTGTGTGTGTGTGTGTGTGTGTGTACATGTATATATATGTATTGTTTTCCACGAACGTATTATATTGGGGAGCATATATTTTATATTATAATGAGGTAATCATACAATGAATCAATTAGTAATATTAATATAATTAATGGCGAAATCTCTTCGCTAACAGACTTAATAAAGCATTAACTTACTAACAACCCATTGAATAACGCGACCCTTATGCATAAAATTGTTGTCAGATGGATCTAGAGTTCAAATATTTCAAGTGAATTTTTTGTATGAATTTTGTAATTTGGTAAATCCACGAATTCTTTTGTTGGAAGGGTTTTTCCAGTTAACGTGACATGAACTAAGTAGATAGTTCAATTAATAGAGTGATATGTCTTAGTAGTTTTTCCGGAATTTCGTACTGCAGATTGTTTTCCATAAACGTTGGGCAGCATATATATATATATATATATATATATATATATATATATATATATATATATATATATATACTCTTCGGTAAATCGAATTGAGTTATCTCAGTCACGGTGTGTTTATGTAAAAATAAATACGCTTAAATTCACCTACTTCCCGCCCGAGCGCCAACGGCTTAGGGGTAAATTCTCCAACTGACGCCAATTCAGAAGGGAGGCAACCGTACGTCCCCTCAAACTGATGAGCTGTGATACAGCGAAACAGTTTGTCTATGGATTACATATATATATATTTGCGACCTCCACATTCCAATTTTATATACCCGTTAATACATTCTTATAAAAAAACATCTTCCGGATTACTATACATTTATTTCTTCTTGAAGTTTTATTTCTCATGAAAAATGACAGCCTGTCGATGTGAACATGAAGTTTTCGAAAGTACACCAGATCCATCTGACAACAATTTTGTACATTAGGATCGCGTCATTCAATGGATTTTTAGTAAGTTAATGCTTATATTAAAGAGAATTCGCCATTAATTATATTAATATTGCTAATTGATTCATTGTACAATTACCACTTTATATATATATATATATATATATATATATATATATATATATATATATATATATATATATATATATATATATATATATACTCTTCGGTAAATCGATTTGTGTTCTCTCAGTCACTATGTATTTATCTAAGAATAAATACGCTTAAATTCACCTTCTTCTCTGCCGTGCGCCAACAGCTTAGGGGCTAAAACCTACTACTGACGCCATATCAGGCGGGTTTCGATCGCAGCTAGAGGCTGACTTAATTGTCACCTTATCGGGTGACATTTAACCTAGCTCCTGCGGAGGGCACTTGATTGGGCCTCCATCACAATAGGTAGGAAGGAATAGATGCAACAGACTCAAAATTGATTGCTGCATTTAAGTACATGTGCTGCATTTAAGTACTGCTTATTAAAGCTTACCTCTTGATAGTTCAACGATAACTCTTCTGTCGTCACTTAACTAAAAGACAATTTGATGTACGTAGATCCTTACATAGCATACAAACAATTATTTTTATTTCATGGCTGACATTCTTTTAATTTCGCAATTAATTTCGATTGTTCGAAACTTTATTTCCAAGTTATAAAAATTGTTATCGTCGAAAAAAATTCGCCTCAAAAATCACTTAAAAAATCGCCGAAAACAATTGCAGTAATGAAAAGTTGGGAATCCAAAATTTCAGGATTGCGGGTCCGGATCCGGCCCGGAATGTATTTAATTTGCTCATGGGGTCGTCCTGATTCCAGAATGGTTTGATATTTTGGGCCACGGCCTCTAGGAGTAAAGGTGAAAAAGCGTGACACAGGGACACACTGACATTCGCATTTATTATATAGATATAAAAATAACATTAGAGCAGCATTCAAACGAATTTAAGAAAAATAACGAACAGAATAAAAGTGTCAAAAAGAAAAAATATCTCATATAAGATTTCTTTGTCTATAAATAGATGTCGGTGGGTTGACAAGAAATAAAATTGCAAGCGACGAACTCCGATTGTACAATATGGGTCAACCACGCTTTGTCGTGTGTTTTAAAGCAGGTAGCGACGAAGTTGTAGGCTGCAGTTTCTGCAGTATTTCATGTAATCAAATCAAGTCTTGCTTTTTATTCTATGGAAGGAAAAGTTTTGCCAAAATGCCGGAAGGTGGAGAAGGGTGCCTCGACGAGATTAAAATAATGAAAAGAAAAACAAAAAAAAAAGGCAGCAGGAAAGTGGTAATCAAAGAATATCGAAAAAATCGGCAAAATCTAGAAGCAAATAAAAGAGAAAGAAATACAGAGAGACAGAAAGAAAAGATTCCGTTTACAAGCACAATCAAAGAACGCTGGCCGTCCTGGGTAAGACGATAAACTACGTCCAACAGCAAGGCCTCTGATCAGGAGGCTTTGAGGAGCGTGGAACCATCTTTTAATTGCTGGTGTTCCCAGGTCAACCCTGACCCGGGGTGGTAGCACCTGTTAGGGTCCCAGCTATGGGCAAATAGTTAACCCGGAAACTGAGGTAAAAAGCATTATAAAAGTGTAAAAATAGGTTTAAATACCAGAAATACTTTGTAAGAAATTTACCAGAAATTAATTTTTGAAGAAAAAATCTATTACTAGCAATATAGTTTTGAAAAAAAAAATTATTACCAGCAATACATGTTTTAAAATAATATTACCAGCTATACATTTTTGAGAAAAAAATATTATCAGAAATAGATTTTTGACAAAAAATATTACCAGGAAAAAAAGATGTCGGCATTACATAACCCATTGAGGTAAAACAAAATAAACCAAACCAAAGAACGCTGGTAAATTAAAGAATATTAAACAAAAAAAAAAATGAAGCTACAGAACACATTTCTAAATAAAGAAAAGTGAAACTTTTCCCTGGATATACAACTACGATTGCAGTAAAAACGAACATATCTAAAAAAACAATAAAAAAAAAACAACAACAAAAAAAAAACAACAAAAAAAGAAATTAGAAAGCGGATAATATATAGTAATTAATATCTGTGGAGACATATGACAAGTACACGCCCTGTCACTTATATAGTAGCAAGCCATCGTCATTCCCTCCGCATTCCGTCGGTAAGAGGTATGTTCCTCTCAAGCAGCTTCGTCTCGCGAACCACTGCCCTGTGGAATCGACACCCAACAGGATGTATCCCCGATTGCTACAATCAAGGCTAGGGTTAATCGTTATCTCCCTCACCTATACTCACAAATTGCCGCCTAACGTAATCCTCTACCTCGAGTTGCCCTCGGGCCTTGTAACGGTGACACCCACTGTAAAAAAAATGGTTGAATAATGGATAGCAGCTAGGATTGAGGAATCGGAAATTTGAGTTCGAATTCCAGTTTGTAAAAATTCACTTACAAGGTAAAGGTATAAATCCATATCACCTCCACCCTCACGCTAAATTCATTACAAGGTAAAGGTATAAATCAATATCGCCTCCACCCTCACGCTAAATTCACTTACAAGGTAAAGGTATAAATCCATATCGCCTCCACCCTCACGCTAAATTCACTTACAAGGTAAAGGTATAAATCCATATCGCCTACACCCTCACGCTAAATTCACTTACAAGGTAAAGGTATAAATCCATATCGCCTCCACCCTCACGCTAAATTCACTTACAAGGTAAAGGTATAAATCCATATCGCCTCCACCCTCACGCTAAATTCACTTACAAGGTAAAGGTATAAATCCATATCGCCTCCACCCTCACGCTAAATTCACTTACAAGGTAAAGGTATAAATCCATATCGCCTCCACCCTCACGCTAAATTCACTTACAAGGTAAAGGTATAAATCCATATCGCCTCCACCCTCACGCTAAATTCACTTACAAGGTAAAGGTATAAATTCATATCGCCTACACCCTCACGCTAAATTCACTTACAAGGTAAAGGTATAAATCCATATCGCCTCCACCCTCACGCTAAATTCACTTACAAGGTAAAGGTATAAATCCATATCGCCTCCACCCTCACGCTAAATTCACTTACAAGGTAAAGGTATAAATCCATATCGCCTCCACCCTCACGCTAAATTCACTTACAAGGTAAAGGTATAAATCCATATCGCCTCCACCCTCACGCTAAATTCACTTACAAGGTAAAGGTATAAATCCATATCGCCTCCACCCTCACGCTAAATTCACTTACAAGGTAAAGGTATAAATCCATATCGCCTCCACCCTCACGCTAAATTCACTGACAAGGTAAAGGTATAAATCCATATCGCCTCCACCCTCACGCTAAATTCACTTACAAGGTAAAGGTATAAATCCATATCACCTCCACCGTCACGCTAAATTCACTTACAAGGTAAAGGTATAAATCCATATCACCTCCACCCTCACGCTAAATTCACTTACAAAGGTATAAATCCATATCGCCTCCACCCTCACGCTAAATTCACTTACAAGGTAAAGGTATAAATCCATATCACCTCCACCCTCACGCTAAATTCACTTACAAGGTAAAGGTATAAATCCATATCGCCTCCACCCTCACGCTAAATTCACTTACAAGGTAAAGGTATAAATCCATATCGCCTCCACCCTCACGCTAAATTCACTTACAAGGTAAAGGTATAAATCCATATCGCCTCCACCTTCACCAGGATTATTAGTAAATAGCAGGATAAACTCTATTCTATAACTTTTGGTGGTAACCGGTCTCGAAGTAGAAGAACAATTCTAAATTCAAAGCCTGAGTTTTCAACGACTAAACCTGCTACCCCACCACTAAACCGTCTCCGACCCGATAGATAGGTGTAGGGAACACAACATGATTTAACAACAGGCGTCTGTTGAGTTTGTTTAATCCATATTTGAGGATGATGACCATTGACTCTGAGGAATTATTACGGGCTTGTTTGTTTGTTTTTATTTGTTGCTGATGTGGTTCCACACACACACCTCACAAGCCATGGGGTAACACTTATACTCATCCCAACCAGGGAGAGGGTCCCTCAACAGTAAGGAGACTCGAGATTTTGATTTTGATATACCGTGTGTAATTGTCCAAATCGTGTAACTGCAAAATTGTCTAATTTTTAGATTAAGATCTAAACCGTTTTTACCTTAAAAATGATTAAATATATCTTACTGGAATTCTCTGAGGCATTTATAACACTACTGGACTCAACTTAGGGTAATAAGAATTTATAATTACTCTCTATGCTTAACAGAAGAATCGTGATGACATCGATCATAAACGAAAATGTCATACTCATCATTAATAAATGATAACTATGTATTGGAAGTTCATGAAGGATTGAAATAAATTCAAATACATATATATTTTCCAGGTTTATTTTCCAACTTATTCAAGATGATCTTTACCCTCTCTAACCTTCTAACTTTCTGTCCTGATGTAACAAGATGCCTCACAGTTTTCACATACGATTTCATTTTCAATTCTTTTCTCACTACACTTTCGACTGTCATAAGTGAAACTCATCTCTCATGTGTCAAACGTCTTTTGAATTGAGTTGGACCTTTTCTAATTGATCTCTTTAGCTCTAAGTAAAAATGATGATCCCTTTTCGTGTTGTGACCTCTTGAGCCAGTTTTCCTCTCTACTGTTCCCGCTTTTTTAAACTTATTCACCGTTCTCTTGATGGTTCTTGAATGGACATTGGATATTGAAGCCAGAGTATGAATGTTGGTACCATTGCTGAAAGCCTGAAAGATCTTTTTCTTCTCACCATTGCACAATTGGGAAGACAGTGGGACTGACAGAAGACGATTTTAACCTGATGCCTTTTCAGCTGAATAACTCAAACGGTCCTTCATTGTTTCTTACGAAATATAAGTGTCAAGATGGCTTAATGACTTGTCTGAAAACCTGGAAAAAAGAAACTCAATTAGTTTAGTGATTCTTTAGATATTAAAGATTTTGTGCGATGGACAATTATGCTGTTACACGATTTGGACAATTTTGCTATTACAACTGTAATATTAAAAGAAAAGTTTGACACCACAGAATTTGTATATTGCCTTAAATACACAAAAACGTATTCTGATCCCGAATGATGTTCCCTTTTCCTGTTGTGACCTGTTCCTCCAGTTTTCCTCTCTACTGTTCACTCTTTTTAAACTCATTCGCAGTTCTCTTGATGGTTCTTGAATGGACTTTGAAGATGTAAGCCAGGGTATGAATGCTGGTACCATTACTGAAAGCCCCAATGATATTTTCCTCTCACCATTGCACATTTGTGAAGAAAGTAGCGCAGACAGAAAATTTTTTTTAGGGTTTTTTTCAATGATTCTTACGAAAAATGGTCCCAAGATGGTTAAACGTCTTTTCTGTAAAACTGGAAAAAAGTAACCCAATAAGTGTTTTGTAGATATTAAACATTTTGTGGGATAATAATTATGCTGTTACACGATTTGAACAATTTTGCTGTTACACACAATATATATATATATATATATATATATATATATATATATATATATATATATATATATATATAACAACTTCTCGTGCACTTCCCAACAGTGGAACTCCCTTCCTCTTACTTGCTTCAAATATTCAAATATTCAAATGTAATTTCAATCGACATCTTCATAGGGGGTTATTGGGTGTGGAAGGATTAGGAACAAGAACATTACTAACGAGCGGAAGAGAAAAGAGTCATCAAGAGTACAGTAAATAGCAACTGACATTGCATTTAAACGTTTGCAGATTAAAGTTAGCTTGAAAGCATGGAGCCGGAAGGGAGTTCCACAGGCGGGACGGAGAGAGGGTGCATTCTCTATACTGTACTGTAAGGAAAGTTGGTTCTCTGTGTTGCGCCAGAAGGTTTTTCTCACCTGAGTCCATCCTTCTACTCTACAAAGCAACCATTTGTCCTTGTACTGCCATATATGGTCTGGTAAAAAGTGTGATTGTGTCTTGAAAGAAAAAAAGCATGACAGAAACAAAGATTGGAGAAACAATAGACAGAAAGAAGGAGTAAAAGAAAGAAAGAAAGAATAAATAAATAAATAAAGAACAAAAAAGAAAGAAAGAATAAAGAAAGAAAGAAAGAATAAAGAAAGTATAAAGAAAGAAAGAAAGAAAGAAAGAACAAAGATAGATAGATAGAAGGAAAGAAAGAAAGAAAAAATAAAGAATGAAAGAAAGAACAAAGAAAGAAAGAAAGAACAAAGAAAGAAAGAAAGAAAGAAGAAAGAAAGAAAGAATAAAGAAAGTAGGAAGAAAGAAAGAAAGAACAAAGATAGATAGAAAGAAAGAAAGAATAAAGAATGAAAGAAAGAACAAAGAAAGAAAGAAAGAACAAAGAAAGAAAGAAAGAAAGAAAGAATAAAGAAAGAAAGAATAAAGCAAGTATAAAGAAAGAAAGAAAGAACAAAGATAGATAGATAGAAAGAAAGAAAGAAAGAAAGAATAAAGAATGAAAGAAAGAACAAAGAAAGAATAAAGAAAGAAAGAAAGAATAAAGAAAGTATAAAGAAAGAAAGAAAGAACAAAGATAGATAGATAGAAAGAAAGAATAAAGAATGAAAGAAAGAACAAATAAAGAAAGAAAGAAAGAACAAAGAAAGAAAGAAAGAACAAAGGAAGAAAGAATAAAGAAAGAATAAAGAAAGTATAAAGAAAGAAAGAACAAAGATAGAAAGAAAGAAAGAAAGAAAGAAAGAAAGAAAGAAAAAAGAAAGAAAGAAAGGCACGGGGAATGAATGGATGTAGAAAAAGAAAAAAAAAGAAAGAATAAATTTTTAGTGACTGAAAGAAAGAAATATAGGAATATTATAGCAAAAACGAATTGGATGAATAAGAAAAATGACATAGTAAAAGAAAGCTTTTAGAGTTCAGTGAAAGAAAGGAAAAAAGAAAGAAAGAAAGAGAAACGTATACCCATAGCATAAAGAAAGAGAGAATAAAAAAAAAGAATATATAAGGGCAAAAATAAAGAAAGAACGAACGAAAGAATGAATTAAATAATAAAAAAATAAAAGGAATAACGAATATATAAACGCAAACAGAAAGAAAAAGAAAGACAGAAAGAATGAAAAGAGGACAGTAAATAGCAAGAAAGAAAAAAGAAAGAAAAAACATAATAGTTAAAAACAAAGAAATGAACAGAAGAAGGTAAGAAAGAAAGAAGGTAAGAAAGAACAGGTAAACATAAGATTGAGAAAGAAAGAACAGAAGCATAATAGAGAAATGTAACCGAGAATAGAATAGAGAATGAATGAAGGAACCTAATATACTTAATCGAAAGAACGAATGAATGGATTCGTGAAAGAATGAAAGTAAAAAAGCGTAAATTAAGGAAAAGAAAGAAAGAATCAAAGGTGAAATAAAGAAAGAAACAACAATAAAATGAATAACATATAGGCCGAAAGAGAAAGAAAGAAAAAAATGAAGGGAAAAACGGATAAAAGTAATAAAAAGAAAGAAGGAATGAACGAACTTAAAAAAATAATAGAAAAAAATAAAGGAAGGAAGAAATAAAGACTAAAAAAGAACATAATAGAATGAATGAATGAATGAATGAATGAATGAATGAATGATTGGATGGATGAATGAATGAATGAATGGATAAATAAATGAATGAATAGATGAATGGATGATTGAATGGATGGATGAATGAATGAATGAATAGATGAATGGATGAATGAATGAATGAATAGATGAATGAATGGATAGATGAATGAATGAATGGATGAATGAATGAATGGATGAATGAATGAATGAATGAATGAATGGATGAATGAATGAATGAATGGATGAATGAATGAATGAATAATTGGATGGATGAATGAATGAATGAATGGATGAATAAATGAATGAATAGATGAATGGATGAATGAATGGATGGATGAATGAATGAATGAATGAATGAATGGATGAATGAATGAATGGATGAATGAATGAATGAATGAATGGATGAATGAATGAATGAATAGATGAATGAATGAATGAATGAATGAATGAATGAATAGATGAATGAATGAATGAATGAATGGATGAATGAAAGTTTAAACATAAAAGGAAGAAAGCATTGCGAGAGTTAAAAGAGAAAGAATGGAGAGAAGTAGAACTAAAATACAACCAAACTGCAGACAAAAAAATTGCCAAGAACCTGCAAGAGTGCATCAACTCCATAGACTTCCATTCCAGGCTTTTTCGGATATTAAATCTAATCTTTTGATGTTTGCATTTATTCGCGTTCTATTATTGCCTTGCAGAATCTCACTCGCGGTTTTCCGGCAAAAATCTTCCCCGTAACTAAAGGAAACAAAATGAAGTGGCGGAGAAAAAGCAAAATAATGATAAAAAAAAAACGGAATCAGGAATGATTGCAGATGTTTCCCTTTGTTGAGCCGAAGTTTTATAACAGACACTTTACTTTAAGATTACAATTTTCTCCCTCTGACCTTCCATAGATCCATTCTAGCCTCGCTCGATGTTTTGCAGTGAAATACGAGCATCAGTTGAACCAAGATGTTTGCTACAAGGCTACATTTACTGAGCATTTGTTGATAACGGCACTCGATATAAATAACTGTGTAGGTCAGTAAGCAACGAGGACAAAAAGGGGAGTAAAGAGAAAGATTATTTAGAGCAAATGAAAGCAGGGCTCAGCGGAGAGTTGTCAGCCCCAAAATTAGAGCTCAATATATAAATAAAGTTGATATAATCGGCCTGTTCTCTGGCCTGTTGATAGACAAGGAAATAAAAGGAATGGGAAGAAAGAAAGAAAGAAAGAAAGAAAGAAAGAAAGAAGAGAGAAAGAAAGAAAGAAAGGAAAAAACAGAAAGAAAGGAAAAAGAAAAAAAGAAAGAACATAGAGTAAGTAAGAAAGAAAATGAATGGGGAGAAAGAATGAATGAAATAAAATGAATGTAGAGAAAAGAAAGAAAGAAAGAAAGAAAATGAATGGGAGAACGAAAGAAAATGACCGGTGAAAAAAAAAAAAAAAAAAGGAAATAAATGAGGAGAAAGAAGAAAGAAAGAAAATGAATTTCAAGAAAAGAAAGGAAAAAATGATTGTAGAGAACGAAAGAAATAAAATTAATGGGGAGAAAGAAAGAATGAATAAATGAATGTAGAGAAAAGAAAGAAAGAAAGAAAATGAACGGCAGGAACGAAAGATTTAAGACAGTGAATGACACAATCGATATAGTCGGACAATTGCCTGTCCTGTTACCAAAAGAAAGAAAGAAAGAAAGAAAGAAAGAAAGAAAGTAAGAAAGAAAGAAAGAAAGAAAGAAAGAATATTAATGGGGAGAAAGGAAGAAAGAAGGAAAGAAAAACGGGTAAGCATAAGATAAAGAACAATAATAAAGGAAAAAGAAAGAAAGGAATAAGCAAGGAAAGAATGGGTAAACTGAAGAGTAACAAAATTAATGAAATAAAAATTAATGATGAGAAAGAAAGAAAGAGTGAAAAAATATAGAGTAGAAATCCCATCGACCTATTCTACAACTTGCTGGCATGATGAAACATGATCAAGTTTGAACTAAACCTCTTCTGAGCACATATTCAAGAGCCTTTTAAAAGTTCGTCTGCAATCTCAATGAATTGCGAAGGCAAAACTCCCACCAATCCTCTCCAAACTGTCTTTATATTGAGCTACTTTTGCAAACGAATTTATTCGATATGGACACAGCAGGAAGAAAAGACATCAGTAGAAATGGCGTGTTTAAAACTCGGGCAGGTACCCCTGGCTCGCATGATATACATTAACGGAAACGTTAATTGATTAACATTCCTCGGCCAAACTACAGTGATTGATAAGTGCAAAGGTCAGATAATTGGAAAATGGCAGGTATTGACAAAAGACGATCTTGGAGGAACGCGCGGTGGGCAGTTCTTTTTAAGAAATGGTAGAAGACAGGTGAGCCTGGATAGATGACGAGGAAAGAGTATGGATGGACAAATGCAGCGGGCAGAGAAGAAGAAGAAACGATGAAAGAAAATGGGTGGAAGAAAGAAAATAGGAAGGAAAGATAATGGAAACGGGAAATAATGAAAGAAGGAAAAGCAATATGGTATTGAAAGAAAGAAAGAAAGAAAGAAAGAAATATAATGGAAATGTGAAGTAATGACAGAAGGATAAGGAGTGTCAATGTGAAAACAGAAAGAAAGGAAGAAAGGATGAAAGAAAGAAAGAAAAAAGAAGAAAGATAATGGCAACCTGAAATGATGAAAGAAGGAAAATCAATGTCATGGTGAAAGAGAAAAGTTAGAAAGAAAGAAACAAAGAAATCTAACAGAAACGGGAAATAACGAATGAAGAGAAATCAATGTCAAGGTGAAAGAAGGAAAGAAAGAAAGAAAGAAAAATAGAAAAAAGAAAGAAAAAAGAAAGAAATCTAATTGAAACGTGAAATAATGAAGAAGGAAAAGGAATGTCTCGGTGAAAGAAAGAAACAACGAAAGAAAGAAAGAAAGAAAGATCGAAAGAAAGAACGAAAGAAAAAAGAAAGAAAAAAAAAGAAATCTAATAGAAACATGAAATAATGAAGAAGGAAAAGGAATGTCATGGTGAAAGAAAGAAAGAAAGAATGAAAGAATGAAAGAAAGATCGAAAGAAAGAAAGAAAGAAAGAAAGATAGAAAGAAAACTAATAGAAACGTGGAATAATGAAGAAGGAAAAGAAGTGTCATGGTGAAAGAAAGATCGAAAGAAAGAAAGAATGAAAGAAAGAAAGAAGAAAGAAAAAAGAAAGAAAAAAAAAGAAATCTAATAGAAACATTAAATAATGAAGAAGGAAAAGAAATGTCATGGTGAAAGAAAGAAAGAAAGAAAAAAGAAACAAAGAAATAATTAAAGAAAGATAATGGAAACTTGAAATAACGAATGAATAAAAATCAATGTCATGGTGAAAGAAAGAAAGAAAAAAAGAAAGAAAGAAAGAAAGTGGAAACGTGAAATAATGAAAGAAGGAAAATCAGTGTCATGGTGAAAGAAAAATGTAAGATAGAAAAACGAAAGAGAGTAAGTAAGAATGAAAGATAATGGCAATCTGAAATACTGAATGAAGGAAAAGCAAAGTCAATGTGAAAAAAGAGAGAAAGAAAAAATAACGGAAACATGAAATAGCAAATGAAGAAAAAGCTTTTCTCTGCCTTTCTATAAATATTTTCTTGCTAATTGTTCTGATGAACTTTCCATTGTCATCGGGATTTCATTTTCAAATGTTTTTATTTTAATACCACCCCCAGACAAATTATACATAGGATAACTATTTAGGACTGCATACAGACTTTGATGTATTATGATGGCTGTAATAAGAATGGTAAGTAACAATGTGTCATTTTTTTTGGTGTAAGGAATACTGTGCTATGTTTGGGTCAGTAATTGTGGCCAGCTAAGTTTAATATAATATATCCTCTCTTTTGACTTTGTGCCACATATTAATATTATTCAAAATAAATATTACTTTCCTCTATGGTAACCTAGACTTTATGAATTGAAGCGCAGTACTAGATTGGCAAGTAGGTCTCATCGTTTTACAAATGAAATGGCTAAATGCAACCGTAAGTTCTATGCTAATAGTTTCTTCTATCGCACTTCTTGCTTGCGGAAATCTCTTCCCGTTTTTTGTTTTCCAGTCAAGTTTGATCTTCATAAATGTAAATGCAATGTCAATCGATATCGTCTATCTTCTCAAATTTTTCTTTATTGTTCTCTCTTCTTAATTGTGCTGTTTTTTCTCATATTCTCTTTCACTCAGTAAAGCCCTTGCCTCTTAGAGGCTTTGTTGCCTTTCTGGGGTGAAATGATTAAAAAGAATGTTGGACAAATTCTAACTCAGCTGGAGGAGAGTCTTGAGGCTAGATAAACGTTCTATAGACATGCATGCTAAGAAGACCTTGGGCCGAAGCCGTACGAAACGAAAAAGGAAAATAAGAAGAAAATGACGCTTGTATCAGAAAGAGAAAGGTGAGATATAATGAGGAAAGCGGGCTTGGAGAATTTGAGACTCACAGGATATATTAAAGATAAGAGAGGCAGAAGGAAACTGAAAGTAACCTATTTAGCTGGTTGGCGTAAATGGATGGCAGAACAAAGATAGTGAAAGGGAAATACTGCTTAGAGTTACAAAAGATAGGATGTTGTGGAGAGTCCTGAACCTGAAGCGTTTCATCACATAAAAGAATAAATGCGATTAGGACCGGATTTAAACTTTTTTTAAAACTTGACAAAACAAAATATTACCAGCAATAAAAATGTTGTCGGCATTAGCCCATTGAGGTTGATATGCCGTAAAACAAAATAAACCAAACCAATCTAAAGCAAAGAATACATATTCTATACATACGAATCTATCCTAAAAATGTTGTCGGCATTAAATAACCCATTGAGGTTGATATGCCGTAAAACAAAATAAGCCAAACAAATCTAAACCAAAGAATACATATTCTATTCATACGAATCTGTCCTAAAAATGTTGTCGGCATTAAATAACGCATTGAGGTTGATATGCCGTAAAACAAAATAAACCAAACCAATCTAAACCAAAGAAAACATACTCTATTCATACGAATCTGTCCTAAAAATGTCGTCATTAAATAACCCATTGAGGTTGATATGCCGTAAAACAAAATAAGCCAAACCAATCTAAACCAAAGAATACATATTCTATTCATACGAATCTATCCTAAAAATGTTGTCGGCATTAAATAACCCATTGAGGTTAATATGTCGTAAAACAAAACAAACCAAACAAAGTGAGAAATTTAAAGAAAACTTTTTACGAAAATAAAACCATCCAAGATTGTAAATTTCCTAAAAGAAGTTGAATTGTACTCAAAAATATGAGTAATTGAAAAATGGTTCAAATATATATGTATACATACACACCTTTTTTTTACCAAACTATTGCTATGAATCTATATCAAAAGTTTTGTTGGCATTAAGTGACCCTCTGAGTTTGATATGCCATAAAACAAAACAACCAACCATATCATCCCGTTTATTTCATTAGCGACGTCATGATTTTTTATCCGAACTTTATCTCCTGCAGAAAGGAATCTAGAATGAACAGCCTGTTTTACAATCTTCAAATATTCTAAATTATTTCAAAGGAACTCCATTGAATCTGAAAATAAATATTTTTCTGTTCTTATAGCTTTATTTTTTTTTATCAGGATCGCAAACCGGTCCGTTCGATGTTCGATCCCTGCGGCTGACTGTTGAATGGATCACTTCGATGCAAGCCTTGCCTTGTCTCACGTTCTGTTTCATTTAGACCATAAGGCTGGCGAAGATCAGTTTGTCGACAGGAATCGTTGAATTTGTCTGCTTCGGACAAAGTGGAGCCACATATAGGATAAATTGTAATAAAGAAAATGCTTTATGTACCGTTCTTGTCCAGAGCTCATGGCGCAATATCTGTACTTCAGGCACAAATATATGTTCTTCATGCAGCAAAATATTAGGTTGGTGCAAAAATAATGTCGTTTTTTGACGTTCAACTTATATATATAAAACGACATTATTTTTGCACCAACCTAATATTTGTCATGCAGAGTTATTCGACCATTCCCTCCTTCGAATATTTCAGGACACTTTGTTCGTCGTGACTCAGTCTAGACAAGGCTTATGGAACACAGCGCAAAGTCGGAAGTATTTTTCAGCGACTGGAGTCACCTGAGTTCGGTGAAGCGGTCGTCTCGCCTGGTATTTGGCGCCCTCTCTCTCTCTCTCTCGTTGTCGCTTCGATCTTTATATGGACCTTGGTTCAAAACTGTCATGGGGTTTGACGTAGTTTGGGATTACGGTGATTCTCCTAATTTGTTTGACTCTGGGAAATTAATCTCATGCCAAATTTTGTAGAGGCCTCTCCACTTTCGAGTAGTGGTAACAGAATATCGATCCGTCCTAACTCCTTCCTTCTCATATTGGTGCCTCATTCCAATACAGCCCAAAAATGTAGGCAAATCCTTCGCCTCCCTTGGTGTTCTACCTATGCCTTTCACTTCGGTTGTCATTTCGACCAATCCGATTTCTAGACTACATGGGTCAGCAACGTGGCTTAGCTCTAATCACTAATTTTAATTAACCTTAAATATTTTCCTCAGTGGAGTTCCCGACCCTTCCGACTTCCCAATCAAACACACACCAGCCACTCCCTTGACAGCATTATTACATTTCGGCTCTTCGAAAAAATTCGATTCACACCTTCCCTTCCGTTTTTGACGTGTGATAAAAAATCTCCAACTTTGTCTTTGTTTTCAGAAAAGCATAAATATTATCACCCGACCATATTTTTACCGGGTTATGGCCAGCAGATAATTCTATAAACTGGATATGAAAAACAATAATGTCTCCATTTCGGCTTTTAGACCACCTCTCTCCATTCCCCATGGGTTTAAATTTTCTAGATGCCTTTTTTTCCCACTAGTGTCCAAAAAATATTAATGAACCGATTTTACTCCCAGCCAGCACAAACTCCTAACTTTGTCATCGGAGGTCCTCATATCTCTATTCTTCGGTCGACGTGTTGACAACCCAGTATTTACCAGATCCATTTCATAGTCAGTTGTCAATTTCGGCCATATTATTTTTGTAAAAAAAAAAATCAAATGTATCTGTCATGCTTTTTACCCAAGGAAGAAGAAATAAATAACTTCTGAATTTATTAAAATCTGGTCTCGACTCTTTGTATGTTTATCGATCTATCTTTCAATCCTTAAAGTGCCATATCTCTCTCGGTATAGCTATCGAGCTATCCTTGCATCCCTTAAAGTGTTACAGCAAGACTAGAGGGCATTTGTGTCCTCCTCTAGTCTTGAGGCTCCCTGACTGCATCTCATACATGTCCATATGTTATCCATCCAGCACAGATGGTGTCATTAGTATTTTCTTCGCTTTTTTTTTTAAGCGTATCACCCCAAGCAAGGCTGGAGGCCATTATCACGCAATAGTTGATGAAGACTCAAAGAGTGTGAGTTCAATATCCGGTTAAGGTGGTGGAGAAATTGGAGAGGGGAATTAACAGGCGATAACTGTTAACTGACATCCATTAAACATGGCGCGTGGAACTAGAACAGTCTATCCCAGCTCAGTTCGACATTCCAACCACCTGAAGAAGGCCGAAACGCTGTAATAAATATGGCAACAAAGATGAGGACAATAGTCCGAATAATGTAAATAATTTCTTGTTTGTTTATCAAATTCTGATTACAAATGTCTCCAACACTTAATCTCAACCTATGGGTTAATTAGTATGACTTGTTCCGATAAAACATTATTATTTATTTAATTCTAAAGACCAAAGGTATGTTCTGGCTTTAAATAACCTTCAAAGGGTTTATAATTCGTACACAGCGAATCGATCATTCAATTCATGTTTAAGGAAACTCTCCAGCTTTCATTACTACACAAACAGACTGATATCACCTCCTTCTTCAGTTGGTTTCTAAAAAGATGTTTCTGTTTCTTAAGACTTTTTTTTTTAAGGTTTTCACCCCAAGCAAAGCTGGAAGCCACTAACACGCAAGGGGTTACAGAAGGTTTGGAGGAAGAGCAGGTGGGAGTGGTAAAGGAGAGGATGTGTAGAAAGAGAAAGACAGTGGGTCGATCAAGGCAAGGGGGTTACAGAAGATTTGGAGCGAGAGCAGATAGGAATGAAAGGTGAAAGTATGTGGAGAAGGGAAGTGGATAAAATCAAGGCAACTGGAGATGTCGATTGACGTTACACTTAAATAGTTGGAGATTGTATTTGTCAGGGAAACAGTAATAGGGAAGGGAGTTTCACAGGCGAGATGTGCGAGACATGAAGCTATTAGAGTAGAAGAGACGTCTACATCTAACAGTTTCAACGGTGAAGGGGTGGGAACGGGATGCCAGCCTTGTAGGACGTTTAAATTCATGAGGCCTAGGGACAAGCGAAAGCAGCTCCGCGGAGCAATTACCGTGAAAGTATTTGTAAAAAAGACAGAGCGAGACAACATCGCGTCTGTGAGAGAGCGACTGCAGACGAGATGACAGATCACGGCCAATCACATTGCATATCCGTCTCTGGATCTTATCAAGAACCCTGAGGCAAACAGGAGGGGCTCCAGACGTAGTATGGATTTGGCTTTTCTAAAAGCAGAGTGGAAAGTTTATAGTTCAATCGAGGTTAAAGCATTTTATCATTTTGCATATAGTTTCTAACGAGCATGCAATTTTCATCGGGCTTGTCAGAATTAATTTAGTCGTTGTATTTCAACGATTCTTCCCGTCCTTTCTTTAGCGAGAGTTATGATTGAGGCAAGACGCACTTACCCATAAAAAAAAGCGAGTTTATAACTGCTGTAATAAGCGCTTTTTTATTTTTACTACAACTCTATTTTTGCACCATTACAAGAAATTTTAACGCCGGGAAACATTACTTTACAATCCCCACCATAAAAAATGTATATGCTTTAAAACCGACAGCGATTGGAACCGAGGTTAAAAATCTAATTCTGGAAGCTACAGAAATAATTTTACGTATTTCTGTTTCTGAAGAAAAAAACAAAAAAACAGTTTCAGAATTTATTAACTACAAAAAAAAACAAAAAACAAAAAAAAAAACAAAACAAAAAATAGAAGATAGAAAGCCAAATCAACGTCGAATAAAACTTTTTTTTCTGCGGGAAAACAAGGTGATGTTATACTGTAGCGTATTTTACCATGAAATATAAAACCAATATGGCAGTGAATGACGGGCAATCGCACATGAAAAAGAGACTTTAAGCAGCAGAAACAAGGTTCTACAGAAGGATGTTGAGAATATCAGGTTTGAGACAAAATGGAAACAAATTATAATTAATACCAGGAAGAGACAGGTGAAATTTATAGAGCATATAATAAGGAAATATGGCTTGGAAAATTTAATACTCACAGGAACAAATGTAAATAATCGGAAAAGAGGAAACAACACACAACATTCTTTGAGAGCTGGAGTAAATGGATAGCGGAAGAAGGTTTTAGGAGAGATAAGGAAAAGAAAAAGTTATTAAGAACTACAAATGGCAGGAAATTGTGGATAGCCATGATCGCCTACATCCTGAAGGGATACAATGCATTGAAAAAGAAGTTAGTACTTGCGGTTATTTCTGCACCAAATCGGTTTAAATCCAACTCTACTGCTTCTTCTATGTTTTCTCGCCTCGACAGGTTAAGGGTCCTCCACAACTTCCAAGCTCTTTTAGGAGTTCTCTCCCTTTTTTAAGGCTCAACAGTCGTTTAGTGGTCCATTCACACACGCTCATCAGTTGAGTGACTTGCTGCCTTTCCTGATTGCTCTTGCTCTTAACCCTTTGAGTCCTGACCACCGCTTTGAGCGGTTGGTAAACACATGTAACTCTTTTTATATCTACTGTGAAACATTACATGCCAGTTATTTGCAAATTTGAACTCAGGAGCTCAGACAGAAGGATTAAAATTGTTCAAAAACGCAGAACTTCGTTTCTTCAATATCCTCGTCGCCACTGTTATGGACGACCGATAGCAAAAAGGTTTTTTGTTTTGTTTTGTTTTAGATTCTCCGCGTGGAACTTCGTTTCTTCAATACTTTCGTTTCTTCAATACCTTCGTCGCAACTGTTATGAACGACCGATAGTAAAAAGTTTTTTTAGTTTATCCGCGTGGAACTTCGTTTTAGATTCTCCGCGTAGGATTCGTTTCTTCAATATCCTCGTCGCCACTGTTATGGTCCAAAGTTAGGACCAAGGAAGAACAACACGAACACAAGAGTAGAATAAACAAAGATATATTACAGAGAATAATAATACAAGATGTTGAAGGTGTTAGTATGACTGTCAGTCTTAAATATTTGTATCTATAAAAAGAATGTATATGCAAAATATGTCTTAAAAATAATAGTCGGACTTTGTCCATTTCATAATATATATATATATATATATATATATATATATATATATATATATATATACAGTAAATAATGGATTTATTTTTAATACAACAATCTTATTATTTCAAATGTTATTTTAGTGTCTCAGATAAAACCCAGGTTTTTTTTATTATATTCAAACGCGTGTATTATGTTTACCGTCCAGTGGTTACAAGAAAAATTAATAAACAAAATGTACTTTCCGATAGTGCGTCCTCTTTTGTGAAAGAAACCACCCACCTTTTGATCCAGCGTGTGTTAGACTACTTGGCCACAGAGGGCCTCACAGCTCAGCAAATTCCTTTTTACCCTTCTATGGAATGAACACTTCCTCGTTCAGTTATTCTCGAAAGCCCGTCTCTGCTATCTGAAACGTAAACAAAGCAATGTCTAACGAATTAATGGATGTATAATCGGACAATTTTATTAGTACAAACGTAATTTTTCATGGATACCAGTATATTGAAGCAGAAAAACGATAGAATATTTATTTTTCATTAATTCACACATAAAAACAAGGCGATAAAGCCACTAAGATGAAAGTGGTTGCTAAGAGTAAATGAATCATTACTAAGGAGATGCGGCAAGAAAAGAACAGGTTTCGAGAATACAGAAGATGTGGATTGAAAATGGATTTAATGGAAACAAACAGAGAGAGAGAGAGAGAGCAAAAGTGAATAAACAAAGAGAAAAAACTTTATATAGTAAGGAAAACAGTGAGGGATTGATTAAAAGGAGAGCGTGTGTGAGAGGGAAAATGAATATAGAGAGAAGGAAAAAATGAAAACGGAGAGAAACAAATGAAGACAGAGAGAAAGATAAAGAGGAAGAGAAAAAGAAAAAAAAGAACAAAGAGATAAAATATGAAGAAGGAAAGATTATAGAAACAAGGTAAAAAAGCTAAGGAGAAATGAATTGAGAAAGAAAGAAAGAAAGAATGAATGAATGAAATAGATAGTAAGATGGAAGCGAACGGGTGACTGAAAATTTTTGTTCAGATTCACGGAAGCAAATTATTTGTAATGAGAAGTAATTGAAAAAAAAAAAGAATCATCAAAAGACAGCGAATTTTATCCAGATTCTTAGTATCTGGCGTTTGTTTTCAGCGAATCTTGAAGAAGGAGACTTTTGCAATGAGAAGAGAAATTAAAATAAAAATCTATAATTTTACGAAAAAAAAAAAAAAAGATTAAATAAATGTCAAATTAATATCTTGAACTTTTATAAAGTGAACATACCGCTAACCTTGTAGGCATAGTAAAGATATTGAGTGCTCGAAGGAGTACTTTGTGAACGAGGTTTTAGTTACGCAAGATATAAGTCACAGGAATATGTAAGAAATGAAATAAACTATATTTGGCTAATAAAAATGTTTTCTATATAAATTATGTATCGATTACATAGAAAGATATATAGACAGATAGATATGAACAGATTTAAATATTAGATACAAAGACATGCGTAGAACTGATATATATATATATATATAGACATACATAGACACAAGCATGGATATGAACAGGTTGAGATAGATAGATACTTATATATATATATATATATATATATTTTTTTGTCATCCACAGGCAGACTGTTTCGCTGTTTCACAGCTCATCAGTGAGCTAGACGTCCGGTTGCCTCTAGCCAGGACTGAATTCGCGTCAGTCGGAACTTCTGCCACTAAGCCGTCGGCTAACGGCAGGGATGAAGGTGAATTTTAGCGTGTTTATTTTTAGATTTTAGATAAACACACAGTGAATGACAGTGACTCAATTCTGCCGAAAAGTCATACAATATTAGCTTAAATAGTCAGTTTACAAACTCACACCTCAAACCAAATAGCTCAACCGTAATTAACTTTTTCAGGAGCCAATATTTTTGTCATCCACAGACAGACTGTTTCACTGTTTCACAGCTCATCAGTGTTATTAGACGTCCGGTTGCCTCTAGCTAGGATCGAAACCCGACTGAATTGGCGTCAGTCGGAACTTATACCAAGAAATATAGTCTTAAGGTGTGCTATATTTATGGAATAAAGTTTCATAGAAAATATTAGTTCTCCGACAGGGAATCGAACCTGTGTCCTATACGGAACCGTTGTATAGCCTGACGTGCCTTAAGCGATTGGCCACAGAGGATCGTTCGGTTAGCAAGAGATTCATGGATGATTGTAGTTTAACACCAGTAATATCGACCTTGCTAACCGAACGCTCTTTTGTGGCCAAATCGGTTAAGGCACGTCAGGCTACATGACGGTTCCATATAGCATACAGATCGATTCCTGTCGGAGGACGAATATTTTCTATGACAATTTCTCGGACATTCAGGTCGGTAAATGTTATTAATACTGTTTATTATGAACAGAGCGTTTAAATATTTGTATCTGTAAAAAGAATGTATAAACATAGAAATGTCTTAATATATATATATATATATATATATATATATATATATATATATATATATATATATATAGATAGATAGATAGATAGATAGATATAGACAGGTAGATAGATATGAAATGACTGTCATATAGCGATACATTAAATGTGGTTCTATGTGTGGTCTACTCCCATAATAGTAAATTTATAAAGGATGCTTTTACCGATAAATCTAAAATACTGCTGAAAAATTAACAGAAGATGATATGAAATAATCGAAAAAGAAATTGAAGGAATGAAAGGAAAAGTTTGAGAATTATCTTTCTTTTTTGTTCTTTGCAAATGGTGAAGAGTATCAATTACAAAAGAAATATTAAAAGGAAAGAAAGAATCATGGAATCAGTGCTTGTTTGAAATGGAATTAAAAAGCAAGAAAGGAATATAATAGACATGTTAATTAATGAAAGGAAGCAAACTGAAATAAAAAAAGAAATCGTGAAAGAAAGAAAGAAAGAAAGAAAAAAGAAAGAAAGATAGATAGATAGGTAAAGACAATATAATATGACAGAAAGAAGCAAATTAAAAAAAAGGAAGACGAAAAGAAAGAATAGAAAGAACGAAAAAAGAAAGAAAGTAAAAAAGAAAGAAAAAGAAAGAAACAAATATAATGGGAATGTTAATTAATGAAAGAAAGAAAGCAAGCTGAAATAAATAAATAGTGAAATAAATAAATAAAGAAAGAAAGAAAGAAAGAAAAGGAATGGCAATATGAACTAATGACAGAAAGAGAGAAAGCAGACTGAAAGAAAGAAAAAGAAAGAAAGAAAAAAGAAAGACAGGAAAATCATGGAATGTTAATTAATGAAAGAAAGAAAGGAAACTGAAATGAACAAATAAACCGAGAAAGAAAAAAGAAAGAAAGAAAGAAAGAAAAGAAAAGAAATGGCAGTCTGAAATAATGACAGAAAGAAAGCAGTCTGAAAGAAAGAAAGAAAGAAAGAAAGAAAGAAAGGAAAATAATGGGAATGAGAAATAATAAATGAAAGAAAAAAGAATGTAATTCCTCTTGACACTATTCGCAAAGCTACTGCCTGCTTATTGCCACTCTTACTACTTTGTGTTGAATATTCAGGAAAACATTATGAACATCTACGATGATTGTTCAGTTTGTGCCTGAATCATGACATCTAAATTCTTTGTAAATTTACAACTTTTTTACTGGGCACTATGAAGAAGAAAGAACAGTATAAACAATGAAAAGAATTCAAGTTTTTCAAATTTTAATTTCTTTGTTATTGATTTTTTGATCACCCTACTTTGGAAGGAAATGTTGGGGCCTCATACGTCAGCTTACACTGTATCTGTTACCTTTATTTTCATTTCGTTTTTAAATGGCAGAAAAATGCGATGGAGACTAAAGAAGGCTGGATGCAAAATACTATTTAAGATGGCCAAAGAACGTATTGGCTGGACTATTTCGATAATTACAAAGAAACTTTAAAAAATGTACAAAAATTAATATGAACAATGAAAATCACAATTCCGTTTAGGTATTGAATCCTCCCCATAAAGAAACAAGTCTTTACTAGTGCTTACCGAGGGATCACTTTATAAAATGAATAATACAGGTTGCCCAGTAAAAAAGCGTCAAATTTATTCATCGAGACAATACGCCATCTCTAATTGGTCCATCTCAGTGGCCCTCGAAAAGCCCGGATTTGAATATTATGGATGACTTTATACTTCTATGTCACTAGCAAAACCGTCGTTGTCGTGACCTGGTCGATATAGATTCATTGAAGTGGAACTTAATTGAAGCTTGGAATGAACTTCCTTTTGACACTATCTGCAAAGCTACTACCCTTCCTATGGTTACAGCCCTTAAAACTTTGTGTTGAACATTCAGGGAAACATTTCGAAAATCAACGATGATTTATAAAGTGGTGAAATGCAATCAGGATTTAAGGAATTATCCTTATTATTAATGCTTTGATCACCCTACTTTGGAAGGAAATGTTGGGGGTCTCATACGTCAGCTTACACTGTATCTGATACATTTATTTTCATTTTGTTTTTAAATGGCAGAAAAATGCGATGGAGACTAAAGAAGGTTGGATGCAAAATACTATTTAAGATGGCCAAAGAACGTATTGGCTGGACTATTTCGATAATTACAAAGAACTTTAAAATATGTACAAAAATAAATACATATGATAACCGCAATTCCGTTTAGGTATTGAATCATCCCCGTAAAGAAACAAGTCTTTACTAGTGCTTACCGAGGGATCACTTTATAAAATGAATAATACAGGTTGCCCAGTAAAATTTATTCTTTGAGAAAATACACCAGATCTAATCTGTCTCGCTCAGTGGCCCTCTAAAGGTCCAGATCTAAATGTTATGAATTACTGTATCTGGTTGTACTACATCTCATGATACTATGTACGGTGATAATAACAACATATTGATACGAGCCCTACTAATCAACTCATTCTGATAGTGTTGTGTAGGATCCACCTAATCTGCATAGGTGACTACCAACTATATAAATAGTGGTTGGTACCGGAAGACGAGAGAAGAAGGAATCACGAGATCCAACTAGAGACTCTGATCGACTGCGACTAGTCAACACATTCTCCAGGAACGTCTTACCAGAAATATACAGAAATACTATATGTACTTATTGTGTACACTTTCTTGTTATAATACATTCTTGTTCTAAGTACATTTTGTGTTGCATTATTATTCCATGCATTAGGCGAGATTCAACAATGAGTCAAGACTCAACAGATAGCTATGAACATATTGAGATAGATAGATCGATAGATATGACAGACGACGAAGATACACAGAGAGATCGATATGACAGACGAAGATAGACAGATATATATGACAGACGAAGATTGATAGATAGATATATAGATAAGGAATTGACTGCGATAGATAGATAGATAGATAGATATGACAGACGAAGATACATAGATATGACAGAAGATAGATAGACAGATATGACTGAAGATAGATAGATATATAGATAGATAAATAGATACATATGAGATACGAAGATACATAGGTAGATAGATATGAGAGACGAAGATAGATAGATAGATAGATATGACAGACGAAGATAGATAGATAAATAGATAGATAGATAGATATGACAGACGATGATACCTAGATATGACAGACGAAGATAGATATGACAGAAGATATATATATATATATATATATATATATATATATATGACAGACGAAGATACATAGATAGATAGAATGACATGCGAAAATAGATAGATAGATAGATAGATAGATCTTCATAAAATCTAACTGTGCATTTATTTTGTTTCTAAACATCATTAATTTCGTGGAATTCTCGAATGCAGAATGAGATTTTAACATAGAAGACGAACTCAATTTTTAGGCTTGTTAATAATATTAATTTAACGATATACTATGTTTACTGCAATAGAAAAATAAAACATCCCGAAGGGCTTAATAAAAATCTCCCTTTCTGCAAAACATCATCATATAAAACATTCTTAACTTATTCTTTTCGTAAGCAGATACACCCTCAGTAGAAAGATGAAAATACAAAATACATGTACTAAAATTTTAAATAGTCATGATATATTACTTAATAATTGCGAAATTGGGATTGTCATTAAGACATCTAAGCTAAATGTGACATCTGTCCATATTTACGGCAGCGATTTCCTGAAAGATGTAGAAGAGACTCGATGCGACGGAGATGTGGTTCTACAGAAAGATGCTAAGGATATCATGGACCGAGAATGTGAGCAACGATGAGGTCTTAGACAGGATACAAACAAGGACACTTATACTTAACATCTGGAAGAGGCAGCTGAAATTTCTGGGACACAAAATGCGAAAGGAGGGCTTGGAGAATCTGATACTCACAGGTCGAATAGAGGGAAAGAGAGACAAGGGAATGCAACGCGTGACATACCTCGTGATCTTGAGCAGGTGGATGAAAGCACGTGGTATGGGGGAGGAAGCAGAGGGAAGGAACTTGCTGAGAGCTGCAAGGGATAGAGGGAGGTGGAGAGCCATGATCGCCTACGTCCTTAAAGGACATGACACATAAAAAGAAGAAAGAAGTTAAATGTCGCCAACAATCCATGGCATCCCCACTGTTAAACAACCATGTTATTCATAAATTATTGTGTTCTTTGAGAAATTCCTTCCGCATTATTAATAATGGCAATAAATAAATAAATCCGTACACAGACCTCGCGTAAGCAACACTATCTCGTAGACTAACTTGTCACTTGTCTAAACTTCGCGGAATTCTTACACGTATCAGTCACAATCACTCAGAATACAATTAACATGTGACAATTAATAGTCAACATTCCCTAAATTCAGTGCCAAGAAAGGCACAAAACTCTCGAAGCTATTATGCACTAAACACTAAAACCCATATGAAATATCTTTCACCACAGGAGACAGTATTTTAAATTATGTAAGGGAGGCACGTGGAGTAATGTATAGCGACTCGGATTCTATCGCTGAAGTACGCATAGTGCCTCTACGAGTCACGGGATAAAAATGGTTATATTAATTGTTTCCCTATAAAGAAATATTTGGCGTTAATTGACCGAACAACCAGTACTACCATCGGTTGAAATTTATGAAATCATTCTCTTAAGTAAAGTCGGTTTCTCACGTCCAGTAGCTGTTATCACTCTTTTCAGAATTCAAATAAAATTTTAGGGGGCAACCCTTCCTAAATTATAATTTGAAGTTGTGTATGATGTCTGATAGATCTAACTCTTTTGAGTAGGGTGTGGGGTAGCAATTTAAAACACCTACAGAAACGGGCGCGTTATCCTGGAGGAAGCAAAAAAAAATGCCCTCTGCGTTCCGCTTTGATTGCTTCCATCAGTTGTTTACTCTTGATGCAGAATATTGTCTATTAATATTCTTTTCGCTTTTCTAGATTCTTTGTCGGGATTACGCATTCAGAATAAAAAAAAGCAGAAGCCATTGACTTGCTAACAGAAGCTACCTGCATGTACATCTTCGGGATTAGAGAGCCAGAGTGTTTCCACTGTTTGCTTTGAATCTTTGATTCAGGTTTCAAATGGTGAACGCAGGTTTTATCTTGAGTTACCAATCTACGGTGGAAATTCTCAGGCTCAGACTGGAAGCGAGTCAAAAATGTCCTAGAAACGTCAACCCTATTCAGAGCTTCTGCTCTGGTGCCTGCATTCTTGAGACATATCTTGCAAACAGCTTGCTCTTTCTTAAGATCTCAGTTAAAATAGTACGGACCAAACCAGAACTAAAGCCTATGGACTTAGCTATCTGTTGGACAGTAAGGCGTCTGTCATACAAAATCATACAGTGAATGGCATCAATTTGTTCATCAGTGGCTGAAGTCTTTGCATAATCCGACCGAGGGTCATCTTCTGTGCTGTCCCTGTCCCGCTTGAATTCTGGAGCCCACCTCATAGTTGGGTAAGAAGTGGAGTCCTCATCAAGTGTCATTTTACTTGGGTTTCATACCTTTCTTTTGCTTGAGCCTCTGCTTTGCCCATTTTCAGATTTGACGCACGCTTGTGTATGGGCCTTACCTGCAGAGAAATTAAGAAAGAAATCTGAATTAGTTCTTCTAGTTGAAGTGTTAGTGTGTTGGCACTTCTTACTGGCTTAGTACTTTTTGAACGATCCTCATAGAATATTTTTGACACATATGGTCACGTGCTCTTGCTATATATTTAGAAATGCTTTATAAAATCCAAAAAAGGAATCAGCAATATTATTGGTCCTGACCTGGCGTCTCGGCTTCAGTCACGTTTCCACCGTCGTAAAGTTGCTTCCCTGTGTCTTTTTATGAATACTTTCGGGATAATTGTTCGGATAAGCTCTTCAAGAAGGTACCTAGAATTTCAGCCCAGTACTCGTTGAATTGGTTAGAATTGGTCGTAAGTTCTATATTAACTGTTTATATTCTCGAACTTCTCGCTGTGTGAACACTATTCTGTCTCCATGTTTTCCAATTCACATTGATCTTCAAATATTTAAATG
>OZ038496.1:12340534-12378034 GCA_964036315.1 Acanthosepion esculentum | reverse complement strand
TTCCGCCTTATGTGAGCACCTCTTAAATAAAAGAGGGTGTGCGGCTAAGTTTACCACTGATTGGTTCACTGTTCTGTCCCGGTCGCACTCGTTATTTCATCTCAAGGTGTTGGAGGCACTTTATATCGGGTCCCACAAACATTCACTGTGTAAACAGCGTGAGTGTTTGTTGGGGCTCGCTGTCATTTGCTCCTCGTGTTCATTCACCCACCTCTGCGGCTTCTCGGTCTCACGCTGTTCCATTTCCTCGTCAAGCGAATTTTAAATCAATTAATACTAAATAAATGAAGAACTCAGTGAAAGCCATGATGCAGAATTTGATATTGAAGATGACACAGTTTCATCAGGTATTCGATCAGGATGAGGTGAAATTTTTGACACGGGATCTGGGATGTGTCAGGAAAAATGTCTTAGAACTCCTAGCATCAAGAAAAATCTTGCTTGAAAAAAGAATTTCCTAATTTCGATCTAGAGAAAGTTAATTTCTACAGTATTTTCGAAGCGACGGTAGCTTTGTATATTGCCATAACATACAGGGTTTATGACAGAAATTGGGAATTCAGATTTACAACTCAAATGAATGGCGTCTGTTCATTGACAGCTCAAAACGTACCTTAAAGTGCATCCTTCTCCACAATGGCAATTTATATGTTGCTGTTCCATTTGACCGTTCAGCTCGTCTTCATGAAGAACATGGAAATATAAAGAGAGTCACTGAGTTGTTGGCAATATCTCAAACGGAATGGGATCATCTGTGTTGACATTAAAATGGTATGCTTCCTTCATGATCAGCACCGTGGTTGCACGAAGTATCCCTGCTTGTGTTTTGTGGAATAGCAAAGAAGCATTGGGTAGAGAAGTATTGGCCTCCAAGACGTGACCTCAAATCTGACGATCCCAACATTCTACACGAGCCACTCGTTGACAGAAAGAAAACTGTACTTCCATCGCTGCATATTAAACTGGGTTTAATGAAGCAATTCTTTAAAGCACTGAAAACTGAAGCAGACATTCCAGTACCTCATTTTGGCATTTCCTGGCCTGTCAACTGAAAAAGAAAATGTCGGAACTTGAAAGAAATACTTGGTCATCATACAAGGACCACGTCAAGAACTTTCTTGGAAATAAACAAGCACAGAATTACACCGAATTTGTCCAGAAATTATTGGAGAGCTACAAAGCCCTCGGATGCAACAGGAGCATCAAGTTGCATTTTCTGCACAGCCATCTTCCTAACTTCCCGGAAAACCTTGCTGAGGTCAGTGATGAACAAGGTGAACGATTCCACCATGATTTGAAGGTCATGGAATAACGGTATCAGGGTAGAAGAGATGTAAATAAGATGGCTCCCTATTTTTGGATCACAAAATTTGACTTACAGTGATACTATCCTTTGCATGAACAAAATATATTTGTACAAACATTACAGCCAAGCAATGATTTATTATTTTCCATCATATGTGAATTTTAAACCATACAATAAAATGAGCCCAAATATTTTATTTTTATTTTTTTAAGCGTATCACCCCAAGCAAGGCTGGTGGCCACTATCACGCATGGGGTTACAGAAGGGTTGGAGGAAGAGCAGATAGGAGTGTTAAAGGAGAGGATGTGGAGAAAGAGAAAGACGGAGGGTCGATCAAGGCAAGGGGGTTACAGAAGATTTGGAGCGAGAGCAGATAGGAATGAAAGATGAAAGGATGTGGTGAAGGGAAGTGGATAGATCAAGGCAACTGGAGATGTCGATTGACGCTACACTTAAACCGTTGGAGATTGTATTTGTCAGGGAAACAGTAATAGGGAAGGGAGTTCCATAGGCGAGATGCGCGAGACATGAAGCTATTGGAGTAGAAGAGACGTCTACATCTAACAGTTTCAACGGTAAACGGGTGGGAACGGGATGCGAGCCTCGTAGGACGTTTAAATTCATGAGGCCTAGGGACAAGCGAAAGCAACTCCTCGGAGCAATTACCGTGAAAGTACTTGTAGAAAAGGCAGAGCGATGCAACATCGCGTCTGTGAGAGAGCGACTGCAGACGAGATGACAGATCAGGGCCAATCACATTGCATATCCGTCTCTGGATCTTATCAAGAACCCTGAGGCAAACAGCAGGGGCCCCAAACCATATATGGCAGCAATACTACATGCAAGGGCGAATGGTCGATTTATAGATTTGGAGGATCGATTCCGGGGAGAAAAATTTTCTGGCTCGGCACAGGGAACCAACTTTTCTTGCGGTGGATGATGCAACTGACTCGATGTTTTTGTTCCATCTCAGATCAGCGGACAGCGTGAGACCGAGCAGCCGCAGAGAGGAGCACTAGATACGGTATTTTATGTTTCTTTATACAAAGAGAGGAGATCCTGCAGCATGCAAACTTGACGTGATACAGAAAGACTGGGGTCATTTTGTGATTCAGAAGCCAAAAGTAAAAATCGAGTGTCAAAAGTAACTCAACGAAAATTGTGTTCCCCATTGTTCCTGAGATATATATATATAGATAGATATGAACAAACTGAAATAGATATATGGATAATTAATAGACTGAGATAGATAGATAGATAGATAGATAGATAGATAGATAGATTGATGGACAGATAGAGAGATAGATAGATAGATAGATGGACAGATCGAGAGATAGATAGATAGATATGAACAGAGTGAAATAGATAGATATGTACAAACTGAGATAATAGATAGATAGATTGATACATAGATAGATAATTAATAGACTGATACATATATATATATATATATATATATATATATATATATATATATATATATATATATATATATAGGTAGATAGAGAGTTAGATAGACTGATAGATATATATGAACAAACTGAAATAGATAGATAGATAGATAGATAGAAAGATAAGACAGGTAGATAGATAATAAATAGACTGTGTTAGATAGATAGATAGATAGATAGATAGATAGATAGATAGATAGATAGATAGATGGATTGATATGAACAAACTGAGATAGATAGAGAGATAGATATGAACAAACGGAAATAGATAGATAAGACAGATAGATAATTAATAGACTGGGATAGATAGATACCTATGAACAAACTGAAAGTGATAGATAGATGGATAGATAGATAGTTAGACAGACAGACAGACACAACTTTAAAAATATGTTGCGAGATATAAATAAAATGAAACTGACATGAAATCATATAATGTGGCGTACATGATTTCTTACATACATATATTCATACATCCGTACATGCATACAGTTATACATGCATGAGAGTAGAAACGACTCACAGCCTTTGATGTGCAACACTTTGATTGGTTAGATAGATAGATAGCTATCTGCATAGATAGATGGATATATATATATATGTGTGTAAATATATATATATATATATATATGTATGTATGTATATATATATATATATATATATATATATATATATATATATATATATATATATATATATGCTTGAAGGAGTAAATGAAGAGACCGAAATAAATGCGAATGCATAAAATAATGGTGTACATACATACAAATTCGTATAAAATACTGAAATGTGGCGCATTCCGATAGCTTAGATAGAAATAGCAGAAAATAAATGATTGAAATTGATACGAAACATATTCACATACATACACACACACACACACACACACACACACACACACACACATATATATATATATATATATATATATATATATATATATATATATATATAATTATTTACCTACATACATAAGATTCTTTATTGCACTTTACGAAGATAGAGGGCAGATTAACTAGATTCGTATATTTTTATATGATTTCAAAAGCTAATGCAATAACTTAGATATTGTGCAACGGATGTCTCCGGGTTGAAAGAATTAATCTCTCAGTAATTTGTTAGCGAAATTGTTCGCTTATTTTCCTCGATCTGTAAGAGCAGAAATTGTTTTTTTTTTAATGCCTTGTTTTCTCTTTGCATTTACCAGAAAATTAGGTGATTTTTTTTTCGTAATATTTATTTCTCTTCCCAGATAAAAGAAATGCAATGTCGGGGGAATCTTTTTTTCCCCCGCCGATCGAAGAAGCGAACAGATCCGAAGATTACCTCAGAATCGTAATTTGCCTTTCGTTTGACCCACACGTACTTACGTATATTATCAACGACCAAAAACGCTTATATAAACACACACTCATACATAAAGACACACATGCACACACACACACGCAAACCCACATATACACATACACACTTTCTATCTTTTTCTTTTCCCCTCTCTCTCTCTCTCTCTCACACACACACACACACATATATATATATATGTATAAGGGGAAGATTCTACTAAAAGTAGATAGTGTATATGTTGAAGTTGACGAAAATAAAATATTTTCGCCTTTCAATCAACTCTTTATTGTGCGATTGAAAAAACAAAATAAAAATATTGAAAATCAAAATAAAATTCGCCATGTTCTGTTCTTTCCCGCCATTGATTTTAGCACCTGTTCGGTTCCTCGCCAAAACCTATATTTTTGTTCAGTAGGAAAATCCTCCTGGCATCTCTGTTCAAGGTCTTTAAAATTTACGAAACAAGTGGTGCGTATTGTCCACAATCTGAACACCGATTAAGTTTTGCTACCGCTCTTTAAATAAACCTACTTCTGATCGTATGTCACTATACGTTTCAAAAATACATGCTACCATGTATTTTCGTGACGTTTTTGAGACTGCCTACTCGTTTGACACGTTGAAACTCAGCTGTATTCGGCAACTGACGAAGCAGAGGACGGTAATTGATTTTAACTCAGTTTTAATTGCCTAGTGTTTTTTATGACCAGTAGAATTAGCATGTTTAAAACTGCCACGTACGTCTCCAAAAAAGAATAGAATAATAAGAATAAAGTGGTACTTGATCGGATATTGGAAATTTCCGTTTGTGGGTTTATTGTTGTGAGGCAGACCCTTTTACACGAGATGGATTCGTCCAAAGTATACTTATACTGACAGAGAGAATACCTGCAGGTTGAGATACGTTGAGTCAGGGTGAGAGATACGGAGACAGTTACACAGGGTGTTCACAGAGAGTTATACGAGAGTCCAGAGAGAGAGAGAGAGAGAGAGAGAGAGAGAGAGAGTGAGAGAGAGAGAAATAATTACGGCTTCACTTACAGAGACTTGTACATATACTTCCTACTAACCCGCATTCCTGGACTACTAATCTTCACTTCAAGTCTGTAGTATCACGTTTAATACACTTATTTTTCTATCTCAATTACTGAAGTTGTTTATTTATTTGTGCAGGATTCCATTCTCGGAATCCACAACACTTATAAAAGTTGGCTCAAAAGTCATCAAGGAATTTGAATATTTAATAACTTAAAATATAAGAAGATAAAATATAATATATAATATAATATATCTATATAATATGATGGATGATAAAAACATAATTTTATGGTATGCCATCTTTATCGGTTAAAGTGCTGAATATCAGCGATAGAGAGTATGTAAATATGAAAGTACAACACGCAGCGGCGACAGTCTGTTTCATGCGTAAACGATATATTTATGACCAGAAGACTGCGTTCAAGCATGGCAGACAGTTGGTGCTCGGTGTTGTCCGATGCATACTTTTATATACATACGTGTGTATGTGTGTGTGTGTGGTGAGAAGGAAAACATAATGAATATATATATATATATATATATATATATATATATATATATATATATATATATATATATATATATTAAGAAAGTGAAACAAAAGAAATAAATTAACATGGAAGAATAATAAAGGCGAAAGAAAATGGAAAATATGAATTATGAGAAACACGAGAAAAATGTTACTAATAAAAAAACTCAATCTTAGAAGATTAATCCAATGTAAGCTGATAGGTAGATTGATATGAACAGAATGGGATAGATAAATAGATAGATAGATAGATAGATAGATAGATAGATAGATAGATAGATAGATAAGAAAAGGCTCTGATAGATAGATAGATAGATAGATAGATAGATAGAGAGAGACAGAGAGACTGAGACAGACAGAAAACTGATAGATAGATAGATTAAAAAAGATAGATAGATAGATATGAACAGAATGTGAAAGATAAATAAATAGGTAAAGAATGGGATAGATAGATAGATAGATAGATAGATAGATAGATAGATAGATAGATGTGAACAGAAAGAGATAGATAGATATTAACAGAATTAGATAGAAAGATAGATAGGAACATAATAGTATAGATAGATGGATAGATACGAACAGAATTAATTCGATATATAGATAGATCTGAAAAAAATTAGAAACAGAATTGGATAGATAGATAGATAGATAGATAGATAGATAGATAGATAGATAGATGGCTGCAAACAGATTGAGATATATAGTTATGAACATAATTAGATAGATAGATAGATACAGAGAGAGGGAGAAAGAGAGAAACAGACAGACAGACAGATAGATAGAGAGATAGATAGATAGATAGATAGATAGATAGATAGATAGATAGATAGATAATATATGAAGATAGAAAGATAGAAAGATATGAACAGAATGAGATAGATAAATAAATAGGTAAAGAATGGGATAGATATATAGATAGATAGATGTGAACAGAAAGAGATAGATAGATATGAACAGAATTAGATAGAAAGATAGATAGGAACATAATACTATAGATAGATGGATAGATACGAACAGAATTAATTCGATATATAGATAGATCTGAAAAAAATTAGGAACAGAATTGGATAGATAGATGGATGCAAACAGATTGAGATATATAGCTATGAACATAATTACATAGATAGATAGATAGATAGATAGATAGATAGATAGATATGAATATAATGAGATAGATATGAACAGAATTATATTTATAAATATGATCAAAATAGGATAGATAGATAGATAGATAGATAGATGCAACTATCAGTTAGCACATTTTCTCTCTGCTCACAATTTCTAAGCTCGCTCCCTCGGCGTCGCTTTGTTTCCTACAGTTGCTTTCATCGGGGCAGGAGGTTGCAGTAAAGTGTTCATTACACTCCAACAGCCCTGAGAAAATCGACTCTGCAGTCGGTGTGGGGAAAAAATAATAATAAACTGTAATAAAAACAACAGAACGGAAGCGGCCTATCATATCGGAAATAATAAAAGCGCATGCGTGCTAGATTTCAAGAATGCAGTCCTGATTCTTTCCATGCTTGGCACCATTGTTTTTCATTCTTAGTTGTTTTAATTTTTATGTTTCTTTGTTTATTTAGCCACGTTTTGAGTGATTTTTATCTCTCCCTCTCACTACGTCTACAAGTTTTTTTTTGTTTTGTTTACTTTTGTTTAGCTATGTATTCAGCAATCCGTTCCTTTCTTCGTTGTTTCTTTGAAAAATCCTCCAAGCAAATGCGTAAGTTTAAGGGACCTGTTTTCGTGTTCGCTGGGCGAAAAGCAATATATGGCTTGCAGATTTGAAATTGTTTGTTAAAAGTCTTAGGAAACATGCAAAAAACGAAAGTAAAGGGTACAAAATGAACGGAAGGAAGGAAGGAAGGAAGGAAGGAAGGAAGGAAGGAAAAAATAGAGGCCAATCATATTAGATTTGAGGCAAAAGGAGTACAGATGTCGCATTGACAAAGAAAGAAAGAAACAAAGAAATAAAAACACATGGATAAAATGAAAGGTGAACTAAAGTGAGGGAAAAACAACGGAAGTATTTTAAGGAATAGAAATGAATAAATAAATAAATAAATGAAGAAAGAAAGAAAGAAAAAAGGAAGAAAAAACATGGAAAGTAGTAGTAGTAGTACTAGTAGTAGTATTAGAAGAAGAAGAAGAAGAAGAAGAAGAAGAAGAAGAAGAAGAAGAAGAAGAAGAAGAAGAAGAAGAAGAAGGAAATGGTGTTGATTTAAGGATAAACAAAAGCAAACTAAGTGGAAAATAATATAAGAAAGAAAGACAAGAAGGAAGAAAGGAAGGAAGGAAGGCAAGAAGGAAGGAAGGAGGGAAGGAACGAAGGAAGGCAAGAAGGAAGGAAGGAGGGAAGGAAGGAAGGAAAAAAAGGCCAATGATATTAGGGAGGAAGGAAGGAAGGAAGGAAGGAGGGACTAGGAAGGAATGAAGGAAGGAAGGAAGGGAGGAAGGAAGTAAGGAAGGACTAGGAAGGAAGGAAGGAAGGAAGGGAGGAAGGAAGGGAGGGAGGGAGAAAGGAAGGAAGGGAGGGAGGAAGAGAGTATTAGAGAAAGGAAGAGAGAAGAACGCTTAAACAAATAGTGCAAGTGTTGCTAGGAAGAAGAAAGGAAGTAAGGAAGGAAGGGAGGGAGGGAGGGAGGAAGGGATGGAGGGAGGGAGGGAGGAAGGAAGGAAGGAAGGAAGGACTAGGAAGTGACAGAAAAAAAGAGAGAAAACAGATAAATAAAAAGTGCAAGTGTTGGAAGGCAGGAGAGAACGAAAATAAAGGAAGCAATAATGAAAAAGGAAAAAAGGAAAAATGAAGAAGATTTAAAGAAGAAGAAAAAGACAATGTGAAGAAGAATAAGGGAAAGAAGGGAGGAAGGAAGGATGAGGAAATGATAGAAAATATGAAAAAGAAAACGAAACCCGATAAATAGAAGGGGCAACTGATAAAAGAAAGAAAGAAAAAAAGGAGTTGAGTAAAAGACAGACGTGGAATTCAGAGTTCAAAATATAGAGATATTCTTTATCAATTCTTTACGGAGAATAAAACAAAACGTCGAAAGAGAACGATTGTTATGAAGAAGGGTTAAAACAAAAAATGTAGGAAGAAAGAAAGTAAAAGAGAGGGAGAGAGAGGGAGATGAAGGGAGATGGAAGGAGAGAAAGAGAGAAATGAGGGGAGTTATAAAAAGACAAAATGGAGAATAACAGGAAGATGGGAAATTTGAAAAAAGAAAAAAAGCAAACGGCTGAAAGAAGATCATAAAAAGCAAACTAAAAAAGTCAAATGAAGGAAATGATACGAATGAAAGACGTGAATGGAAGCAGACGGATATGAAGGAAAGCTAAGAAACCTAAAGGACTCGCTTGGCTTTACGAATATTACGGAGCAGAAAACACGAAACAGAAAGGTAGCAATAAAACTGAGAACGAGTAAATATTTGGCATTGACATGTTTTACGATATTTTTGCTGTAGGAAAGCATAAAGAGGATCTTTTTATTTACCGCAACAGTCATTCGTCGACCAACATGGACGAAGTGGAAAATAAGCTTATTTTTTCGAGGAAGATGATTGAAGAAAACTCACATTAGGGAATCAGCTTAACGCAAAAAAAAAAAAGAAAAAAAAAGACAGTCCAAATAAAACAGTGTAAGTCACTTTGAGGAAAATATTTCCATATCCCGTCAAAACGAATATGTCTTCAAAGAAAATCTCCTGGGGCCATTTTTGTATGATGAACAAAGACACGTCTTACGAGAAAATAGAATATTTCTTCCACTAGTAAAAAAAATAATTACAGTAGAACCTCGGTTCACGAATTTAATTCGTTCCTGAAGCCCGTTCGTAACCCGAAATGTTCGTAAACCGAAACTATTTTCCCAATGTAGAGAAAAAGTTACAGTATAATAAAATTGAAAAAAAAGCACAACAACAACGCACGAATGTATACAACACGACGGTCGACTAAGAAATTATTCCGTTCGGGTTAACTCGGTTCGGCCATGTTGTTCGAAAACCGAAATTTTGTCCGATAACCGAGGCATTTTCATCTCGAAAACCAATTTGTTCGACATGTGAGACGTTCGAGAACCGAGGTTGCACTGTATTTTACATGTTATCTGCGACGCAATACAGTGTTTCCTGTTACCTCCCGATGTCCATATGTTTAGATTTTAGAGCCGTGGGCTTCGGAATACAGATTGCCCTAAACTTAGATGTTCGGTTCGTTTAATAGACAATGGTTCGGAATTTTTAATCGAATTCCAGTCGGTCTCGTTGTATTCACTTACGCGCAAATGCCCTCCAGAAAGGTATGAGTCCACTTCTTCTCCCTCCAGCTATGGGTTAACTAGTAAGACATGTATCACTAAAAAAATTATATAAAAAAACATTCAGTCAAAAAAATCATTGTTGGAGGCTTACGGTCATACCTTTCCCAAGGGTATTTGCCCGTAAGTGAATATAACAAACCCAACAGGAATTGGAACTCGGCTCTCCGATTTTCAATTCCATTACACCACTTGCACATCCAAGCTTACAATACTTGGTATTCGTAAGCGGTTACCCATCTACGTAGTGACCAAGTTCGGTCATATAATTTTGAAATACCGATTCTCGTGCGCTTAGCCGAAGTTAAACAATGTCGATCCTGGTCAGTATTTAGATGGGTGACCACTTGGGAATACCAGGTGCTGTAATCGTGGATGTGCGAGGGATGTAATGGATAGAATTGAAAATTGGATACCGTGTTCCAATTCCAGTCGGGTTCGTTATAGTCACTTATGTGCAAATACACTTGGGAAAGGTAGTAATTATCTTTTTCTTTTGCCAATTATGGATAAATTAATTCTTAGAATCTAAAAAAAAAATGCTCTATCTTACAGCCATAAAATGTTGAATCCACCGAAATTAAGCAGCGTTGAACTTGGTCAGTATCTAGATGGGGGACAGCTCGGGAATACAAGATGCTGTAAGATTGGATGTGCGGTAAATGTTTGGTTTGCTTTGTTTTACGGCATATCAATCTCAATGGGTTATTTAATGCCGACAATTTTTATTGATGGTAATATATTTTTTTCAAAAATCTATTTCTGGCAATATTTTTTTCTTTAAAAAATGTATAGCTGGTAATAATTTTTTTTTTACAAACTATTTCTGGTATTAAAACCTATTTTTACACTTTCATAGTGTTTTGATCCCAGTTTGACGGTTAATTATTTGCCCATAACTGAGACCCTAACAGGTCCTACCACTCCGGGTCAGGGTGGACCTGGGAACACAAGCAATTAAGAGGTGGTTCCCCGCTCCTCAAAACCTCCTGGTCTTGTTGTTAGATGTAGTTTATCGTCTTACCCAGGACGCGGATGCAGTTTATCGTCTTACCCAGGACGGTGCGGTTAATGTAGTGGAGTGGATAACGACTCCGAATGAGAAATAGAAGAGCTGAGTTCGAATTCCAATGAGTTTAGTTATATTCATTTACGTGTAAGTACACTTGGGAAGGGTTTGAATATACCTGTTCTCCTAGCAATGGGATGAGATAGTAAGACATATATAAGAAAATAATTATTATCTCCCAAAAAGTCTTTTAATCTAAAAATATCTATCAGCTTTAAATTTTATTGAAGCTAAAGTGATTTGGTGGCACCAACGTAGGTAGGGGGAGGGGATAGATTTTAATCTCTGAGGCCGAATGGTAAGTGTATTTACTTGACCCCCACACTGAGTCAGGTTGTGACACAAGGTCGGTTTTTAACGTGGGGACCCGAGTGAAAACACTCGGGCCGCTGGTCTTATTCCGAAACCGTATACATTACACGAGCCGCACATCCAAGCTTACCTCACCTGGTATTCCCAAGCCCCACTCTTATGGAATGCTATTAGACTTGACGTTGCTTAATTTCGGTGATCGTACGGGAATCGGTGTTTCAACATGATATGACCGTTAACTCTTAGAAAAATGTTCATGGCATCGAGTAAGGGTTCAGATATCTAAGGTAGCTATGAATGTGTTAAATGCAAAACTATTTACTAAAATAAGCCATCATTGAGCATATATATATATATATATATATATATATATATATATATATATATATCAATTTCAAACATGAACTCTTGCAAAAATAATGATTGTAATATGTCTGGTTAAAATAACTAAGGAATGTATTAAATCTAATTTTAAAGTATTTTTACATAAATAGAATAAGCAAAGTGACGTGACATTTTATTTTGCTGTGGGAATGATTAAATTACATTCAGGAAATTTTTGCTTGCGTCAGCGGAATCAGGTATGCTTATTTTATCTCGTGTTATTCCTTCGTTTGTAGCCAGTTTTTGAATGAAACACTTTATTAGGTAATAATGGAAGAACTCTAACGAAAGATAGGAAAAAATATTACCTTGGAAAGAATCCATTTATCTAATTCAGCTTGTTGTTTTATTTTTGCTAAGCCGTCAGCATGTGTTAGCTAAATTTCTGTGAACACGCCGCAAAGATGATAAATTAGAAAATTCCAAAAGGTATTTTCAAAAAATAAAATACAAAAAACAAATCTTCACGATGTAGTATGATTAAAAAAAAGCAATAAATTCGTTGATGCTGAAATAAGATAACCATTTTCTTTTAAAATTGTGTCTGCAGTTTCGTGTTCTTTCGTCAGTTATATCACGTAAAAAAAAGTTTTCCTTTTACATTTTGTTCGATAACATCTCAGGATTACTTCAACCCTTTATGACCGTTAATCCAATATCCTTATCCGTAATGCAACGTTGCTTTCTCTTCATGGAGAATTAAGCATTCTCTAAATTGGCAAAGTGGCACAGAAATCCGAAGTCGTATTGGAATATTAAAAGATTACTTATAAGCTGCTCGGTCTCACGCTATCCGCTGACCTGAGATGGAACAAATACATCGATTCAATTGCTTCATCCACCGCAAGGAAAGTTGACTCCCTGAGCCAAGCCAAGAAATTCTTCTCCCCGGAATCGATCCTCAAAATCTATAAATCAACCATTCGCCCTTGCATGGAGTATTGCTGCCATATATGGTCTGAAGCCCCTGCTGTTTGCCTCAGGGTTCTTGATAAGATCCAGAGACGGATATGCAATGTAATTGGCCCTGATCTGTCATCTCGTCTGCAGTCGCTCTCTCACAGACGCGCCGTTGCCTCGCTCTGTCTTTTTTACAAATACTTTCACGGTAATTGCTCCGATGAGCTGCTTTCGTTGGTCCCCAGGCCTCATGAATTTAAGCGTCCTACGAGGCTGGCATCCCGTTCCCACCCCTTCTCCGTTGAAACTGTTAGATGTAGACGTCTCTTCTGCTCCAATAGCTTCATATGTCGCACATCTCGCCTGTGGAACTCCCTTCATTATTCCTGTTTCCCTGACAAATATAATCTCCAACTATTTAAGTGTAACGTAAATCGACATCTCCAGTTGCCTTTCATTCCTATCTGCTCTCGCTCCAACTCTTCTGTAACCCCCTTGCCTTGAGCGATCCACTATCTTTCTCCACATCCTCTCCTTTACCACTCCTACCTGCTCTTCCTCCAAACCTTCCGTAACCCCTTGCGTGTTAGTGGCTTCCAGCTTTGCCTGGGCTGAAAAGCTTAAAAAAAAAGTCTTAAGAAACAGAAACATCTTTTTAGAAACCAACTGAAGAAGGAAGTGATATCAGTTTGTGTTTGTGTAGTAATGAAAGCTGGAGAGTTTCCTTAAACATGAATTGAATGATCGATTCGCTGTGTACGAATTATAAACCTTTTGAAGGTTATTTAAAGCCAGAACATATCTTTGGTCTTTAGAATTAAATAAATAATAATGTTTTGGCGAAACAAGTCATACTAATTAACCCATAGGTTGGGATTAAGTGTTGGAGACATTTGTAATCAGAATTTGATAAACAAACAAGAAATTATTTACATTATTCGGACTATTGTCCTCATCTTTGTTGCCATATTTATTACAACGTTTCGGCCTTCTTCAGGTGGTTGGAATGTTGAACTGAGTTGCGAAAGACTGTTCTAGTTCCACGCGCCATGTTTAATGGATGTCAGTTAACAGTTATCGCCTGTTAATTCCCCTCTCCAATTTCTCCACCACCTTAACCGGATATTGAACTCACACTCTTTGGGTCCTGTTACTGGATCTAACTAACGCCTTTATGCACCGAGGACATCTGTGTATGAATTTATACATCTCATGTCTTCATCAACTATTCTTTACTAGTGCTCATGGTGGTTGCTGAAGGCATTCGGTTTATAATACCCAGAAGAAGGCCGGAAGGTACAACGGCCGAAACGTTGTAATAAATATAGCGACAAAGATTAGGACAATAGTTCGAATAATGTAAATAGTGTGCATAATACCACATCTCAGAAATATAGACAGAAACAAGAAATTATAATGTGGATATAAAATGGGAGATTAATTTTATATTACAATGGATATATACATTGATTCCTCACTTTGTAACCGCAGTAGTTTATATATATATATATATATATATATATATATATATATATATATATATATATATATATATACATACCCAAGTTTAGGATTGGTATATACGGAGTGAGATCCAATAACCAACAATTAATATTCTTTAAAGAGTGCTCAATACAGAGTAGAGCAGATATAATTATTCATATCGTTTTAATTTACGTTTGTTTAATTTTTCATGTATATACTTGTATTTGTAAATGTCTATGTATATATTTAGTTTATATGCATATATGTATACGTGCTTATGTATGTACATCTAGATGTGTATGTGTATGTATGTATGTGTGTGCTTGTATATAGTTGCATCTTTATATATATTTCTTCACTTGCTTTATTTACTTTTCTGCGTCGACGTATGGGTCAATATATTTATATGTGCTTATCTATGTGTATGTTTATGTGCGTATGTCTGTATATGCGTACCTATTATGCATATATGTGTGTATGCGGGTGCATGTATTGATTTATATGCGGATGTGTGAGTGTACAATTATATGTGGAGGTCGTTATTTACTTTTGTCTGTAATGTGTCGAAAACTATATGTTTTTAAAAATGTATATATATATATATATGTATATGTATATATATATATATTTATGTATGTGTGTATATTTTTATATATATTTATTTGTTTAAATTTTATCTATGTATATTTGACCGGTTTAGTTATATTTCAAGTTAAAATTCGTTTAATAACATATAAAGCCACGAATAGCTTTGAAATCTGACCGTCTAGATCATATTGAATGTAGATGTATGTGCCTGTGTGTATTGATGTGTATATGTAAGTAAAGTGCATTTGCCTATGTGTGGTTTGATTTTTTATATGTGTGTGTATATATCTAAATACGTCTGAGCGCTTAACATGCGTGCGTTCGAATGATTTCGCGTGAGAGGCGACTAACATGTTGAAATGAAACTAAAATGTATACATTTATGTCTGGGATTCTGAACATCCCTTTCAAAATAATTTCAATGAAAATACAAATTAAATAGCATATATATCTTTTATTTTTATTTTTATATTTTAACATTTTTCTCCTTGGTAATTCTACAATTTAAAACTCAATAGAGATTTGATTTAGATTTCTAAATAGGTAATTTTAATTTTTTACTTTTAATTTTAATTTCAAATTTTATAAATCTTTTAATATATATGATAACCTTGCTTAGTTGTCAAATTTTTCGAATCATCCTATACTTGTATTTTGATTGGTCACTCTAGCTTATGTAACAGCGTTTACTCCTGGCTAAGGATCGTTGATTAATTTGAAACTTTTAAAACCATTTATTCTATATTCTACATCGTCACTTGATAAGACACTAGAAGTGTTGAAACAAAATGGCTACTTTTGTCGTGATTTTATAACATATTTATGTTGTAATATTCAAATAAATAATTATATATATATATATATATATATATATATATATATATATATTCCGGAGAATGCTATTATATATATATATATATATATATATATATATATATATATATATATATATATATATATATATATATATATATATATATATATATATATATATATTCCGGAGAATGTTAATAAATATGAAATACATGTTTGTGTAACTACTCAGTATTTGATTGATTGATTGATTCTTTTCCCACGGATTATCAACCCTTTGCCGGTTAATTAAAACTGGAAAATATTTTTAGATTCTGTGAATTTTCTTTTAAGTTAATACTTATTTAGCTATACCAGTCATACTAATTAACCCATATATGGGGGGGATAGGAGGCGGATTCATACCTCATCAGAATTTGATGAACAAACCAGAAATTATAATGTGTATATAAAGTGGGTGATTAATTTCAAATTACAATCGATATATCCATTGATCTCTCACTTTTCGATCGATGTAGTTTCTATGCATTTATATACCTGATAAAGTTAATAAACATCAAAGACATGCCTGTGTATCTAGTTAGTATTTGATTGATTAATTCATTTATTTTCTACGGCTTATCAACCCTATTTAGAGGGTTGATAAGCCGTAAAAAAATATATAAAGTATAATAAGCCGTAAGAAAAATATTTTTTGAGAAAATAATTGTTTAGTGCTACAGGTCTTACTAATTAACCCATAGCTGAGGGAGAAGAAGTATTACTAACTTTATCAAAAGTATTTGATCGAAAATCAATATAACGAACCCAGGTGGAATTGGAACACGGTCCTTAGATTAAGAATTCGGAGCCATTATCCATTACATCACGGGCACATCGAATCTTACAGCCCCGGGCGATTAACAACTGAACAAGAAATGGTAGGCGATTGGAAATTTTGGTGGGTGATATGTGATTTTCAGTATTAAAAACTCAGTTAAACATATACTGCTTGAGAAAATTACCCTAAAGATATATCCAAAGAACCTGTATCAAAACAAAAGAAAACAGGAGGTGAAATGGGAATACATGAATCACATTACTAGATAAGATATAACTAATATTTTTGAGATATTTGAACACTTATATAATACCGTCTTAATTTTTCTAAGAGTGACCGTTAAAACCTGCTATATAAGACTACTTATACCTTTGAAGTATTTATACATTTAAATTCAATTAAATTTAACACATTTATACACATTAAATTTAATTAAATTTAATACCCTGGATATTTGAACCCTTACTTAATAACATCTTTATTTTTCTAAGAGTGACCATTAAAAACTGCTATATAAGACTACTTATACTTTTGAAGTATTTAAATTCAGTTAAATTTAACACATTTAAATTCAGTTAAATTTAACACATTTATTCACATTAAATTTGATTAAATTTAATACCTTGGATATTTGAACCCTTACTTAATAACATCTTTATTTTTCTAAGAGTGAGCATTAAAAACTGCTATATAAGACTACTTATAATTTTGAAGTATTTATACATTTAAATTCAATTAAATTTAACACATTGACTAAGTCATTGGATATTTGAACCCTTACTTATTACCATCTTTATTTTTCTAAGAGTGCACATTAAATGCTCGTTCAAAATTAACTTCATTTAACGATTGGATACGAACGATTGGATTAAATCAGTCATCCATTAAATTCGTAGTCTAGAGTTTACGTGAAAGCCCAGCGTGTTAAATTCTGTCAAACACCTTCGAGCCACAACACGAGCCACAACACGAGCATTGATTAACGCCTCGAATAATTTACCGGAAAGCGGTAAGAGACAAATAGAACGTTAAAGGGGTCAGAATGAAGAAAAGGAAATTCAGAGGCGGACTTCCAACAAGCAGGAAAACAGCAAGCAGCGATGCAATAGTTGTAGAGTTTGGAGAGAGATGGAGTCATCTCGGGAGCATATTTTTTTAAGAAGACTGCTGGGATCCCGCCACCCCGGTTGTCTTCAGTCGGTTTGTGCCATACACGCTTAGGCGATGATGTATCTTTTTTCCTGCAGTATGTTGCCATTTATTTCTGTGGTAAAGAAGGCTATAGAACCCGGTGTGTTTTGCAATTTATCCACAGCTGGTGGGGAGTTGAAGTGGATTCATACCTTTGTCAAAGGTATTAGCAAATAAGTCAATGTAATGGATTTGACTGTAATTCGAACTCGAAGAAATTTAAATAAAATACTATATGAACATAAAAGGGATATTTTACGAAACAACACGTTAAATGCATAAGTTGTTCACTATAACGAGACTGACCGCAATGTTGATAGAAAAAAATGCTACTCTAATTAAAAGAGTAAATAATTCATTTAGACAAAATGTATAGAAAATTTAATTTTTAGATCATCAACAGCAAATTTGCATCTAGGTTCTTAATGCATTTTCCCATTCTTGGTAGATCTTCTGTTACTACAACGGTACCCAGGACAGCTACTAATGATGAGAATATGCAAAGACATAGGGAATCTCAAACTCCTGAACAAGCCGAACGCCCAATCAGTACATACACATATAGATAAATTATATAATATTATTATCATCATTATTATTACTACAATTATTATTATTATTATTATTATTATTATTATTATTATTATTATTGGATTCTGCTTCATTTCTTCTTCTTAACTGTCTTCAGTATTTGTCTTGTAACTTTCAGCAATTTGATTCAATGACTACGACGAGGATATTTTATTATCTAATAAAAAAGTGACGGAAATAAACAGTTAGAGAATATAAACGAAATGTACTCGAATATGTGGGCAAAATGTATTTTAAAAAATCGTTTTAAAATTTTAAATTCCCATCGTGTCTCGTTCGGGTGCGTGTGCAGTGGCATCGACGTAAACCGAAGCTTACACCCTTGTGCAAATTAATTATGCAGGAAGATAAGATGTGGAGGCGCATGATCACCTACAATATTGTGCAAATGAACTGAAACAAAACCAATAATTCTGTTATTATTTACTTTTCTTTCGTATTTTTCCAATGAATAATGACCAAGTGCACATGTCTTTTCCCCGAAGTCGATCCTTACAGATTGACCACAAACTCGCGATTGAATTTGACTCAGGAGAGTTTTCTATAGTTCTTTGATTTGCTCACTGGTAAGGCTTGCCAATGTGTTCGTGAAGCGTTACTATTTTGGTACACTTCCTTGAAGTAACGTCCATAGCAAACAATATCCGTAGGACTACTAATCGAAAGTCGAGACAATAGTGTCTGTGCGTGATAAAAATTTGATGCAATCACGGATGACGCAATATTTTTCAAGGCCAAACAAATTTCATCATACACCCAGAAAACAGATTCATATTACTTCACACCACTTCAAATGAGGAAAAAATAGAATTCGATTACACTCTGTCACTCCAGTGGGTCTATAACTTACCGTATAGTGAAGGAAAGGAAACTAAAGTGGTTGTTTCAATTAATTTGCACGAGGATGTATTATGTTATGGTGATCGAGGGTTTGGGCGTTCTGGAATTGTTAAAAAACTTTGATCACGCCAGATGATACGATCTCTTCCTGAAACTGTGACTAAGGCTTAATTTTTATGCATGACCTCATGAATATCGCCTGTTGTTTTATCTTACGTTCATACAGCACCGCATGTACTGAATGAACATTAGTATTAAAAAAAACTATGGTAGGTTCAGTATATTACTTTCTTTTCTTTTTTTGAGCATTTGACCCCAAGCAAGACGGGAGTGCCAATAGCACGCATGGGATTACAGAGAGTGAGAGCAAGAATAAAGAAAGGTGTCTGGGGAGAGGATATAGAGAAGGACGGGGATCAGGATCAAAGCATCAGAAGATGTCGATTGACATTACATTTGAACATTTGGAAATTATAACTATCAAGGAAGCAAGTAGGAGGAAGGGGGTTCCACTGACAGAAAGTGCGAGAGAAGAAGCTGTTGGAATAGAAGAGACGGTTACATTTAACAGATTCGACAGTGAAAGGGTGAGACTGAGATTCCAACCTAGTAGCACGCTTAAACTCATGCAGTTGAGGTACCAGTGAAAGTAGATCGTCAGAGCAGTTGTCATGAAAATATTTGTAGAAAAGACAGAGGAAAGCCTCATCACGCCTGTGAGAATGTGACTGTAGACGAGATGCAAGATCAGGACCTACCACATAGTATATATATCTCTGGAAATAATTAAGCAGATGTCTGTAATAGGTTTTTGCAATTTTCGTAATGAGATTGTTGTAGGTAGCGTATTATGAATTTGTTTTCATGCCTACATTTGGAAATAAACATAAACACAAAAATAAATAATGTATGCGTTTTTCCGAGTGATGTTCATTGTCGCGTGGAAAAGTAAAGCGGTTGTTTGAATTAATTTGATGAAGTCCTAATGGACGAAATGCGTCACACGAAAGCTTTTCCCACTTTGTCATACATCTTTGCCACACAAATTGATTGTTTTTTTATAGAGAAATATTGTATATCTTTAATCCATAGATAGATAGATAGATAGATAATGAACAGATTCAAAACATGCAACTAACTTAGTGTTTAGATTGAAAGAAAGAAAGAAAGAAAGACATTTACTGGAAAAAAGAGAAGGAAAAGAAATGTGAGGGAATAATTTAACGGTTCAATGTAGAATTAAATATACATGGAATCCTTTATTCTTATGCCTTATATAAGTGACTTGTACCTTTTTTTTACTAAAAATCTCCACTAAATTCTTTCTGATAGAAACGTTCATAGCTTCTAGAGACATGGAAGATGCATTATATAAATTGATCAGGGCGTTTTGAAGTATAGATGAGTGTACTTAAAGAATTTGAAGCAATACCTTCGTTTCTAAACTCCGAAAAGGGGTTATATTTTCAAAGTCTTAATGATAGGTTCCTCTTAGCAAGACGCATATCACCTCGAATACAAACGACGTATCAGCCAAGATGAACTCGCTATAACAATTTCTTGTTCAAAAAATCGCCTTGAGCCGCTGTGTGAGAATTCAATGCAAGGTTCACTTGCATCGAATAAAAAAAAACATTATTATTTCCAAGTTGAAAGAATATAATAATAAAACGACAAAGCACAAACGGGTGTATCCAGCCTGCAACAATAAAAATCTTTTTGGTGCAGAGCTTTGTTTCTTGTTATTATTATTCAAAAAAGAAAAAAAAAGAGATGCAGTAAACCTCTAAAAGAAACGGCTTCCTCCGTGAAAATTCATCCCCAAAGAATTATTGGATCGTCTCGCTGCGATGAATCAGTATTTTCCTCGTTCTTTGAAGAGAAGTAATCTTTAACCTGAGATCACTTAGCAAAGCTATGCTTTCTTTTATTTGCCTGTAAGATACGCGAGAAGGGAAGAAAGAATACGTATTTAGGTCTGCTCTAAATATAACATCGTGTAGTCTCAAATGTTCGTCGTAGTCTTGGTAGTAGTTCAAATCAGTCGTCGTTGGAAAACAAGAAGCGAACACAGAAAAAAATGACCACATCCTGCAAAAAGAAAAAAAGAATTTTGACAATCTATGACTTCTGTATAATTTCATGAATGTAAATATGAAACATGAACCATTTTCCTGAAACGTGCCACTTTTCAACATAATGTAAAACAGAAGATATGACGAAAGTGTGCCCAACGTAGTGTGTAGCTTAAAAATTTCAAGATGCTCTACTCACAAATATCAAAATTTTACAGTCTAAGCTGACGCCATTTGTTTTATATGTCTTGTCGTTTTAGAACGTTGATAATCACATCTCACCACAGCTTACTGTTTTTTCTCGCTCAAATAAACTTTTTACTCTTGTTCTGCCATCTTTTCATCCAAACATAAGTTACTACATGCTTCCCATGCATAACATCACCTTCAATATGCATTGTGAGTGCTAAGTTCTCTAATCTCTCCTTCTTATCTGTGCCAAACGTTTCAGCTCTTTCTGACCGTTCCTATTTTCCTTAAGCCTTCTTTTAGATAACTTTACTTTCAATACGTCTTGTGAGTGTTAAATTCTCTAATCCGTCCTTCCTTATTATTTGAGACAAATGTTTCATCTCTTTGTGACTGTTCCTATTTTCATTAAGAATTTCTCTGGATACCGTCATATTCAATGTCTTGTGCGTGTCAAATTCTCTAATCTACCCTTCTTATCTGTGCCAAAGGTTTCAGCTCTTTCTGACGGTCCCTATTTTCCTTAAGACTTCTTTTAGATAATTTACTTTCAATATATCTTGTGAGTATTAAGTTCTCTAATCTGCCTTCCTCTATTATTTGAGCCAATGGTTTTACAACTTTCTGACTGTTCCATTTTCCTTAAGAATTTCTTTGCATACTCTAAACTTCAAAATGTCTCGTGATTGTTAAATTACCTATCCTTCCTTATTAATAGAGGGCAAAGGTTACAGCTGATCCAATTTACCTTACGACTTCCTCGTTAGCCATACACTCTAACCATTGCATTCTTAGCATATGTCAGCGCAAACACATAGCTATCGTTTCAAATTTCTTCTGCGTCTGTGTTGTGGAGTCCTCCCTCTAATGAGTCTATTGGGGACTCTTCCACTTACTATAAAAATAGTAAGACTCGTGGGAATCAGTGATATAGATTGTTCGTTACTGTCGAACTCTCTGCCTTGAGCAGAGCGGAACCCGACCGAGACTTTGTCGAAGGGAAAAGATTCGTACGGGGAGGTGTACAGATTCTGAACCCGTTCAGTTGGGTTTTAAGGGAATATTTTTGTCCGAGACTACAGGTTCGGTGAACCCACGGTAAACTCGGCCTTGTGCCACATACATCCCTCGTGGCGGAGGCTGTTAAATATTTTCAGTAATATAGATTGAATGCTGGTCAACCGACAAACCCTTCTAAGTCGTGTAACATACTTCTGTTGTATTTACTTTTCAATGCACAATCAATCTGAAACCTCTTTCTTTGTTTGTTATTTCTTAACCCTTACTTGGTCACAAGAGTCTGGCGGATAGCTGTTCAGTAATTTCCATTCTTTTGACGGACATTTTGTTATCTTTTAATACTTGGTTTCTGGAACACAAAATTTTTCTTTCCGTTTACTTTCTAAATATTACATCGACACAAATTCATGGCCATACCAAAAATTTAAAAAAATGTATTCGCCATTGCTAACTCTCGGTAGACATCTTACATTCACAATTATCTGTCGACGTGTTTCCAGAAAGCTTATGGGTTTCTCAAATCACTGACCCTGAATGATAAACTGGTGTTTTCTCACGGTGGCCTGGTGCCTTGAGCGCCTGTTGGGACAAGCTGAATCTAGACCACAAGGGGAACACGTGCATAAAATTCATCGCTATAGATGCTCGAGAAATAGTTGGTTCTCTGTTCGTCTTCAGTAAATACCTCCTACTGTTACCCTCCATTTTTACAAGAGCAAGATCAGACCAAAAATAGCCCGTCCTGGTTATGACGATAAACACAATCCGCGTCCTAGGTAAGACGATAAACTACCTCAAACAGGAAGGCCTCTGACCAGAAGTTATTTAGGAGCGTGGCGCCACCCCTCAATTACTGGCATTCTTAGGTTCACCCTGACGCGGGGTGGTTGAACCTGTTAAGGTTCCAGCTATAGGCAAATAGTTAACCCATAAACTGGGGCCAAAATACTATAAAAATAAAATAGTGTAAAAATAGTTTTTATTACCAGAAATAATTTTTTGTAAAAGAATTATTACAAGCAATACACTTTTGGAAAAAAATATCAATAATAGATTTTTGAAGAAAAAATATTAGCAGCAATAAAAATTGTGTCAGCATTAAATGACGCATAGAGGGTGATATGCCGTAAAACAAAACAAAACCTGAACCTAAATGAACAATGGAGTACTGTTGTCATATATGGGAAGGAGATACCCAGTTTCTTGAGAGAGTTCAAGAGCATTTCGCGTCCTTGTGGGTGAAAGTTTATGAAAATAGATAGCAGTGTATATATATATATATATATATATATATATATATATATATATATATATATATATATATATACAGGGTGTCCATAAAGTTTGTGTGCACTTTAAAAAATTATAACTTTATTTGTATTTGCGATAGGAATATCTTGTAAAAAGGATTAGAAAGAAGAAAATCTATATTTTTTAAGGTTTTATTGAAATTTTATTTAAGTTTCCACATGTCCTCCATCATTAGCACTACAAAGGGTAATACAATTTTGCAGTTCACGGAAAACATTTGCCAACTGATTTACAGTAATGCCTGAAAACACATTAGTTATTTTAGCAATACTTAAAACTAGGTACATTAAACCTTATAACATTTTTCTAACCCAAATACAAATAAAGTTATAAATTTTCTAAAGTGCACACGAACTTTATGGACACCCTAAATATATATATATATATATATATATATATAACTGAAATAAAGGTGTTAAGCTTAATATTACCAGACATATTAAAATATTAAAGCAAAGAATAAAAAGGGAAGCAACCGGTTTCGCTCCCGCTCTTCAGGCTTCTACGGGGATTTTAATGTAATTTAAAACAGAATATGCAATGAAAAAGGAAATGAGTGTGAAGGGGAAAAAAAAATTGGAGCTAGAGGCAAACGACAGCGAGCCCCAACAGACACTCACACTCATTTCCTTTTTCATTGCATATTCTGTTTTTTAATCACATTAAAATCTCCCGTAGAAGCCAGACGAGCGGGAGCGAAACCGGTTGCTTCCCTTTTTATTCTTTGCTTTAGTATTTTAATATGTCTAGTAATATTAAGCTTAACACCTTCATTTCAGTTATAAAATTTTGTACCTACAAAAATATCTTTATATATATATATATATATATATATATATATATATATATGTATATATATATAGTTAAACCTAGAGAGCCAGACAAGCCTACCAAGGTTTCACCTAAGCGGATGATCAGGGAAAGCAAATTTAATAATAACTCATCCTATTTTAATATTAAATTCAACCAATATAAGGTGAAAGAGCCAATCAAGGCAGAGCATTACTGAATAAAACTGTTGTATGGACGAAAAGGAAGTAGGCCACTTTGGAGTGTGGTAATGGTTAACAATCTTCATTCGCTAAATCAACTGGGTGGTGAGTTCGATTCTCACTGAGTGACCCATAATTTCGGGCTTGTGCCACATCTAAGCTACGCTTAGAAAATCCTTTGGGCACTTCGACGTGGTGTCACGGTTAACAAGCTTTGTCTCGCTAGATCAATTACTAGCGAATAGTGAGATCGGTCCTCACTGGGTGCCCCGTACAAAATTACCATAGAGATTATGGAAGCTTCGACATGGTGCAATGCTTAGCAAACCATTCTCGATAGATCCATTACAACTAAATAGTGAGTTAGATCCACACTGTGTGCCCCGTACTTTCGGCATTGTGCCACATCTAAGCTACGTTTAGAAAATCTTTTGGGTATTCGACGTGGTGTAATGGTTAACAGGCTTTGTATCGCTAGATCAGTTACTATCGAATAGTGAGCTCGATCCTCAGTGGGTGCTCCACACTTTGCCACTTCTAAGCTACGCTTACAAAACCCCCGTAAGAGGGGGAAGCAAACGCAGCCTATGAGGATATGTAGGATATATAAGAGTTGACCTCACAATTGAAGCGGTTAGGGTTTTAGTATTTGGAGAAAAAGCTGTCTGATTCGATTTTCCTTCCAATCAATGGAATACAAATTGAATGAAGATCTTTTGTCATGCGTACTTGCTACGGCGAGTCCTAGTTGTAAAGGTCTGAACTGGGGGAAATAGAGAGCTTGGGCCGTTTGAACATTTGACATTGTGATAATAACGGAGTAACGTAAGGTATGGAATATTTCGACTGCGGAAAAAAAGTAGCTGTAGCACTGAAAATAATTCATCACCCACAAAGCTGCGTAACCCCTTTTGAACTACCCCTCTATCACGGCTTAAACGTGAATGTTGGACGTCTCCAACCCGGATACGACACCAGTATTACAATTTGGGTCGAATCCGACGTTTGTCAAGAGAAAGCATGGCAGGCGGAAACAGGTTGTATAGAAAGACTGCATAACCTTCGCGGCCCTATTATTGGAACATCGGCTCGTCCATTGGCTATGACTAGAACGCTTGTTCATGGAACAGGGGTAAAACGTGGGTCGCCGTAATGCGCAGCCGCATGTTCTGCTGTCGAACTCTGTTTGGCAGAGAGGAACTCGGACGAGGCTTTGCCGCAGGGCAAAGTTTCGTCCGGGGAGGTAGACAGTCCCTAAACTCATGTATACGGGTTGTCAATGGGCATATTTTTGGCCGAGCCTACGGGCTCGGTAAGCCCACGTTAAACCGGCCTTGTGCCACATTCGACCCGTGTGTGGGGGGGTTGTTAAATATAGAGTCTTACTAATCCATCTCTTCTCGCTAAAGCTCTGGACTGAATAGAAAGACAGACTGTGTTCTATAGCCTTTTTTTTTGGCAACCAGTCTACCGCAGAAAGAATTGGCAACCTACTGCGGGAAAATCTTCAAACGTTCTCTTCCAACTTTCATTGAGCCAACAGAGTAACTTATTGCGTTATTGTGTCAGCATAGAGGAAAATGCTTATAAAATTAACCTGATAATAATATCGCATGTTGAGGTGCAGTATGCAACAAGTGGAGTTAGCGTTTTTATTTATTTATTTATTTTATTTTTTTATAACGCTCGAGTTACTTTGTTAGCTCAAGGCAAGTTGGAAGGGAGCGTTTGAATATTTTCCCGCAGTAGGTTGACAACTCTTACTGCTTGCCAACCAAGGCTATAGAACACAGTCTGTCTTGATATTCAAACCATAGCTGGAGCGAGAAGAAACGGATTCATACCTTTCTCAAGGGTTATTGTGCGTAAGTGAATGCAACAAACTCAACTGGAATTCGAACTTGGCTCCGCGATTTTTCATTTACACCACAACCCACACCCCGAGCATTATATGGATTTTATAACATTCTAGAACGGTACAAAGACACGATCATTTTTCCACCATCTTGAGCAATGGATCCTACAAGATATATATATCCCCCAGAATAAACCCCTACATAATGGTAAGATATTAGCTAGATACAGACCCCATTGACGCGTATGTCTTACCATTATGTCGGAAGAATGTGTGGGATGTATTTCTGTTGCACCCTGTATATCTGAGTGACACTTGGGTAACCTTGAGTCACAAGAGACGTTCCACGCAAGAAGCCTCATTGATTGTACAACCATTTGTAATGATTAAAGTCACTTCGGTGCCGATGAAAGGTTTCTGTCTTGGTTTTGAATCTTACAAGCCAGTTTATTTTATGACTGCTTTTTTTTAGATCTTAGGGCGAGGTCAGAGGAGTGATCATCTGCCAGGCTTTGAGAATCTAGTTTTTGGAGGCGCATCTATAATTATGGAACCACCGCAGAGACTCCTTCCCCGAATGATTTCAAATAAACGGAAAGTATTATTTTATTTTTATTTTTACATTATTCCCCTCCATACAGTATATATGCGGTCATCGGCGCTGAAAGTGGTACTGACGAGCCGTTTTCACAATCCGGCTAACTCTTTTGCATTCACTTTCACACAAACACCATTAATCTCTTCCCAGCCATTTTTGGAAATGTTTATTCGTCTGTGTCTGAAAAAGACTCTTTCGGTTAAAACGACCAGGAGTTAAAAATGGTACAAAATTCTTCTCGTCTAATCTCAGCCATAGATTAAATAGTAGTGTACACTAGGCTATATAGCGTTGTGTGGCAATCAGAGAAGGAACTCTTTTGCATTCACTTTCGCACAAACACCATCAACCTCTTACCCGCCAATTAGTTCCGGGAAATCTTTTCATTTTCAGATGAAATTTTTCATTTGTTTTTAATATAATAACTAAGAAACTGGGGTACCTTGAAGTACCCGAGCGATGGCTAACACCTCTTCACAAACGTATGAGTTAATATTGGTCTCGTTCTTTTAAGCCCAGAAGAGCAAGAAATAAAACAAGATCGACGTGTAATCACGTCTGTAGCTGGTTTTTGAACGTTAAGTATTGGACGTGATTATTCGTCTGTCTACGAAAATGACATTTTCGGTAAAAACGACGGCAAGGAATTGAGAAAAGTACGAAATCCTTTTTTTCTACTCCTAACCATAGATTAAATAGTAGCTTACACTAGGATATCTAGCCTTGTGTGCCGATCAAAGAGAAGATATTCTTCTGCATTCACTTTCACACAAACACAATTAACCTAATACTAGCCATGTTTTGGACGTGTTTATTCGTCTATGTCTGAAAAAAATACTTTCCGTAAAAACGACAGGAAAGAGATTAGGACGGTACGAAATTCTTCTCTTTTAATCTCAGCCATAGATTAAATAGTAGTGTACACTAGGCTATCTAGCCTTGCGTGGCAATCAAAGAGAAGGCTAATTCTGAATTTTAAAAATCATCGAGAATTCGACGAAAAACCCTTCCCCTATCATTCTCAAGAACGCAGGGAAATTCAAAGATAATAAAATGTGGGGAGTTGTAGTCGCCTACACGAAGAAGGGATTATCATTTATTTAGACTCTCATACGAGTCGATTTTTATCGTTTTATGTTAAGTCGCAAAAATGTTCCCGATTTTGAATCTTAGATTGAAATGATATGAAATATAATTATAATAAGAAGTGCTCAAATGATTTTCTAATCGTAGCTTAGATGTGACACAATGCTGAGAGTTTGGGGCACCCGGTGTGGATCGAACTCACTATGTTAAGTCGCAAAAATGTTCCCGATTTTGAATCTTACATTGAAATGATATGAAAGATAATTATAATAAGAAGTGCCCAAATGATTTTCTAATCGTAGCTTAGATGTGACACAATGCTGAGAGTTTGGGGCACTCGGTGTGGATCGAACTCACTATCCAGCCACGGTTAAACTAGCGAGACAAGCTTGTTAACTAGTACCACACGCTGAAGTTCCTTACTTCTTTCTCATTTATTTAACAGTTTTATTCAGTAATTCTATACCTTGAGTGGCTCTTTCACCTTGTATTAGGTAAAATTTAGCAAAGATATAAAAGAAAAATATTCCAAGGATTTTCCTTGGACAAAGAATTATAAAACGGGGCACAGAGCTACTCTGGCCAACAGTGAGTGTGGATTTTACGAGAAAGATTTGTCCGTATGGCAATTCGTCAAGCATTGATTTTACGGACAAAATGTGCAACCCCCTCACAAAACGAGGTTAATAATGATGGCCCGCAAGGAAAATGCAAAACGGGGTTGCGATTCAAACATTTTAGGAAAGACTGTTTTAAAGTCTTTAAACATAACTTATTTGTCAGTGCATCTAAAATAATATATCAAGAAGAAATCCAATCGTGGAGTAGGCAACTGGAAACCACTTCAAATGGATCACGTACATACAATCCATCGTTAAAGATGCTGGAGAAATGACCTGTTCATTTTAGCGCTCCAATAAGAGCGCATGCCAATTCCCAGATGATAAAAAAACTGTAGCGTATCGTGGTCGGCTAGCTTAAGAAGGCATATATCATTCTTTTTAGATTTCCATAATAATAGATAAGTATAGTATGTTCTTTTTTGTTTGATCAACTGCATCCGACAGCATGGCCTCTGATCGTTAGGTTCTGTGGAGTGTGAGACCAGCTCTTAATTGCTGTTGTTTCCAGGTCCACAATATGCAGCATACTACGGTTTCATTGTCATTTTGTCACCTTCTCAACATCAGCCTAACCCTCGAATTCAGCAATGGTTTCAGTTCCAAGAAACTCAGCTGAAAAAGGCATGAAAAAGGCCGAAACTTTGTGAGTATAACAACTAAAATGTGCACTCTAGTGTGAAAAGCACGCCATACAATTAAGATGAAGAATTTTCAATGATTCTTTTTTACTTTCATCTTCATTTCTTATTATTTAAGCCATTCTCGATTGTTACTGTTAATGTTTTTTAAGCGTTTCACCCCAAGCAAGGCGGGAAGCCACTAGCACTCAAGGGGTTACTGAGAGTTGGAACGAGAGCAAATACGAGTGATAGAGGAAAGGACGAAGAGAAGAATAGTGGATAGATCAAGGCATCAGGAGACGTCGATTAAATTTGAATAGTTGGAGATTATAGCTGTCAGGAAAACAGGAAAAGGGAAGGCAGTTCCACAGGCGAGAGGTGCGAGACATGAAGCTATTCGAGTAGAAGAGACGGCTACATTTAACAGTTTTGACAGAAAAAGGGTGAGTGCGAGATGCCAGCCTAGCAGAACGCTTAAATTCATGAAGTCTAGGAACCAGCGAAAGCAGCGCATCGGAGCAGTTACCATGAAAGTATTTGTAAAAAAGACAGAGGGAGGCCACGGCACGTCTGCGAGAGAGCGACTGCAGACGAGATGCCAGATCAGGGCCATTTAAATTGCATATACGTTTCTAGATCTTATCAAGAACCTTGAGACAAACAGAAGGGACACCGGACCATATACGGCAGCAATACTCCATGCAAGGGCGAATAGTTGATTTGTAGATTTGAAGGATCGAATCCATCGAGAAAAAGGGACTCAACTTTCCTTGCGGTGAACGAAGCTATTGACTCAATGTATTTGTTCTATCTCAGGTCAGCAGTCAATGTGAGACCGAGCAGTCGCAAAGAGGAGCTCTCGAGAAGTTGAGCGTCAGACATTCTAAAGGGGTGGGCAGGGATGTTTCTCTGTGGTGATTAATAGAGAGCAGTTTTGTTTTTGAGGCGTTAAATTTAACCAGCCAATTCCTGCCCCAGTCCACAACCAATTTTACGTTCTTTTCGAGACAAACGACCAGGTTAGTTTTGTCAACGACACTAGATTTGTTTTTGAGGCAATAGTAAATAAAATGTATTGTCGTCCTCGTAGATGCCTACTTGGGAATCTATGACGTCAGGAAGATCGTTGATGAAGATAAGGAACAGAGTAGGGCTTAGGATAGAGCCTTGGGGAACACCTGTGTTCTGACGAGACATTCTTTTCATCTATTATTTTATTCTGTGAACCATTATCAGTTATCATTGCGAAATTCTGAATAGTAATAAATTTCACCTTTATTTTTATTAGCTGAAACATTTACAGAGCATAGATTTAACAAGTATTTACTTTCACTTTTACTTTTCATTAGATGATGCATTCTAACGCATTGCTATTAATTTTATTAGCATTATATCATTATTCTCATGAGAAAGCATTATTATCCATTATTAATGTTTTACAAGTATCTACTTTCATTTTTATTTTTTATTAGATGAAGCATTGTCAACCATCATTATTAATTTTTCCCTAGTATTCACTTTCATCTTTATTTTTTATTAAAGTATTGTCTTCTGTTATCATTAATTTTTGTTTAGTATTTATTTTCATTTTTATATTTTAACCGTTGAAGCATTGTCAAGAATTATTGCTATTTTTTCAGTATTTAATTTAATTTAAATTTTTGATCAGAGAAATCATTCTTAAGAATTGTTATTAATTCATATTAGTACTGACTGAACTTTTAGTTCCTGGCTGTATTATCAGCCATTATTATCAACGTCGAAGAGTAGTTCATCTATTCTTAATTATATGAACAATTCTCCGGCATTATATATTAATTTTTATTAGTATTTAATTCTATCTTCACTCATATTCAATTAAACGTTAACATTCATTGTTCATTATTATTATTATTATTATTATTATTATTATTATTATTATTATTATTATTATTTCCTTTGATAGCTGGCGTTGACACATTTCTTTCCGGGTTCCGCCCAGGGACCTAAGGTTAGAAATGGCATCATGACACTTTCCACTGCAAAAAAAAATAAATAAATAAAATAAAAAAATAATTACATAGATAAAGCCCTTCGTAAAGTGTGGTCTGTACTTGTCAGAACAATTTTTTGTATCTCTTTGAGGCATGGACGTCCAGGAATCCCTTCAATCAGCCTACTGGAATCTTTTCCAACCAGTCCAAGGGCTCCAACTACAACAGGAATTGTTGATGTTCCCATGTGCCACATTTTTGAGATTTCTATTTCAAGGTCTTTATATTTTGACAGTTTTTCGAATATCTTCAAAGATACATTGCAGTCTGCAGGGACTGCCATATCAATAAGGAGTCACTTATTTTGTTTGTGGTCTTTAATAACAATGTCTGGGCGGTTGGCTTTGATTATTATTATTATTATTATTATTATTATTATTATTATTATTATTAATTTGTTTCCTTTGATTTCTGGTGTGAACACATTTCTTTCCGCGTTCCGCCCAGAGACCTAAGGCCAGAAATTGCATTCTGACATTTTCCACTGAGCAATAAAAAAAACCCAAATAGCAAACAAAAACATATATATTACATAGATAAAGCCCTTCGTAACGTGTGGGCTGTACTCGTAAGAACTATTTTTTAAATTTCTTTAAGGCAAGGGGCTGCCAGGAATCCCTCTAATTAGTCTATTGGTATCTTTTCCAATCAATCCGAGGGTTCCAACTACAACAGGCATTGTTGATGTTCTTATGCGCCACATTTTTTGAGATTTCGATTTCAAGGCCCTTGGATTTTGATAGCTTTTCGGAGATCTTCAAAGATACATTACAATCTGCAGGGACTGCCATATCTATAAGGAGGCACATTTTTTTTTGGTTTGCAGTCTTTAATAACGATGTCTGGGCGGTTAGCTTTGATTGTTCTGTCTGTGTACTCCCATAAATTGTAGCTTGTTCAATCTCTGTAACTGGGTCTGGGTGGTGTTCATACCAATTTCTTTCGGTTTCCTTTCCGCAGAAGTTGCAGATTTTCCAGTGCAGATATGCGCTGTCATGCTATGTTTTATATTCAGTGGGTGCCAATACCGAGCAACCTGAGACAAGATGATCAATTATTATTATTATTATTATTATTATTATTATTATTATTATTATTATTATTATTATTATTATGTCTCAACTGTTGCTGTGTGACTCAACGGTTGTTGTGATGCGTCTAGTGTGGTAGTCTGTAGTGGTAGTGTTTGTCGCTTCTCGCTTTCAGCTACCGTCGCAGCAATGCGAAAAGGGGAGCCGAGTGCGTAAGTCCACCCTGCCAGTATATTGCCTCTCCATCAGCAAGCCCTATGTAGTGCCTCCTCGTGGCGACACATGGCAACCGAGCACCTTGCGGACTCGGGTTAAACTACAGGGGGTGGGGAGGAGTTTCTCCCTCTTAACATGCGGCATGCAGGCCCACCGGTGTGTGGACACACCATGAACAAAATCCCAGCTATGGGTTAAATAGCTCCTCTGCTATCTTGGGGAGAACAAAAGGCTAAGGCGTAAACTCTACACAAATCCGGAGTTGAGCCCCTAAGGCGGATGGACGGCACTCTATGCTGCCGTCCAGCAACTCCTGCATCCGCACTGGTACCAAACTGCGTCGGTTTCATCCTCTCCTTCGAACTCTGCTAGCAAGGCCGAGAGGGGGAGCTAGACAGCCCTAGTTCTCCATACATCCCGCCCAGGCTCGTAGCGCACTGGAGGGACTACACAGTCACCAGGGGCGATGAAACTCCATCGACTCGCACCTACAGCGCTACTCCATCGTCTCCCGAAACGGACGGATGCCGACGACGACGGATTATTATTATTATTATTATTATTATTATTAATAATAATTTTTGATGATTATTTAATGTCTTTACCTTCTATTAGATGAATCAGAGTTGAGTATTTCTATTCCTTTTAATTACTATTTACTTTCAATGGATATTTTTTAGTAAAATCACTTTGAAAATAAGAGTAAATACTGGTAAAATTAGTAAAAGAAAAAAAAGGAACTCTTCTCTTTTAAATAAGAATAGAATTCAAACGCTTATATCTTCTTTATTTTTACATTTTCACAATTACTCAGCAAAACTGTGTCGGCCATCTTTAGTCCGCTATTTTATTTAATAATTTAAGATTTTTTCCCTTACCTCATCTTGGTTTGTAGTTTTATTTTTCCCGCGTGCAATGTAAAAAAATGCATTTTTAAAAGGGTAAGTTAATTACGAAACAGAAATGTCTCTTAAACAGCGAATAACTGACATAAACCAAGCAAAGAAAAGACATTAAAAAATAGTTTCAATTATTAACATTTCGCTGATCAAAATGATCTTTACGTAGCTTTAACTTTGCGATCAAGTTTACAAGAACATCTTCACACTTTGATCTTCAGGTATGGAGATTGTCTTTTTTGTGTTTAGAAATATCAGCTTAGAGGTTATAACGCTGGTATGAACATGTAAAGACTGGCCTTTCAACTCTTGTATCTCATCCATCCATCTTCCATGAGCCCAATGCACGTACGAGTCGACGGTATTCCATATAATCAGTGGATTAACTGAAGTCTATCTTGTTCTTTCTTGCATTAAAAAGATTTACTTCTTTCTTTTTCTTTTTATATGCCATGTCCGTTAAGAACGTAGGCGATCATAGTCCTCCACCTCCCTCTATCCCTTGCAGCTCTCAACAAGTTCCTTCCTTCTGCTAACTCCCCCAGACCACGTTCTGACATCAACTTGCTTAAGCCCACCAGCTATGTCACGAGTTGTTTTTCCTTGTCTCTCTTTCCTTCTACTCGACTCGTGAGTATCAGATTCTCCAAGCCGTCCTTCCTCATTATGTGTCCCAGAAACTTCGTCCGCCTCTTCTTGCTGTTCAGTTTGAGTCTCCTTGTTTGCATCCTCTCTAAGACCTCATTGTTGCACACCCGCTAGGTCCACGATATCCTGAGCATCCTTCTGTAGAACCACATATCCGTCGCCTCGAGTCTCTTTATCTTTGAACATTCGCTGCCGTAAAGAAGGACAGATGTCACGTAATAATTCAGTATTTTTTTCTTTATTACCAAAGAAATCCTACTGTCATGCAATGCTCTGCACAGCTTTTGGAATGTGTCCTTGGCCATCCCAGTACGTATATGGATCTCAGTGTCGCACTTACTGTCCTCTGTCAAGACGCTTCTCAGATATTTAAACTTCTGTGTCTGCTTGATTCTATTGTTCCCGACCTGTAAACCGCATTTCGGGCTCATCCTATTAGTGATGACCATGCATTCTGTTTTCTTAGTCCCTTCAAAACAAATGAGTTTTCATACTGTCCATAGGACAAAAATGTTTAACAGAATAACGAACAATGAAATAACATACCAGCCTTATGGCTTTTGACCGTCCGTAGTTAGGTAAATCGAAATTATTTTTGTTTTTCTCCGCGTTAGGCTGTGCACGTTGTCCATTTTCCACATGTGTGGACGCCCTGGTGGTTAGGAAAGTACTGATCATTCCTCTAACGCAAGCAAAGAAAAAAGTGAAGAGTTCTCCTCTCGAAAGGGACTGAACTCCCATGCGATCAACCCAAGGGAAAACAACTCTTGTCTCCTCACAATGGAAATACTACCAGGCCAGCAATATTTAGTGCACGAAGGTAGATTTATAAATATATAAGATGGAGTCTGACAAAGAAAATTTTCTGGCACGACACAGTGAAATAACATTTATAGCAGCAGACCTAGCATTTAATTCAATCTAATTACCATACTTTATGTCAGAGGAAAACGCAAGACCAAGAAGGGTCAATGAGTTACTTTCCTAGAAGTAATGATGTCAACCACAGCTAGAGAGAATATAAAAGTCAGACATCAATTTTAAACTTTATCGATATTATGAAAATGGTTAATTCTTTTCGTTTCTGACAAATGACGCGGCCATAGTAAGGTCTAAATACTGATCATATACATAAATTATTTCCTAAAATGTTTGCGTATATTTTATTAGTTGACCGGTCTATTTACGCCGTGCCCTATTGCTCGGCTTCAGTAACTTTCCCACCGGCGTAACGGAACTTACCTGCGTCTTTTCTACAAATAATTTCATGGTAATTGTACTCGTGAACTCTCCTCTCTGGAATCTCGACTTCATGAATTTTAGCGCAGTACTCGATTGTTAGTAAGGTCTCATCATTTTACGAATGAAATGGCCAGATGTAACTGTAAGATCTATGCTATTATATTTTCTCGCACTTCCTGGTTGTGGAAATTTCTTCTGGATTCTTTTTTTTTCAGTCAACATTGATGTTCAAAAACTTAAACGCATCTTCTCATTAATCCCCGTTCTTTTATTTTCTCTGCCCCTTCATAGCGTTTTCTTTCTCATATTCTCTCAGACTCAGTAATAACATATCTTAGTGGCTTTATTGCTTTATTGGGGTGAGATGATTAAATAAAGACACTGTGTTGATAGCAGATACATATTAAACAGCAGAAATCCTAGAAAAGTGTTAAAAGAAAATAAGAAGAAAAGGAAAGGGCTGTAGCAGCTGGGGGGGGGTCGTCGGCTCTCCGCAGTTTTTTAACAATCGTAGTATTTTTACAGTGTTTTATTTTAACAAAATACAATAAAGATAAAAAAAAGCAAGGAAGAATATAACTTTCATAAAATTTTCTTGTTGTATGTGTTTTATTTTTTCAGACCAAAATGAAAAAAAAAAGACGTAATTTTTTCCTTCCTTAATGAATCGATATTTTCCCTGTAGACATTCCAAAAAAAGATGAAACGGTCATTCGTTTATAACACAGACGGTTCTCTGTTTATTCAAAGGTGATTTCTGCCAATCTAGAGGTACTGGAAATTTTAAACGTTCTTGCCGCTAACCACGTTGGCGGCCTTTGATAACTTAAGACTAAATTTTAAATTTCTTTCGCTGCCCTACCCACCACCCAAAACAAAACATTTGTCTCTGCTACGGCCCTGAAGGCTGACTATCAGTTGTCAGAAGACAGAATGTTCGGCTGTTAGCAAAAGGGATCTGGCCCAAATGTCAACATCTGGGATGAGTTCAAGACGACAAAACATGTAACCCCGAAATCTGTAATTATTAACCCGTAATAGCGAAAGATGTCTTCCACAAACTAAACACAGTACTAAGAAACAGAATATTTCCTTAGAAACAAATCACGTGAGCGAGCAATGGGGAAGACTTAAAGAGTGTGACAGAATGCGTCAGCGATTGATGACACAGATTTAAAAATTTGTAAATTTTCGGACACATGTGTCTTTTCTCAAGGAAATGAGAGATAAAAAAATGAAGTGAGCCTTTTTGTATATATATATATATATATATATATATATATATATATATATATATATAAAAGTGGACATGGAAGTCAGCACTTAGAGGCGACAGTCTGTTTCATATAAGGGTCAGTGGTTATATAAACAGCCGAGAAAAATAACAGCACTAGTCGCCTCTAAGTGCTGACTTCCATGTCCACTTTTATATTTACACACGCTCTATCTCTGATATTGAGCACTTTACCCCATAAATATAGCACACTTTAAGACTATATTTCTGCATATATATATATATATATATATATATATATATATATATATATTATATATATATATATGAAAGTGAACATTGAAGTCAACACTCAGAGGCGACAGTCTGTTACATGCTAGACGAAATCGTCAGTCAGCCTGAGAGGTTTGGTTGCAATGAAAGATAGAGATGTCAGTCTGCTGTGCTATTAACCAATAGCTGGTGGGGGTGGGAGATGATTTATACATTTACCTTCTTACCATTCCTCGGCTGAATGTGACCTTGACATCCAAATACCATGTCCGGCGCTGATAACCGCTACGCTACATCCACATCCTATTTCTAATACTACTGGTGGACTAATAATTAATCGTTTCGAGAGGGAACATTTTCGGACTATTATCACATATAGCAGTAAAGGCTAAACGATTTCATCACAGATAAACGCAACAGAAATGAGGTTCTACAGAAGGATGCTGAGGATACCATAGATGTAACATGTGCGCAACGACGAAATTTTACGGATTATAGAAATGAAAGGCACGCCTATGCTGAGAATCCGAAAATGACAACTAAATTATCTGGATCTCATAATCAGGAGAGAAG
>OZ038496.1:12303034-12335534 GCA_964036315.1 Acanthosepion esculentum | reverse complement strand
TGGGTCAACTTTGTTATGTTTACTGTTTACATTTAGTTTCATGAAGAGTTTGTGAAAATAGAGATATTTTAAAAAAATACTTTTATTTGCAGACATTGAAGTTGCTGTCAACATTTAAAAAGAATTTGTCTATTTGAAGAAAGTTGAACAATAAGAGCTTGGAATTTGGAATGTCAAAATTCGTAGACTTGGGATTCGATACAATGACATAAAATATTGTTGCTGGGCCGCGCGTAATTCGGCTGTTTAGAATAATCAAATGATTTTCATTGAAAGAATAAAATTGAGTAGAAAAGACGACGTAGTTTCAACAAATGAACATTAATTTAATATAACGACGTCATTGGTCACATATTGGAAAGTAATGTCTTTTGTGGGGGGGGGGTTAATAAAATTCTAAAATAAAATATGAATTCGCTTTCTGTAAGAATGTGGGAATCAATGAAATGTTGCTATATGTTTGTTTGCGTGAAAAAGTCATCACAGTGTCCGTGGTTCATAGTAAAGGGGACACAAGAGATAGAATTTGTTTCTTACTGTGGACGGTGTTGCTGTAGTCTGAAGCAGTCTCGTTGAAGTTTGTCAGCGCTCTCTCTTTTGGCATGAGATCATGAAATTCACAAACGAAAGTGGCGTGGACCTTGACGTCAGCTGCGCGTATCGTGTTTGGGGCCGGATTTCATGTTCTATACACATTCTCGTAAAATATCGGCTCCATCCCTCACTTCCTACACGATAATAAATTTACATCTTTCTTTTGCCAACTCTCTCTATATCTGACTTGTTTATATGTTTCTTTTCCCCACTCTCTATATATGACTTTTGTCAAACACACAAGATGCAAAGTTCACAGATTTTTATATAGTAATAAGATATATATATATATATATATATATATATATATATATATATATATATATATATATATATATCCATCGCACACTGTACAACTGTTAAAAATTGACGTCAGAGTTATTTTCATTTTTGCGTCATTTCGACAACATTTAATGAATTTGCACCCTGTATATAAAACGTTAGGTAAACAAAAAGACTAGAATTCAAGAGAAATTACCAAATTGTCGTACCTAAATAAACACAAAGTTTGTTAATTTTAGAAAGAGACAGCCACCAGACAAAATAAAATAAATATTAATAGGAATTTAAGCCCCAGCTATTAGCAGATTATGAAGTCAGTGAACAGGCTGGGTTGAAAGTCTTGTCACCGTACATAAGATAATTTTCTATTTCAAATAGCTGATAAGAACTACACTTTGGAAGAATGTTAGGGGTGTCAAGACTTTCGGACCACCCGTTACAATAAAATAATTTATGCTGCTTCTTTGACAGTACCAACCCCGAAGGTATCAAGTTATAAAAAATGAACGAGAATAGAAAATACCAAAGTTGATAAATATAACTTTAGGTAAACAAAATACAAAGACTAAAAATAAGACAATCTCCATATTAGTTTTACAAAAAGAAAGACATACTAATATATTAATTCCCGGTAACTGTGGAAAAACGTTGAAAGAAATATTAATAAATAATGATTATACAAAGTCCGCTCAAAAATTTTCAGAAAAGGAAAAAATTGTATACAGTGTAACCCGGATATAAGAGACGCGGATATAAGAGAAACCCGGATATAAGAGAGGTTTTATCTGGTCCCAAATTAGAGCCTGTGTTAATGTATATATAATAGACCAAACCCTGATATAAGAGAAACCCTGATATAAGAGAGGTTTTATCTGCTCCTAAATTAGAGCCTGTGTTAATGTATATATAATAGACCAAACCCGGATATAAGAGAAACCCGGATATAAGAGACGTTTTATCTGGTCCCAAATTAGAGCCATACTTACCTAAACAAAATAGACCAAACCCGGATATAAGATAAACCCGGATATAAGATACTTCTTCTCCGGTCCCGACAACTCTCTTATATCCGGGTTACACTGTATATGTTGTAATACTAAATTTATCTAGACATTACGAGATTAATACAAGTTACCTTTGGACTCTACAATCACAAGAAATGCTCAAAAATTGTGGCCTTTAGCTTACAGATATTTATTAGTACACTGAACTGCTGCTTGGGTAACTTTGGTCAGTGTCCAGTGAGACTGCTGCATTCATTTTCAGTTTCATGGCCAAGTATAACATATCAGCACTGAATCGGCATCACGAAAAATTTGGTGTTAGTGTAGTTATTTTGATTCAACTGTAGGCCGGCCAAAATATATCATCTAACCTGTGAAGCGTTCGTCGTTGCTGAATATTATAGTGTACGATTTTAAATCTGTTTCATTTTGTAATATCAGCGCTAAGAAATCTCTCTGAGCTTCTCGTGCCGACTAGAGCCTTCAGTTCTACACCGTTTATATAGCCTTTAAAAGTTATTTAAGGTTAACACTATTTACATTATCCGGTCTGTTGTCCTTATTAAATATTCAGTCATATTAATCACAACGTTTCAGCCGTTGTTCGCTCTAGCCATCTTCTGGTGGTTGGAATGTCGAACTGAACCCCTTATTTCGCTCAATGGGGTAGACTGTTCTAGTTCTATGTGTCAGTTATCAGTTATCTCCTGTTAATTTCCCTCTGAAAGTTCTGCACTGCCTTAACCGGTTATTGAACTCACACTTTTTGGGTCCTGTCACTGGATCTAACCAACGCCTTTATCCATTGAGGACATCTGGGTATGAATTTCTGGGTATATAAACCTAATGTCATCAGCAACCATTTTTTACCAGTGCTCATATTGCAATTTTTGCTGTTATCATTGCATGTTTTTCCGCACTTGTGGCATTTAGTTTCCCTGGTTAGGCAACACGATTTGGAGTGTCGATTGACTGCAGCAGTAGTAGTGCATTCAGTCTCTTCCGGAGAGAGAAGATTTTGAATTGGCGGAGGGGTTCAGAAATGAAGAAGTCTGTCGTAGAGAGCTTATTTTTTCCCTGTTTGGGTCGTTTGAACTGGTGGACTAGTAGGAAAGTGAGCATTTAGTGCAGCCTCTGCAACATTTGTTTGTAGGCATGAAAAAGATTGCTTTCCTGTCATCTCCAAGATAAGTGTTTGTTCGTGAGCAGTAGCTAAATCTCGTTGCTTATTTTCCAGCAATCTTTGACGGATATAGTTCGATGCTAATCCGTTTGTAAATGAAGTTTCGATAAATTCGCCCTTTGCCTGATCTGCTGTCGTCGCTTGAAAGTCGCAGTCTCGACTTAAAATTTCCACTCACCGAAGATAATTTCTAACCCCTCCTCAGGTAGTTGCCGGGTAAAGATTATGTTTCGTCTCTTCATTAAAATTCAATCCAAAGTGTTCATGGCACTGTGGTAAGGTTGCAGTGAGAAATATTGGTGTCTACGGATATAGAAACGTGGCGCATTAGCAGGTTAAGTCTATCCGTATTAGAAAGAGGAGTGAATGAGCTGTTTTTTAGTGTAAGCAAGAAACGTTTGAAGAATCGTTTCCAATATTGTCAGGCGTCAGTAGAATCCAAGTCGAGACATTCTGGTTTAATGTGTTTGTCCATAATTACGTTCAATGAATTGTAATGAAAACTCGGAAACTAGTTCGGCTTAATGTGCCTTTATTTAACATAGCTGAAGAGTCTTTCCGTTTTTTCTAAGACGGTGTGACTTATTCATACAATCGTAAGACAGGGAAGGTAATCGGGTTGTCATAGCACAGTTCCTAAAATCTAAAAACTACGAAAGACGAGTTTTTCATTTCTTGAAGTGTGTATACATATTTAGTGCACTCTGTATAACTTCCAATAAATATAATACTCATATATATATATATATATATATATATATATATATATATATATATATATAATATACCGACTTCCGGTAAATGCCCGCCATAACAGACTACCAACAATAATCTATATAAACAAATTTTTACTACGTTAACAAAAAATAAGCAAAATAATTTGACATAAATAAATAAACAAATAAGCGACTTCCGGTAAAAGTAACCGCCAAAATAGACTACCCATAATGCACCACTGACCCTTATATATAAATAGCCGAGAAAAATAACAGCACTAGTCGCCTGACGATTGCACTAGCATGAAACAGACTGTCGCCTCTAAGTGCTGACTTCCATGTCCACTTTTATATTTACACACGCTCTATCTCTGATATCGAGCACTTTATCCCATAAATATAGCACACTTTAAAACTATATTTCTTCATATATATATATATATATATATATATATATGATAGAAATTGTTAGGAGGATTTGATAATTATAATTAAGTAATTCATTGAGTCTGAAAGAAAACTCAAGATAACCTAACAAGATTGCTTGATAACCTAACAAGATTGCTTGATAACCTAACTGTCCGGGTTTTAATTCTCGGTAGGGGATGCGCACTGCTGATGAGTCCCAAATATAGGACGAAACGGCCGTTCAGTGCTTTCTGCATTCTCTTGAGGTTTCTTTCAGACTCAATGAATTACTTAATTATATATATATATATATATATATATATATATATATATATATATATATATATATATATATATATATATAAATATATATTAAATATATGATAAACACGACAATAAATTAAGTAAAATAATAATTGCCATATTTACATTTTCTGGAGCTTCGAAAAAACGTATCATCTCTCCTATAGTTCAGAATGTATTGTATACGTTCTCAGTTGACATAAGGTGGATAGACTATACTGCAGCCATTACTACGTCAGCTACTGAAAAAGTTGCTTCAATGTGTTGTGCTAAATAATTTTCCTCTTCAGAATCTATCATAAACAAGCCTACCCCCCGTCTTCGCTTACGATATTGCTGCTACATATGGCCCACTGCCCCTGTTATCTACATTCTGCTCCTTGAGAAAATCCAAAGAGAAACGAGCAATATTATCAATTCTGAGCTGCTTTCTCGGCTTCAGTCAATTTCCCATCATCATAAGGTTTCCTCCATGTGCCTTTTCCATAAATATTTTCATCGGAATTTTTCTCTATCGTACCTAGACCTCTTGAAATTAACCTCATTTCTAGAACGGTTTCGAGATCTCATCAATTTACTGTTAAACTGGCTTGATGTAACCGTAAATTCTGTGTGCTGACAGTTTCTTTTCTCGTACGCCACGTTGCCTAACTCACTTGCCGCTACATGCTATCCAGTGAACGTTAATCCCCCAAAATTTAAATACTATGTTAATGGCGATCTACTGTCGCCTGATTTGTCTTTTCTCTTCCCGTTCATTAGTAATGTTTCTGTTCTTATTTCATCCACGCCCAGTAACCCCTTGTGTCTTCGTGCTTTTAAGGCCTTACTTGGGTAAAATCGAATAAAATTCATTCATATGTAATATGTATGTATGTATGTATGTATGCATGTGTTATATTAAAACGTTCTTTTTCTTCTTTTTATCCTTATTTATTTTTATTTTGAAAGAAGGGTTTCTTGCTTTGATGGAGAGACTTGATAAAGAAAAAATCTGCTTTCCAACACGGGAGACACGGGATCCAACTAGACCGGAGAGCACATTTTCTTTATTAAGTCTCTCGAATGCACAAACCGGTAGACATACATTTATACTGATTAAAGAAAAAGCTCAAACCTGTGCATGCACTTAATATAACGTTTAATCTAATAATAATAATAATAATTATATATATATATATATATATATATATATATATATATATATATATATATATATATATATATATATATATGTATATATATATATATAAAAGAAGAGAGAAACCGCAAAGGTTTTTGGTTGTAATGTGGAGTTTTTAAAAAAATATTATGCTTTATTATCCATAATTTTTCTATACGTGTTTCTGGTCTCGCTACTGTCATCTGTGTTAGTGACCAAAATATCTTTCTTGTTCAAGAAAGACATTTTGGTCACTAACTCAGAAAAAGAGAATGTCTCATATCGAGAATATTTAACATCGAAAAACATAAAGGAGAAAATTAATTATTTTTAATAATATGTGGAAATCTCCACCCTTTTCCTGATGACGGTCGCGGGACCAGAAACACGTGTAGCAAAACTATGGAAAATAAAGCATAATACATTTTTTTTAAATCCTCATTACAACCAAAAACATTTTCGGTTACTGTCTTCTTTTTAATATACACACTTTTCTCTCGTTGGAACTCCTATAACCTCTTCCTTTGATATATATATATATATATATATATATATATATATATATATATATATATATATATATATGCATTAGGCTCTAGAATGTACATTTGGTACCCATGTCAGAATCGTCTTTCAAAGTATTGCATTTTTATTTTCTGTCAGTGTATATTTTTTAAATTTGGCCGCACTTTGCATTGAAATTGTGAAAGTACTCAGTGGCAATTCGTCGACTAAAAATTGAAAGACTTTTTGCGGAAAGTCGAATAAGACCGCCTGCGATTGAATTTGATTTTCTTCCACGGTCTCGATTCAATTCATAAGAATTATTTGGCGACTGTTATTATGCCAGCGTTCACGATTCTTTTCCACATTTTTTTTTGTGAGTCAATCGCTTTCAACAGCCATAATCTTGAAGGCTCCCTCGATAATTCTCAAATGTGCTTGCTATCCAAAAATCATGTATTAGATCATGGCTTCTGTAACAGATATGGCGAACTCCTTGCTAAATCTAAATGCTGGTAGTTTTGTCATTGATTTTAAAGGTCACGGAAATGCTCCAACATAACCTTACTAAACCTAACTGAACACGAATAGGAAATGTGAAGCCAATTGGTTGACTGGCTGAATAGGCTGGAGACGTATGGCCTCTGTCCACATCCATTGAATTCCAGAATCACCATCATAATTGCAAAACCCAAGAAAATACAGATACATCAATTTTTCAAAACGTATTTTTCCATAAAACAGGTTGCTGTATTAACTTTCAAAACGATGTGAAAAGATTCTCTCAGGTTAAAATATAGACTCTGGCTTTATTTTCATGATTCCTCCTTTAAAAACAAAAAAAATTATAATATAAGCTCTACTTCTGTATGGAGCACTGTCTTTTTAAAAATAAAAGCAAAAATACTAAGGAATTCCGGATTATTTACCTAACGTGTTCTTTCCTATTTTTCTGCATACCTGGACACACACACACACACGCGCGAGCGCGCGCACACACACATATATATATATATATATATATATATGAATAATTATTTTTTTTTAAATATGCTTCGTTGGCTATATTATCATGTTTCAAAAACAAGGGCCAAATGCTCTGTTTCATCCTCAAGCGAAACTTTTGGAATCACTAATCTTGAAGTTTACGCATCCATATAGTCATATTCCTTCGTAGAATGAATTACTATGGAAAACGACTGAAGGGACAAGTCCAATAGGGGGTGCGTAAACGTTAACAATTTGTATCAACATATCAGTCACCCTCGGAAAGAGGCCAAGCCAAGGCAGGGCCGGGGTGTCCATTTCAAAGCGAATGATGTTATTCCTATACTGACATTGTCTAGTCCGTCTTAGCGACAGAGAGTTATTGACGCCGTTGTACGCCGTTAAGTGTCTAAAGATTTTTTTCTAAGGTGTTCATTCCTATATATATATATATATATATATATATATATATATATATATATATATATATCACTGCAATATACAGTGTAACCCGGATATAAGAGACCCGGATATAAGATAAACCCGGATATAAGAGAGATTTTATCTGGTCCAAAATTACAGCCTGTGTTAATGTAAACAAAATAGACCAAACCCGGATATAAGAGAAACCCGGATATAAGAGACGTCTTATCCGGTCCCGACAACTCTCTTATATCCGGGTTACACTGTATATATATTTATATTTGCATATACAGTGTAACCCGGATATAAGAGACCCTGATATAAGAGAAACCCGGATATAAGATAGATTTTCTCTGGTCCCAAATTAGAGCCTGTGTAAATAAAACAAAATAGACCAAACCCGGATATAAGATAAACCCGGATATAAGATACTTATTCTCCGGTCCCGACAACTCTCTTATATCCGGGTTACACTGTACTGATTTTCTAAGCGTAGCTTAGATGTGGCACAAGGTCGAAAGTTTGGTGCACCCAGTGAGGATCGAACTCACTGGCCAGTCGTAACTGCTTCTTTAAGACCAGCTTGCTAACTATTACACCACACCGAGGTGCTCATTTTTTTCCAAGCGTAGCTTAGATGTGGCACACGGCCGAAAGTAAGGGATACCCAATTAGGATCGAGCCCACTACTCATTTGTAATTGAGCTAGTGAGACAAGCTTGCTAACTATTACACCACCTCGGTGTCCAACTTTCCAAGCGTAGCTTAGAAATGGCACGAGGCCGAAAGTATACCTATACTTATATTCTTATGTAATTTTGAATCTCTTCCTATGTCTACATTTCGTAATTATCTCTTTCTGTTGATTTAATAGTTTGCATTGATTTTTGTATTTAATTATACTGATGTTCTCCTCTAAACACAGGGTGCACCTATCTCTAAAACTATTCCTGTTTCCCTGACAACTATAATCTTCAAGTATTCAAATGTAACGTCAATCGACATCTCCAGTTGCCTTGATCTATCCACTATCCTTCACGTCCTTTCCTCTTTCACTCCTATGTGCTCTCGCTCCAAATCTTCTGTAACCCCTTGCCTTCATCTATCCACTATCCTTCTCCACATCCTTTCCTCTAACACTCCTATCTGCTTTCGCTCCAAATCTTCTGTAACCCATTGCCTTGTTCTATCCACTATCCTTCTCCACATCATTTGCTCTTTCACTCCTATCTGCTATCGCTCCAAATCTTCTGTAAACCCTTGCCTTGATCTATCCACTGTCCTTCTCCACATAGTTTCCTCTAACACTCCTATCTGCTCTTTCTCCAAACCTTGCGTGCTAGTGGCTTCCAGCCTTGCTTGGGGTGAAAAGCTTAAAAAAAATTCTACAATTTTAGGGGGTTTTCATGCTAGATTGAGTCGGCTGCAATAGGCGATATCCCCATGAGTTAATTCTGGATCTTTTACTGTACAATATCTATATTATCTTATAATAAATTCATTGAGATCTCTTTGTGGATCAGTTTTAATATTTGATATTACTAGGACCCACCTGTATTATATACCAACGGATCAAACAGATACGAAAACTGTCTTTTGGTAGACGACGGAAAATGTAGCTCAGAAATCCGAATAAGTATTGAATAGTGAAAGATTTCTTCCGGAAACGAAGCAAAGTATTATGAGATAGGGAATTCTGCTTGCAAACACAGGGAACCCAGCTGAGCTGTTGCGTTGTCTCTAACCTCGACGATGGCCGTGAATGCTCGACATTCTCCCTCAAGAAATCATTACAGAATCAGCAATATCTTTGTACCGACGAATTTTCTGAATATCATGTTTGAGCATGTAAGTAAGTTTAGCAAAAATAAGAACTAAAAACTAAGTGATGCATACAGTTATATAGGGTGACCCCCAAAAAACGGGAATTTTTGAAGTGCGTATTGCCAGACATGAGCAAGTGGCAACACTGCCAGACAGTGACCTTGAGCAAGTAAACATTTCGCCATTTTAGTAACGAGAATGAAATTCACAGTATCCCAGCTGAGATGTTACAGCAGTCAATGAGGAATCTCAACAGCAGATTTCAAGAATGCATTCGTACAGAGGACGCCATCTACAGGACGTAATTTAAAAAAAATGAAAATTCCATCATGGTTTATTAAATGGCATGTTTTAAGGTTTCAATTGCTATGAATTAAATATTTTTCTTCTATCACTCTTGGTTTTATTGGATTGTTAAAAAGTTCCAGTTTTTTTAGGTCACCCTATATATATGTTCGTCTGCTTAAATATGTTTGTTTAAAAGGAAGGAAATGTTCTGTCTGTTTAAATCTGTTATTGTTTTTTTCAATTTTGGAACGAGGTGTCTACAAGTACTGAGAAAGAATATCCGAAAATATATTCATATTCTTGGACGGCCAAACAAAATAGATTTAAAAAAAATAAAATAAAATTTTAAAACATTTGAAAAAAAAAACTTTTTCGAGCTTTGTACGATATATGCTAGTACAAGTAAATTTCCGGGAGAAATGAATATATATATATATATATATATATATATATATATATATATATATATATATATATATATATATATATATATATATATATATATGACACATCTTTTATGTTTATACGTTCTTTTTATAGATACAAATATCTAAGTATATGCTCTGTTTATAATAAACAGTATTAGTAACATTTATCGGCCTGAATGTCCGAGAAATTTTCATAGAAAATATGGGTCCTCAGACAGGAATCAAACCTGTATCCTATACGGAACCGTCATATGGCCTGATGTCGCTTAACCGATGGGCCACAGAGGAGTACTCGATTAGCAAGGTCGATTTTACTGTTTTTAAACACAATTTTTCATGTTTTTCTCTCATTCATTCATATCTGGTCAATGCGAATCCAAGTGTAAACAAATGACGTCATACATTATGAAATTATTTTTAAAGACATTTTTTTATGTTTATACGTTCTTTTTATAGATATAAATATTTAAATAAATGCTCTATGTGTAACACTGTGTGGCCCAATCGGTAAAGGTACGCCAGACTATATGAAGGATCCGTATAGGATACAGATTCGATTCCTGTCGGAGGACGCATATTTTCTATGAAAAGTTCTCGGACATTCAGGCCGGTAAATGTTCTGAATACTGTTTATTATAAACAGAGCATTTACTTAAATATTTTTATCTATATAAAGAACGTATAAATATGAAAAATGTCTTAAATAATTTTCGGACATTGTCCATTTCATAATATATATATATATATATATATATAGTTTAGGAAAAACTAGGTAATCCGTATGGGAAGACCCAATGAGGATAGAATCCAGAGAGCTCAATGTAAATCAGAGCTAATAATTTAAATAAAAACAGATTGCTTTAAGGTTCCATATAATAAATTATTTCACCACAGCCCTTCCAAAGGACAGTGGATCATCAGATTTATTTCCAAATGTTGATAAGGAAAAACTAGGTAAACATTTGGAAATAAATCTGATGATCCACTGTCCTTTGGAAGGGCTGTGGTGAAATAATTTATTATATGGAACCTTAAGGTAATCTGTTTTTATTTAAATATATATATATATATATATATATATATATATATATATATATATATATATATATATATATATATAAGTTCTATGTATATGATTTTGTGGCCCTAGGTTCCACGCATTTGCGACCATCAGACAAAGTGATTTATTTTTTTAAAATTGGATCTATTTACGCTTGTTTGACTGTTTGGTGGCAGGAAGGTTAATATACTTCTGTGTTTGTTTGGGGTGGCAACATCGTACACATAGAAACATCCAAACAGGTGTACGCATTTTAGTTCACACCAATATATCCATATAAGAAATTCGAGGCGAAGCGCAGATACATATCCGTGCGTTTGGGCATACATACATACGTAGTTGTAACTCTATTTCGGTGTCAGTACCTTAACTGTTTCATATCAATACAACTTATTATCTTAGCTCTATCACTGATGTTGGGTACTTTCCACTAATTACGGCGCAGGATGATAGCCTAGGGGTAGAATCTCTGATTGATACTGTTATGGTCCAGGTTAGGACCAAGGAAGAACAACACGAACACAAGAGTAGAAATAACGAAGATATATTACACGGAATAATAATACAAGATGTGCAAGGTGTTAGTATGACTGTCAGTCTGGTTTGGAGTGAACTACTATCGGATCGACTCGATTTGTCTCTCTCTCTTGAGAGGCGTAGTATACATAGTGTTAGGAAGAGTTCATTCTGTAGTTATAGGTAAGGACCCATAACAATAGGCTTGCTCGACATGTCTTTTTTTTTTCAAGGCTTCTTCATTCAGCATTTTGTTATACGTCCGTTTTTGGTATGGTTGTTTTTCCAGCATTTTAACATATTTCGTGTTATTTTTTCTCTCGCCTGGCGGTTGAGCTCTCTTTTACGGCTGATATATTGCAGTACATTTTATATTTTACTTGTTATTTGGCATAATTTTATGACACAAAACTGCACTAAGTCCTACAAATATGCAAAACTTATTATTCATACATCACTCATTGAAAAAGTCCCCATACCTAGCAAGCATGAAAATCTACTAACACATATAATGGTCCTTTCTCTCCAGAATGAGATGGAAGGCTCTGTTTGCCTTGCATAAATTTACAAACAGCAACGAAGTCACGGACATACCACAGTTTAGATCCAGAAAATACCCACCTGCTGTTGAAGAATTGTCTGGAATTGAGAAAGACCTAATTAGTATCAGAAAAAAAAAACTGATATATATTCCAAAAGAAATTATTGGCTGAACAAGAGAAGATAAAGAAAAGTAACAAAATTTTAGTCACGGGGAAAAAAACAAGAAAATTATATGCTATGAGCACAAAAGGTTTTAGGAAAATGGTATACAATGAGGTGACCAAATTCCGTCTAAAAGCACCAACAGCGTATATAAAAGAAGTTGAAGAAGCATCTCAGGATATCACTGCCAAAATGGTAATCAGTGATAATATCCGAACAATATACAAAAAGAAAGCTTTCTTGTCGGTTAATGACAATAAGGATTTTTTCTCCAGTTGTCCTACTTTTTGTTAAATCAATCCAGCAAAAACTGAACAGGGCATTATAAGCCGCCAAATCATACCGAGTATCAGCGGGCTACACAAGAAAACGAGTGACAAAACACCAGCGGATGCGTCTCCTGGTTCAACAAAATTGAAAATAAAAAGCAAACTGGCATTAATAAAATATTCACATTAACCGAGAATAATAATAATAATGTTGTGGATTCCGGGAATGGAATCCTGCACAAATAAATAAACAACGCCAGTAATAGATAGAAAAATAAGTGTATTAAACGTAAGAATACAGACTTGAAGTGAAGATTAGTAGTTCAGGAATGCGGGTTAGTAGAAAGTATATGTACAAGTCTCTGTAAGTGAAGACATAATTATCTCTCTCTCTGGACTCTCGTATAACTCTCTGTGAACACCCTGTGTACTGTCTCCGTATCTCTCACCCTGACTCAACGTAACTCCACCCGCGGGTATTCTCTCTGTCAGTATAAGTATACATTGGACGAGTCCATCTTGTGTAAAAGGGGTCTGCCCCACAACAAATATATAAACCATAAAAGAGAGCTCAATCGTCGAGCGAGAAAAAATTTAACACGAAATAGGTTAAAAGCCAGGACAAAACTACCGTATCAAAAACGGACGTATATTAAAATGTTTAATGCAGCAGCTTTTAAAAAATAGATATGCCGAAGAAGCCAATACAATAATAATAGGAAAAAAAAAACATCGTATATTTCGGCACACTAGCGTGGTTTCGACCGCTAGGTCTCTTCAGGTGGCTGAGTAACAAGTCTTTTTTCTTCTTCTTTAGTCATACTTAATCCGCGTCTAGATTTCCGATTCCGTAACACCGTAGTGTGATGGCTTTGAAATACTTGTTACCCAACCACCTGACGAAACCTAGCAGTCCAAACCACGCTATTCTGCGATAATATACAATGTTTTACCTCTTTATTATATATATATATATATATATATATATATATATATAAGCGACGTCCGGTAAAAGTAACCGCCAAAATAGACTAACCATAATGCACCACTGACCCTTATATAAATAGCCGAGAAAAATAACAGCACTAGTCGCCTGACGATTGCACTAGCATGATACAGACTGTCGCCTCTAAGTGCTGACTTCCATGTCCACTTTTATATTTACACACGCTCTATCTCTGATATTGAGCACTTTATCCCATAAATATAGCACACTTTAAGACTATATATATATATATATATATATATATATATATATATATATATATATATATATATATATACAGGGTGTCCATAAAGTTCGTGTGCACTTTAAAAAAAATATAAATTTATTTGTATTTGGGATAGAAATAATTTGTAAAAAGAATTAGAAAGAAGTAAATCTATATTTTTTAAGGTTTTATTGAAAATTTATTTAAGTTTCCACATGTCCTCCATCATTAGCAATACAAAGTGTAATACGATTTTGCAGTTCACGGAAAACATTTGCCAACTGATTTACAGTAATATCTGAAATGACATTAGTTATTTTAGCTATACTTAAAACTAGTTACATTAAACTTTATAACGTTTTTTACAAAGTATTTCTATCGCAAATAGAAATAAAGTTATAAATTTTCTGAAGTGCACACGAACTTTATGGACACCCTGTATATATATATATATATATATATATATATATATATATATATATATATATATATATATATTACAATGAATCATTCATACAAAATTTCTTGTAATATAAATTGTACTGCACCACACACACACATATACACACACACATACACACACACACACACATATATATATATATATATATGTATATATATATATATATATATATATATATATATATATATATATATATATTGTTAGCCACAGATAGACTGTTTCGCTGTTTCACAGCTCATCATTGTGGCTAGATATCCGATTGCCTTAATATATATTACTGAATTCACTACAAGCAATGCGATAACAAGACATAAGGGAGTAGCGATAATGAAAGAGAAGAAAAATACATTAGACGGAACTGAAAAACAGCAAACAAGGGATAAACCTCCACTCATGTTATGAAGAGGAGTGTGAGCAGGACGATAGGTGAACACACACATCATATATATATATATATGTATATATATATATATCGATTTTGTAGTGCGTATTCAATTTATGTAACGTAAATCATTCAAACATCAAATATATATATATATATATATATGTATATATGTATATATATATATATAAAAGTTAAAAAAACGAAAAACAGTTGAAAAGGCAAGGAAATAAATTTATAACTGTTGTAGAATATGCGATTTAAGTAATGTATTTTCTTGTGTTTTCTCAAGTCTTGGAGAAAGTTCGATGTCTGGAATTTATAATTAGCGTCTCGTTAACATGTTGATTGATGAACAATTGCTGATTTGAATCATTAATGAACTAATTGGTTTCTCCACAAGCGTTTCCGGTCGAAAGTGATGTGTGGCATCACGTTTCCAATTTCTCAAACGCAATCGATTTTGGAAAGTCTGTTCCTGTTCTTTGTCGTTGTTCAAGGTGGAAAGAGAAAAAGACATAGATGGATAGAAAGAACGAGACAGATATATAGAAAGAGACAGAGATAGATAGATAGATAAGGAACTGACTGCGATAGATAGATAGATAAATAGATAGATAGATAGATTGATATATAGATAGATAAGGAACTGAGTGCGATAGATAGATAGATAGATAGATAAGGAATTGACTGCAATAGATAGATTGATAGATAGATAGATAGATAGATAAGGAATTGACTGCAGTAGATAGATTGATAGATAGATATATAGATAGATATGAAAAGGACTGAGATAGATAGATAAAGAACTGACTGCGATAGATAGATAGATAGATATGAAAAGGACTGAGATAGATAGGTAGATAGATATGAAAAGGACTGACATAGATAGATAGATAAGGAACTGACCGCGACAGATAGATAGATAGATAAGGAACTGACTACAATAGATAGATAGATAGATATATAGATAGATAGATAAGGAACCGACTGCAATAGATAGATAGATAGATAGATAAGGAACTGACTGCGATAGATAGATAGATAGATAAGGAATTGACTGCAATAGATAGATTGATAGATAGATAGATAGATAGATATATAGATAGATATGAAAAGGACTGAGATAGATAGATAGATAAAGAACTGACTGCGATAGATAGATAGATAGATAGATATGAAAAGGACTGAGATAGATAGATAGATAGATAGATATGAAAAGGACTGAGATAGATAGATAGATAGATAGATAAGGAACTGACTGCGACATAGATAGATAAGGAACTGACTGCAATAGATAGATAGATAGATAGATAGATAGATAGATAAGGAACTGACTGCGATAGATAGATACATAGATAGATAGATATGAAAAGGACTGAGATAGATAGATAGATAGATAGATAGATAGAATGCATGAAATCGAAGAATCTACAAAAGATAACTAAAAATAAATAATGTAATCATAAAAGAATATACTATTACAGACAATTTAAAAGAAATAGACATTATATACATAATCCAGAGGTTGAAACGTTTCCGGTACGACCAACAGACGATTGCTCAATCATCATAATCACAATCATCATCATTATTATCATGTCCTATGAGAGGCTGTGGCAGAAGGGTTGCTAAGCAACCGAGCCCCTCAGCAGTTCCCTCTACATATCTGCATTGAATGCTTTCTCGTCTCTTGGGCAACGTTAACCTGGCCAAGCCAATCCCTCTCGTCGTTCAATTACAACCGATATGCTCGAACTTGAAGGTCGCGTGATGCAATCACGGGAAACTCTTCTTGCTGGCCGTTTTCAGTCGAGGACGCGTTTCGCCCGGCCACGTCAGCACGTCACTGGCCAAATATTTAGCCATCGAGTCCATTCTGCACCATTGTACAAGACGGTCGCTAATCCTAAAAGAAGTTTATTCCGCCTTATCACAGTTATTTTTTTACTTCTTGCGGAGTGTCTATTCCTCGTTCCCACCAAAACACCTTGTCGGATAACCGGTTTAGTCGCAGATGACTAGGGTATATATGAGGTAGTATTGAATGCCATGAAACTATATACGACTCTACATACTCAAATTTTGGGAGTCGGCCAAGTTGAGATCATTTCAGAACCTCTCGTGTATGTACAGGTGTTGGACAAAATAACAGAAAAAAGCACTTTTATTTAACTATTTTTCTATTTTCAATATTACAAAGCCAAACCTGTTCTACAGGGTGCCCAGTAAAAAAAACAGCAAATTTATTCTCCGATAAAATACATCAGCTTTAATTGCTCTATCTCAGTGGCTCTCCAAAATTTTAGATCCGAATGTTATGGATTACCGTATCTGGAATATACTCCGAGCACACTTGTAAAACCGTCGTCGTGACATCGGCGATATTAATTCATTGAAGCGTAACTTAATTGGAGCTTGGAATTAAATTCATTTTGACACTCCACAAAGTTACTGCCTCCTGGTTACCACGTTTACAACTTTGTGTTGAATACTCAGGCAAATATTTTGAACATCTACGATGATTGTTCAGTTTGTGCATGAAACATGAGAGCTAAATGTATTTCTCCCTTTACCGATTTTTTACTGGGCACCCTGTACAGCTATAATCTTATATCGAAGATTATACTTAACAGTAAGCATTTGCCTAACAGGAATACCTACCCTAATTATGAATCGGTAAGTAAACCCAATGCAGTCGAACCTAGACGTTTTGAAATTAAGAGCAGTAAAAAAGGTTCAAATTTATTTTTTGAAAAAAAAAGACACCATCTCTAATTGGTCCATCTCAGTGGCCCTCGAAAAACACGGATCTGAATGTTAAGATTAACTGTATCTGGAGTATAATCATAGCTCATTTGCAAAACCATTGTCGTGACTACGTCGATATTAATTCATTGAAGTGGAACTTAACTGAAGCTTGGAATGAAATTCCTCTTGACTCTATCTGCAATGCTACTGCCTCTTGGTTGCCACTTTGAACTTTCAGGCAAATATTTCGAACATCTACGATGATTGTTCAGTTTGTGCATGAAACATATTATCTAAATATATTTCATTCTGAATTTGCCGCTTTTATACTGCGAACTCTGTAGAACACTCTAGATTAAATAAAGGTTTCAGTTTTCGATTGGTTGTTTTTGTTTAGCGGTAACACGTATGTGTTATGGTCCAGGTTAGGACCAAGGAAGAACAACACGAACACAAGAGTAGAAATAACGAAGATATATTACACGGAATAATAATATAAGATGTGGAAGGTGTTAGTATGAATGTCAGTCTGGTTTGGAGTGAACTACTATCGGCTCAACTCGATTCGTCCCTCTCTCTTGAGAGGCGTAGTATACATAGTGTTAGGAAGAGTTCATTCTGTAGTTATAGGTAAGGACCCATAACAGTATGTGTTATGGAATGACAACGTCTAAATACGAAAATTAAACTTTATAATTAATTCATAAGAATGAATGATTAAATGATAATTACTTGTTCTGATAAACTTTTCGTGGGGGTACCTAGACTTTATGAATTTAAGAGCATTAAAAAAGCGGTTTTATTTGGCATCCTGTAATATATATATATATATACAGTGCTGTGCAAAAGTAAGTGAACCCCTAAGATAATATTTATTATAATTGTCTCTTTTTTCCAGATAGTCAGCTAATGTTAATTAAACTATATATTCATTAAGAAAAAAAACCTTTATTTAATGAATTGCAACCACTTTCAAAGCTTTTCATCTTGCCGGAATAATTATATTAACTAAAAATTAAGATGTGCAAAAATAAGTAAACCCTTACATGTAATATTTGGTGATTGCTTCATTTGTAGTTACAATGTCAACCAATCTTTTTTCTATAATCGTTAAGAGGTTTCTGGTAGCGCCGATTTGTTTTGCATTCTTTCCGGTAAAACTCCCACAATTGCTCGAACTTACAAGTCATCGTGTCCGAGGGCTTGAGCGTGCTGACCTTGTTCCGATTGTTCATCACTCTAGATAAAGCGTTATCTCCTAGAAACTGTAACTAAGGTCTGCTTCGCATAGTTGCAATATAAACCACACGTCGGCTCTGTGGGCGTTTAATAAACACAAATTCGCCTGAGCAAGCGTTTTCAATAGGGATTGGCTACCCGACGTAGTAGACGGGTATCCTCGATTACGAGTGTCCAGCTACATATGTGTGCATTCGTAGTTTATTTAAATTATATATTATTGGATTTATTTGTTTATTTATTTAGAAGTTTTGTTTATTTATTTTATTTTTCAGGTGTCTTATTAGTTCATTTATTTACTTTAAAATAGTGGTTTTGTCTATAGTATATTATAATTAACAATTACAATAACGTATATTAAAGTTAAAAGATAACGCTATAAAATTGCTATAAATAATCACTTGGATTCGCAAGTAATTCTACTCCATAGCATCAAGTGTAATTTTAAATATAACCGTAACCGCCAATCCAATAATCTTTATGATAATACAGTTGCTACCCATAATGCACCATTAACAGCATATATAAATAGTCGAGCTAAAATAAGGTACAGAAGGCATGAAAATTCTGTTCAAGCATGAAACATACTGTCATTGCTCGATGGTGACCTGTGTGTGTGTGTGCATACACAGGTCACACACACACACACACACACACATATATATATATATATATATACACATATATATATATATATATATATATGAAAAATATAATTTTAGATATATTTATTGGTTAAAGTAGACCATATCAGAGATAGAAAATATGCAAATATAAAAGTGGACAATTAGGTCAACAACACATAGCGACAATCTGTTTCAAGCTTATAACCAATCGTCTGGCTATATGTGTTGTCTATTATAGTTTAAACGATTTAGATAGCATACATGAACAAAAGTAAACATAATAACAACTAGCCATAAAGAAATCAATATTAAATTAAGAAGTTAACATATATATATATATATATATATATATATATATATATATATATATATTATATGAATCATTCATACAAAAAGCAGATAGTGAAGTTAATGACATAAATGGCAGGAATCACTCTTGCAAACAATTTTTATAATAAAATACATTAACCTCGAACCCGTTGATGAATGTTATGATCCCTGTTTATAAATTACAGTTTTATAAGGTTTTTTTTTTTAGGTACGAGCTTTCGATTGTTCCTACAAACATAGTCAGGTATAGAATAGATATGTCTTTTTTTACATCCAGATAATAATAGGAAAACGAAAGTTAATATTTACTTTCGTTGTCCTGTTATTACAATCGAAAGCTCGTACTTAAAGACCTTATAAAACTGGAATTTATAAACTGGGATCATAACATTCATCAACGGGTTCGAAGTTAATGTAATTTATCATAAAAAATTGTTTGCGTGAGTGATTCTTGCCATTTATATCATTAACTTCACTATATGATTTTTGTATGAATGATTAATGTAATGTAAATTTAACTGCACCACAAGCTTGATATATATATATATATATATATATATATATTTGAAATTCTTAGGAGAATTTGATAATTATATTTCAGTGATTGATCGAGTCTAAAACCTCTGCAGAATGCAGAAATCACTTAATTATAATTATCAAATTCTCCTAATATTTTCAAATGTATATTATTGCTTGAACCGACTTCTAATGATCTGGAGTGAACGGCTGGGTGATAGTAGTCGCGGCTCCAGGGTACACAGTCCTATGATTAAAGTGAATCTCAGTAGAGTTCCACCACGGAATATGTGAGTGAGCGGCGCTATATTGAGTCTGATTTGCTACCTCTTCGTCACCGAGGCCCGTTGGAACTGTCAGGGTTTCAATTCTCGGTAGTGGGTGCGCACTGCTGATGAGTCCCAAATATAGGACTGCATTCTGCATTCAACACATATATTCTTACATATATATATATATATATATATATATATATATATATATATATATATATATATATATATATATATATGTCCCAAAAACTGCATCTGGATCCACAATTATTCCTACGCCATAGCCCCTAGAATAATTTGAAAGATCACCGTTATCTCCCATAAAAATGACCGTTAGAACAATACAATAGACAACCCGAAATGCATCCCTGACTTGTATATATAAATAGTCGTGCAAACACACAACGTATATGTGTGTGTCGGGGGTGTATGTGTTAAACAAGAACAAAATGTTTAAAAATTATACTTGCAGTCTCACTGGGTTGTATATTAATATATTTTGTTTTATTATTTAAATTAGATTTCCCGGCGAGTTTCGGCCAGCATGGCCATCATCAGCAGAAAAAAATCCAACTTGCAGTGAACCACAGGAGTGAATGACAAAGAAAGTGAACTTTGTAGTTTTCAATTGATTTTTTATAGTTATTTTTGGCCAGTCTTTGTATTAGTTAAAGAGCCTCTTTCATGATTATTTTTTAAATTAAAGGCTGCGAGCGTCTAAGCATTCCCTCCTTTGTCATTTTGACAGCTTCATTGGTTCTGGGAAGGCGATGTGTGTGTTAAGTGTATGTTATCTTCTAGTCTTTTGTGAGATGCGTGTATGTGTATATATTTCTATGAGTGTGTATATTTGGGAGACCTCAGCACCTCTGCAAGCATGTCTGTCTAGTGTGCTTGAGTAATGTAGGTGTTGGTTGATTTATGGGACTATATATTAATTCTATCAGTGTTGTTTAGTCTGTGTTTAAGTCCTTCCGGACAAAGGGTTTTTAGGAGAAACATTTGTTTGGCTTCATCTAGTATTTTCCTAAGTTTATCTTATATGTCTGTTTCTATTCCGTCAATAATAGTGAATTTGCAAGTCTATTAAAATCATGGTTTTCTAGGCGGACATTTTGTTCTACAGGTAATAATCTCTCGGGTGGGGGAGCCGAATTGATCCGATTCCCATAATTATTAATCCTGTAGTGAAAGGGACATTCAAAAGTTTCCTCTATATTGGTTTGTGTGCATTCTAATAAGTAAATTATATATATAAGGTTTATGTATATAAATATAAATACAAATATATAGGTGCATTTTTATATATATATTATTTATATATTATATATGCGCGGTACGTATTGGAAAGCGCTCAATATCAGTGATAGAGATCACATATTTAGTTGAGTTGGATTGATGTGATTTTGTGACCCTGGGTTTCACGATATTTGCGATCGCCAGACAAACTCTGACGATCGCAAATAGCTTAAAAACCAGGGTCACAAACTTACATCAATCCAAATAAATATATATATATACATATATGTACGAGGGTATTCAATAAATAAGGTGAATTTTTCGGTATAAGGACTTCTAATACAGATAGAAGTTTACTTTTTTTCAACTTAGTCCCCCAGCACTGTCACACACTTTACCTGTCTGTGCACAAGCTTCCGTATTCCCCTCAGCGTAAAAATCTTTGGACTGATGCTCACAACACTTTTGACTTCATCATCACTTTTAAACTTCGTACCTCTCGTGAACACTTTCAAGGGACCAAACAGGTGAAAGTCTGAAGGGGCAAAGTCAGGGCTGTAAGGGGGATGAGGGAGCAGTTCCCAGTCCAGCTCGTTGATGGTCTGCACCGTTTGGGCTGCTGTGCTGTTTGTGCTCTGCAGTAAGCATCTTTGGCACCCACCGGCAGCTGACCTTGTGTGCTGTCCCAACAGATAAGCTCAAAGTCCTTGCAATGTCATTCACTGTCACCCTTCTGTCAGATTGAATGAGGACATGGACTGATTGGATCACCTCAGGAGACCTCACTTCTGTAGGCCTCCCAGGTTTGTCTTCATCCTCAACACTGCTCCGTCCTTCTTTAAACAATTTAGCCCACTTGTAGACATTTTTTTTGGCTGAAACATGTGGCACCATACACAGTTGACATTCTCCTATGAATTTCAACTGGTTTGCAGACTTCAGCAACCAAAACTTGATAACTGACCGCTGTTCAATCCTGGATCTTGCTTCTTGGTCGGCCATCTTTGTTAATCGTTTTTTTTAATCTGCAAAAGAAATTAAATCCATGTGAAAACGAAGTAAAACAAAAAAAGAAAAGAAAGTAAGCTTCTATCTGTATTAGAAGTGCTTATACCGAAAAAGTTTATTATTTATTGAATGACCCTCGTGTATATATATATATATATATATATATATGTATATATATATATATATATATATATATATATATATATATATATATATACACACACACACATCACGGTGATGATCCCAGGTGCTGAAACCTTGGTAGGTAGTACTTGGCTCATTATTTTTTATTCATTTTACTTTTGCTTTCCTTAGTGTATTGAGCATTCTTCGTTTTAACGTATTACCCGCTGTTTTTTCTTTGTAGCAGAGATTTAAGGTACTAGACAATATCTTTTCGCCCTGTTCGGAGGTTTCTGGTGCCTTCTTTTTTCCCATTTTTCCTGGGTTGCCAATTTATTTGAAAAAATGTGCTATTCGGGTTTTTTCATCCACCGAGTTTAAATAGATTTACATTATATATATATATATATATATATATATATATATATATATATATATATATATATATATATATATTATTCGAAAATTATAAACATAAATATGTTATAAAATCACTACAAATATAGCCATTTTGTTTGAACACTTCTGTATGTATGTATATATATATATATAAATGTATGTATATATATATATATATATGTATGTATATATATATATATATATATATATATATATATATATATATATATATATATATATATATATATATATATAGACTGTTTTTCCCGGGAGGATGATTGTAATCACCAAAGTTGAAGGCAGTGGAACGAAAAATATATGGAATAATGTAGATATTTATCTCAGAATTTAAAAAGAGAATACTGGAATGCTGAATAATCTATTGGTCTTAACGCTGTGATGAATAGAACAGGGTAACTGCAATAGAATTCAAATATACATTCAGTAAAGTGGTCCCTCTACAATTTTTGAGTGCTCTGCTCGTGTCGACTTGGGCTGAGACTGCAAATCTTTATGAATTATCATAACCTCTCACTTCTCGCGCCATTAGCTCTCTCTTACCGGAAAGACGCATCAGTTCCTCTTAACTGTACACAACGCCCGCATTTATTGATTTTATTCCTTCTGATGTGTTTACATGCCCGCAATTCTCTGCAAGGTGATCCTTCTCTCACGAAGCGACCAACACCCACGCACAAGCGATTTACGAAAGATTTTCGGTTCAACCAAGAATCCATTACCCCACAAATCTTGATATTTAGTCATTTGGAAAATGGATGGCCGACAATAGTATAACATGCTAATCTCGACATAGAATGACAGGCAGCGATCAACACGTTCCACGTTCCTTTTATATCTTGACCTGACACCTCGGCTTCAGTCTTTTTCCCACCAACGTAACATAGTTTCCCTGTACTTTTTCTACAAATATTTTTTATGCTAATTATGCTTATAGGCATTCCTCTTTGGTACCTCGTTTCCATAAACTTGAGCATAGTACTAGATTGGCAGTTAGGTCTCTCATTTTTATTGTTGGAATTTTAAATGCCACCGTAAAGTTATCTTCTGATAGTTTCTTCTTTCAAACTGCAGAACTATCTTGGTGATGTCCATTTCTTAGTTAAATTCTAATCTCGAATAAATATAATCTAGCTGTCTCCAATTGCCTTTCAGTGATTTTAACATACACCCATGTGCAAATTAATTGAAACAAAATGAATAATTCCGTTATTATTTACTTTCTTTTCATATTTTCCATATGTCAGTTCTTCGTATGTTCATTCCACCAAGTCGTTCTTTGCAGATTGACCACAGATTCTCGATTGGATTTAAATCAGGATAGTTTCTGGACCAGTCTCTAGTATTTTGATTTGCTCAATGGTAAGGCTTGCCAGTGTGTTCGTGCAGCGTTACAGTTCTCGTACGCTTCAACCGCAGACAATGGCCGTAGGACAACTAATGTACAGATTACACACTGTCACTCTAGCGGGTCTAAAACTGACCGTATGGTGAAAGAAAAGAAACTAAAGCGGTTGTTTCGATAAAAACAAGCAAGCATAATGTTTGTAATTTATTGAATCACACATGGCTAAAAGATAATTTGCTGCCTAAATACACAACTCTCTCTCTCTCGATATATATATATATATATATATATATATATATATAATATATATATATATATATATATATTATTAATATGGTTATCCACATTCAGGCCTGTTTCGCTGTATCACAGCTCATCAGTGTGAGTAGACATCCGGCTGCTTCAAGCCGGGATCGAAATACTAAGGCTTTGGTTTCAGTCGGAAATCCTACACCTAATCTCTCTCTCTCTCTCTCTCTCTCTCTCTCTCTCTCTCTATATATATATATATATATATATATATATATATATATATATATATATATATATATATATATATATACCTATTTGGCTTCAGCCGGAGTTCCTACTCTTAAGCTATATATATATATATATATATATATATATATATATATATATATATATTTAAAATTTGCGGAATTCTTAGTCACTCCTCTTTTCGATTCATAGTAGATTGATTGATTTACTGATTTTTTACGGATTATCAACCCATTGTTAGTCATTAAAAATCGAAACGTATTTTAGATTATAAGAATAATTCTTTGTTTGCGAATGTATATTGCTTCAACAATTTATGAGAAGAACAATGATTTTCGCAGATAAAAGTCGGGCTATTTAATCGATACCTTGAAGAAGAGATGCATTCATACCTTTCCCTTGGCTATTGGCGGGTAAGTGAATTTAATGAACTCTACTCAGATTCGAACTCTCTGTAGTGGGAGAATACACTTACCACGACAGGCAAAGCGAACATGTAACTGTTTAGCGTGAAAATACAACATAGCCGACGTCGCGCGGAAGCGATGATGTCACGCGTGGTCGCGAGGAGCGGCCATTTGCAATAGGCCCAGTACGCATGTGTGGCTCTACTTTTTTGAATATGATCGGAGTGTTTTTGGAGTGTGACTGTTGGACGGTGCGGTTGATTTCTAACGGTTTTATGGGGTTTGGCATTTTTGACATTTGACCTATATTTTTTTTTAGGATTTTGCGATTTGTTTGTTTTAAACTTAAGCTATCATATTAGCTTTATAACACTCTCCTTTCCGATTTCCCATTCAGAAGCACTATCTCTTACACCAGTCGCAAATCAATTCGTACGAGATTTTCTCATAGCAAATACTCTTATGTATTTAAGTAACAATGAATCTTTGCCGCTAGCTACTGTCACGTATGTTTCTTTCTCCTTCCTCTGTAATGGCGCTAGAAAATGACAATATAAAAATGTCCCTTTGTCATTGTAAAGAAGACCCGATTACAGTAGAGGTTAAATCAGAAATATTAAAGTGATTCTTCATTTTTAAGCAGTTTTTTTCTCTAACATTTGACATATATATTTATTTGCTTTTCGGGTAACGATTTAGCTATTTTTTCTATCGCCTTTTCCATTTTCTTAATGGATTTTAACACTGCGGTTAAGCGTTTTTTTATACCAAGAATTCCTCGAGTGAAAGTTTTGTCCAATTAAATGACTCTTGACAAAATAATTTTGAGATGAACGTGGTGCTTCTGTATTTTGTCTTTGAAATAAATCTTAATTCCAATGTTTATAAACAGATCAATGCGACTGTTTTTGGATTTTACAAATACGTATTGCACTGATTGTGTGCCTATTTTGTAAGTCTTAAAGACTTTATTCAAATTTTGTTCCTTTTTCCTCCAATGAAATTAAGATAAATGACTCTTCTCCTATATGACCTAATGACCCTAGTTTGAGCCCGGCTCTACAAGATACAAAGCAGAGAACGTAACATACACAAATAATAATAATAACGCTTTGACTGAATTATTCGCTTCGACAGTCATTAATTAAATAGAAAAATCTAAAAATAGAAATTCAGATCTGAGGAAAATAAAATACTGCGGGGTGCTCGATCTCGGGAAAAAAAGTTGTTTTAGAGAGAGCGCATCGGTAGTTATACCGATGCCAGCGCAACCAACGGTTGCGGCAACTGGACAATTTTTGTACCAGGCCTCGCGTTTCTCACGTTAAACCCGACCTTGTATCACATGTCGTCTCAGTGGGGAGACCGTGGGTAAATGTTACCTGGTGAACCGAGTTTGGCAGAAATGCACAAAAGATTTCACTCGTGAATAGTTTTTATCAATTTGACAGGTTATGGATCTATGCTACCAGGATTTTGATGCTCACATATAGAGTAATGGATTGCGACATGTATTGAGGAATCGGAGAGCCGAGTTCGAATTACAGTCGAGTTCATGTTATGATGTAGAGTCTGTCAAGACACAACACATAACTCGACAGAGTCTGTCTAGATAGAAGTATTTAATACCTGGCTAGCCAAGTCATTACAATAGTATCATCTTCTTTCTTTGACAATTGCCCAGGACTACTTATCATGAATGAGTTAGTCTATTCGTGATAATAAAGAGGGTAACAAGTTCTTACCATAGCAGTAAAAAAAAAAAGAGAAAATTTGTGGTTGTAAGTTTCTTTTAAATTCTTGTGAGTTTTTTAAACACCAAAAAAAGAATAATTTTAACCCTTAAATAAAGGAAAGAGGTTACATGACACCAAATGGGAAAATCTGATGTGGGGTCTGGCAAGACAAAACACTTAACTCGTTAGAGTCAGTCTTGATAAAAGTATTCCATACTTAGCTAGACAAATCCCTGCAATAGTATCATCTTTTTTCTTTGACAATTTCCCAGGACTACTTATCATGAATGGATTAGTCTATTCGTTATAGTAAAGAATGTAACCAGTTCTTACCACAGCAGTAAAAAAATGAGAAAATTTATTTCTTTAAAGGGTAAATTTTATCCTTATTTTCACTTTAATTATCTACAAAAACAATTAAAATGATTGTTTCCTCTATGCATATTTGAACTATTGTCCTCATCTTTGTTATTGTTATCAAAATGATTTGGCCATTGTGTCCTTTGGCTTTACTCAGGTCTATATTGATCTAGGTAACCGGTAATCTACAGGGGATTCTGAACTGGGCCCTTTATTTATTTATTTCTTAGCAAAGAAATTATGTTTATATGTAGCCATTTCAACTGCAAAATGATGAGACCTTACTGTCAATCAGGTACTGAACTTAAATTCATAAAGTCTAGGTAACATAGAACAATCTTCTTTGAACAGAGAGATGTCAGTTAACACGGAAAGAAACAATGCACTTATTAATAAGAAAAGTTAAAATTAATGCATGCAAGATTTCACAGCTCAAGCATCACTTCTTCATAGTCAGCCTATGAACATTTCAGCCCACCCTCGTACCTGGAAATAAACAATGCAGTTATTAATAAGAAAAGTTAAAATGAATGCATGCAAGATTTCACAGCTCTAGCATCACTCCTTCATAGTCAGCCTATGAACCTTTCAGCCCTTCCTTGTACCTGGAAAGAAACAATGCAGTTATTAATAAGAAAAGGTAAAATTAATGCATGCAAGATTTCACAGCTCTAGCATCACTCCTTCATAGTCAGCCTATGAACCTTTCAGCCCTTCCTTGTACCTGGAAAGAAACAATGCAGTTATTAATAAGAAAAGGTAAAATTAATGCATGCAAGATTTCACAGCTCTAGCATCACTCCTTCATAGTCAGCCTATGAACCTTTCAGCCCTTCCTTGTACCTGGAAATAAACAATGCAGTTATTAATAAGAAAAGGTAAAATTAATGCATGCAAGATTTCACAGCTCTAGCATCATTCCTTCATAGTCAGCCTATGAACATTTCAGCCCACCCTCGTAACTGGAAAAAAACAATGCAGTTATTAATAAGAAACGTTAAAATGAATGCATGCAAGATTTCACAGCTCTAGCATCACTCCTTCATAGTCAGCCTATGAACCTTTCAGCTCACCTTCGTACCTGGAAATGAACAATGCAGTTATTAATTAGAAAAGGTAAAATGAATGCATGCAAGATTTCACAGCTCTAGCATCACTCCTTCATAGTCAGCCTATGAACCTTTCAGCTCACCTTCGTACCTGGAAATAAACAATGCAGTTATTAATAAGAAAAGGTAAAATTAATGCATGCAAGATTTCACAGCTCTAGCATCATTCCTTCATAGTCAGCCTATGAACTTTTCAGCCCACCCTCGTACCTGGAAAAAAACAATGCAGTTATTAATAAGAAAAGTTAAAATGAATGCATGCAAGATTTCACAGCTCTAGCATCACTCCTTCATAGTCAGCCTATGAACTTTTCAGCTCACCTTCGTACCTGGAAATAAACAATGCAGTTATTAATAAGAAAAGGTAAAATTAATGCATGCAAGATTTCACAGCTCTAGCATCATTCCTTCATAGTCAGCCTATGAACTTTTCAGCCCACCCTCGTACCTGGAAAAAAACAATGCAGTTATTAATAAGAAAAGTTAAAATGAATGCATGCAAGATTTCACAGCTCTAGCATCACTCCTTCATAGTCAGCCTATGAACTTTTCAGCTCACCTTCGTACCTGGAAATAAACAATGCAGTTATTAATAAGAAAAGGTAAAATTAATGCATGCAAGATTTCACAGCTCTAGCATCACTCCTTCATAGTCAGCCTATGAACTTTTCAGCCCACCTTCGTACCTGGAAAGAAACACTGCACTTATTAATAAGAAAAGTTAAAATTAATGCATGCAAGATTTTACAGCTCTAGCATCACTCTTTCATAGTCAGCCTACGAACTTTTCAGCCCCCCCACTTTTATAAACATTAATATAAAATAAAGGTTGTTACAGCAAATACTGATTTTAAATAAACTTTTTTTTATAGACGTGAACTCATCTTTGAACGGCAACATATTCCTATTCTTGTCAACATTGTTGAACATTTTTAGACTTTATTCATGAAGAATACCTGACATTTTATTGTTTATATTCTCTATAAAATAATAGAATAAATGTAAGCTTCGTTTACAAGATAATAAACGTTCTTTTGCAAAGCTCTTTGTCACATTCTCATTTACTATGATATATTATATGAAATTAAGGAATGCAATAACATCGTCTTACACAGACTTCACGTGACAAAGAATTTCGTATATGAATTACACTGGTCAACAAAAAAGAGTTCTAGCTAATTTGATGGCGCTGAATCTGAAAATGACCTTATATTTTCTTGGTTAGCTACCATTTTTGCTGTACAGAAATGCCTAATATTAAAAAAAAAACCTTTTTTTTCATTTGTGTTCTGTATATATGATATTGGGCCATGGCAATATATCTCAAAATAAAATCGTAGAAACCTCTCAGTTCGTATTTAAACGAACGAATATTAGTCTGCTTATTGAGAAATACTATTTTTGCAATAATAACCAGACCCTAAGTCTTTAAAAATAACATGATTGAATATACCAACACCAACAAGTATTTTCATCAAATCATTTAATAAAATAACAGCAGGAATAAAATCTTTGTGAACATAAGACCTATGGTAAAAATTTCTCTTTTTTGATTGTCTGTCATGTTCAGTATTGTTTAAGTTCGTTTTCATAATCCAGCAGTATCATGTATAGGTACATTCAATTATCTTTAGTTGGGGTTTCTTTCCAACTGTGAAAACAAAATACTCTCAATGTGCTTGATTTCCTTCTGTAGTGAAGGGATAAAAGTGATGGGATAAATTTATGAATATCAATCAGAAGGTTTCATTTTTTTATGTCACCTTAATTATCAGGTTTACTAAAGTGTATTACTGATAAAGTTTATAAGTTAATTTGAATTTTGGCGATAAATTAGAAAAATTAGGTAATTTTATTTTAATATTTTGACTCAAAAACACTTTTTTAAATACAAAAATAGTTTATTTTAGGTGGCTGATATAAATTGCTCGGCACTACCTGAAAATTGATGGGTTTCTACGACCTTTATTAACTAAAATATTGCGATCAAACAAGATCGCAAATTGATCTTTTTACCAAAAATGAGCAATTTCAGTACAACAAAAATGGTAGCTAACCATAAAAAACTAAATTTTCGGAATCAGCACCATCAAATTTGCGTTTTGTTTCTGGGCACCAAAAATCATGTTGACCAGTGTAATTAGTTTTGATTTATAAACTTTATTTTTCTTTCCATTTTATTCAGTTACATACTCACCATTAGAGAAATTCTATGACAAATTGGAAAAAGTTTACTTGTGACGTATTTCGTCCTTCAGGGCTTCATCTGACTAAATTTGTCATGTTGGTACGACTACACATGCGCACGAACGAGGGATGCTGGTAGTTTCAGATTTTTTTTTATCTAGCCGAATTCCTTTCAAGTTTTACATTTCACCATTCCTGGTAGATCTTCTAATAATTGTGGAACAGCTAATTACAAAAGTGATTGAAAGAAAACAGAAAAGACTCTAAATGAATTTCGGCTAGATAAAAAAAAGCGTGGACTTCCTATGCATCTTGCTCTATATGATTAAACAAAATAGATGTCATAAAAACTTATTTGAAAAACAATTATAACGCCAGAGGGAGTATATAACTTTATGGGTATTTAAAGAATGCTTACAATTTACCCTCCGGCCTTAAAATGTAAAAATATGTTAAGTGACATCCTGTCAACTGTAGAATTGTTTGGTTCCAGCTAGGTAAAATTAATAATGATAAAAATAAAATTAAAAGCAATAATAAATTAACTGGGATTGATTAAGTTAATCATTTAGATGCATCACTTAAAGATGAGTGTCCCTGTGTCGTTAACGTTTCGATGTAAATTGTGTTTGTTTTCTTTTCTTTCTCATTCTCCCATTTTGTTTGACTGGCTCATAAATAATTAATTTTTGTTCGTCAAATTTATTTTTATTTCCATTTTATTCAGTTACATACTCACCATTAGAGAAATTCTATGACAAATTGGAAAAAGTTTACTTGTGACGTATTTCGTCCTTCAGGACTTCATCGGACTGTCAGAAAAAATATTTCCGGTTTCTTGGAATCATTCATGGGCATATATAGATGTCTTTTTTTTTAAATTTTTGGTTCCCTTTTATAGTCAGAGCGGGAACCATATTGACAGAAATATATTTTACATATTAAAACCGTTATTTGGATAATGCGATGGACATTAGAATTATCAAACACAAAGACGGCCATATTAGTTCGTTTAAAATGGCTTCCAAGATTTTCCCGCCTGAACTCATTGAATATCAATATATAATGTCCGGAGTCTCATGGCCGGACTGAACAATTAACAATAGAAGTTTTCAATAATTAGTTACTACTTCTATGGCCAGCACGAAAATGCAAAGATAAAAAAAGAAAAATGAAAAAGTAGATCTGACATCTGCTGAGTATAAAAATGGGAACTAAAAAGATTTCTCGCTGCTTTGCCTTAATTTCTAGCCTTATTAGGCGGTATTAAAACCTGAACGGAATATGCAAATTTCTTTGGGGCGTAAATGGAGAAAATGTCTTTGTGTGTAGAAGGAGAAACGTATTTCTATGTTTGTGATGTGCAAACGAATGTGGTCGATTTTGTTTTTTAATTATTTCTTTTGATGATACATACAGAGATATTGAAGACGTGGCAGTTTTGTTAAAGTGCTTAGTTTTTCAGAGCCAATAAATCGACGCGATATCTTGTCTTTCTCCGGGAAATTAGAGCGGTAGGATATTGTTAAAAATGCAAATTGACCTAGCGTATTCTTTTCCGTTTTGGCTTTTATCATCTGCAAGAAAATTTCTAGAACATTCAGTGCAAAATCAAACAATTA
>OZ038496.1:12263034-12300534 GCA_964036315.1 Acanthosepion esculentum | reverse complement strand
TTCTTGTTTTCGAGCAAGTACACACACACACACACACACACACACACACACACACACACACATATATATATATATATATATAAATATAAAAGTGGACATGGAAGTCAGCACTTAGAGGCGACAGTCTGTTTCATGCTAGTGCAATCGCACGATTGCACTAGCATGAAACAGACTGTCGCCTCTAAGTGCTGACTTCCATGTCCACTTTTATATTTACACACGCTCTATCTCTGATATTGAGCACTTTACCCCATAAATATAGCACACTTTAAGACTATATTTCTGCATATATATATATATATATGTGTGTGTGTGTGTGTGTGTGTGTTTGTGCAAATATGTAGAAAAAATAGGAAAAAATACGTTAGGTAAATAATCCGGGGTTCTTTAGTATTTTTTTTATTTTTAATAATATATATATATATATATATATATATATATATATATATATATATATATATATATATATATATATATATGCATGTTTCATTAAAATGACAGACAAGGTAGTAAGGTAAAGCTTTTTATTTAATTTTTCTTGTGTTCGAGCAAGTGCTTTTCCTTTTTGGACACAAAGTGTTTAGGAACTGCCCACATGTTCTCTAGTTCCGAGCGCTTTCGGCTATGCTTCTAACCATTACCAAGGATGATTTTATTTTTTTCACTTTAATTGAGTGTGTGCGCTATGTGTATGTTTTTTTGTGTGCTATACAGATGATTTATTTTCCGAACAAGGTTAGCATACTGTGGCCTTGTTCGTAATTAATATTGTTAAGTGTCGTATTTTCTTTTTTATTATTAGGTCTTCCATCACTTTTAATATATTTTAAAGGTCGATGAGGTTATTAAGTTTGTGCTTTCTACTAAGATTTTTTAAATGGAGTCTTGTAAGTTTGTGTGTGTGTGTTTATTTGGGTTCTAATAAAGCTATGGTCAGATAAAAGTAACGTAAGACCATAGTACTATTAGAACTGTTATGAACCGCTCTCCCAGTTTTTCTCTCCACTGTTCCAACTTTTTAAAACTTATTCGCCGTTCTCTTGATGGTTCTTGAATGGACTTTGAACATGGAAGTCAGAATATGTATGTTGGTAGCATTACTGAAGGAATAAGTGATCCTTTTCCTCTCATTATTGCTTAGTTAGGAAGACCGTGGAGCTCACACAAGATTTTTATCTGTTTTTATCGGTGACAAGATGACTAAACGTCCTATCTAAAATCCTGGAAAAGAGAAAACAATAAGTTTAGTGTTTTTCTTTTATATTAAGCATTTTGTGCGATGGACAATTACCCCATGCTGTTACACGATTTGGATAATTTTGCAGTTGCACCCGGTATATATATATATATATATATATATATATATATATATATAATAAATTAATTGATTTAAAAATATGGTTTCATCGCTACACTTGAATTACCATGTTTCAAAAACATAAACCAAATACTTCAAAATCAATTATATTAAATTAAAAGCATTAGTTCTGTTTCATCTTTAAGCGAATTTTGGAATAACTTATTTTAAAATTTACTGAGTTTTAAAAGCACATACATTCATAATTTTTATTTCCAAGGATACAGATAAATCCTATCATTTAGGCAGGGGCGGTAGCGTATTCATTTTTATTAACTATTATTGTATCAGTTACGAATTATGACATCCGTTCAACGCATGCCATCTGGTTTTTTATCAACGGCAAAAAGTTTTTCGGCATTTTATCCATTAAATTCGTACTTTTATGCATAAAGATTTTTTCTAAAATATGTAGGCTCTGTAAATTTACATTGAGCACAGTTTTTGTAAAAATAAAAATATCAATAAGAACACCGGATTATACATCTTACTGTTCTTCCTTTTTTTACTATATATATATATATATATATATATATATATATATATATATATATATATATATATATATATATATATATAGATAGATAGATAGATAGATATAATAAAATACATTTTTAAGATATGCTATATTAATGTGTGAAAGTTCTCAATATCAGAGATGAAGCGTATCTAAATATAAATGTGAACATTGAAGTCAACACTCAGAGGCGATAGGGCGGTGATTCGCGCGAAGAAGTGGAACTTACTTCTCGCCGATGGAATACGTAGTGATTGTGGGTCCTAGCGGCGGATGTTACACTTGACAGAACCAAGGACTGTAGTTTGCCTGAGCACTTCCCATGGGAGTAGTATTAGAGCAGTGAGAGTCTCACCATATCCTTCCTGTGACAGAGAGGTTGGAGACTGGAAAATAATTCTACCAGAAGATTCCGAGATTCTTTTGAACTCTATCAAAACAGGAAATGATAACCGGGCAATTCTCGCCCAAATATGGCAACATCACTGCATTTTCGAACGGCCCTGGGTCTTATGAATTTAGAGGTTAGCTTGAGGAACAGTACTGGAAGCATATCGCCTTACATGCATCTTTTTGCGATAGATCGTATATATGACATCCACTTCATGTCCGGTGTGAGTTTGAGGCCTAATATTTTCTGAAATCACCGTACCTCCTCGAGGTGTATATATATATATATATATATATATATATATATATATATATATGGCATCAGAGTTGATCTGGGAATTTAACTATATATATATATATATATATATATATATATATATATATATATATATATATATATATATAACCTTACGTCGAAAGTACGACTCGGATTTTCATGTGCAGTACAATCTTCTGATGGATATGAACAGACGGAGATCGATCGATAGATAGATAGATATGAACTGAGATAGATATATAGATATGTACTGTGATATATATATATATATATATATATATATATATATATATATATATATATATATATATATATATAGATAGATAGATATATAGATAGATAGATACGTACTGAGATTGTTAGATTGATATGACCAGACAGAGATGTACACGTTGACGTGTTTAATAAAGTAGTAAGTCAAAATCTCTTTTGCTGAAGTTCTCACGTTACCTCCGAACAAACCTACTAGTGATCACCCGACCGAGAGAAGAAAGACAGGAAGAAAAGTTTACTATGATTGCCTCAAGACTGCCAACCAAAAAAGACCTCCACAGAAGAGAGGGGGTATACAACATATACGTCATTTTGTGCGCAGTGACCAGCTCCTTGCAACCTGGGAGGGTGCTGTGAACTAGGGTTGAAACACAACGTGGAAAAGTTCGGAGATTTTCAACAGAATACTAAAAAAAAAGGGAACTAGAAAACAATAGTATCTGTCTATATTTCTGACATGAGGTATTATTTACACTATTTACTTTATTCGGACTATTGTCCTCACATTTGCCGCCATATTTATTACAGTGTTTCGGCCGTTGTACGCTCCGGCCTTCTTCAGGTGGTTGAAATGTCGTACTGAACTCTTTATTTCGCTCACTGGGTTAGACTGTTCTAGTTCCACGTGCCATGTTTAATTGATTTCAGTCATCAGTTATCTCCTGTTAATTCAACTGCATTAACCGGGTATTGAACTCACACTCCTGGGGTCCTGTACTGGATCTAACTAACGCCTTTATCCACTGTGCCAGGTGTCTTGTTTAGGGCGACAAAGATGAGGACAATAGTCCGAATAATATAAATAGTGTACATAATACCTCATCTCAGAAATATAGACAGATAGTGCAAAATGGACTCTGACGAGAATTTTCTTTAGCACGACACAGTGACCCAACTTCTTTGCAGTAGATGCAGTTATTGATTCGATGCCGTCGCTCCATTTCAAGTCAGTTGAAACAGTGAGGTCAAGAAGGCTCAGTGTGTTGCTCTCTAGTTGTCTAGCATCACTCATGGTGATGGCAGGGAGAAAGGTTCCTTTATATTGCTTAAATGAGAGCAGTTTTGTTTTGGAGGTGTTAAAATTTACAAGCCATTTTCTGCCCCAGTTAACCACTGACATGAATTGAAAACAAAAAACTGAATATTTGGTTATCAGCTAATTGTACAAGCGAACATGCGAATTACGATTTGGAAAATCACAAATGAAGTAAGTAAGGATAATTAAATATGTGGTACGTGTTTTAACAGAAGATGGTAAATGTGACACCAAAACGCGAAGGTACACTGGAATAGCAAAAAATGCCTTCCAGATCCTAAACAAAATATTAAGGAACAAGACAATTATGTTAGAAGAGAAGAATAGAGAGATGAACTCTTATATAATATCGGTTATTCTATATGGCAATGAATACTGGACCATCTCCTCACAGATGAAGAGGAGACTTATGCGGTTCTACAGAAGGATGCTGAGAATACCGTGGACCGAACATGTGAGCAACGACAAAGATTTATGTAAAAAAAGAATTAAGAAAATCTCACTTATATTAAGAATAAAAAGAGACAGTTTAATGGTTTAGTATAAATAATGAGGAAATATAGATTGAAGGATTTGTGACTTGCATGGCAGATTGACTGCAAGAGAGATAGATCAGTGATTCTTAACCCGTTACCTTGTTCATAGACCTTTCAAACCACCAACCAGTTCTCGGATGCCATTCAAACCAGCACCCATGTTTCGCACTTTTTCAAACCACCAACCATTTCTCGGACACCATTCAAACCACCAACCTGTTCTCGGACACCATTCAAACCACCTATCACTTCTCGGGCGCCATTCAAACCAGCAATCAGTTTTCGGGTGTTTTTCAAACCACTAGCCAGTTCTAGGACCCCATTCAAACCATTAACCAGTTCTCGGACTTCTTTCAAACCACCAACCAGTTTGCGAACGCCATTCAAACCACCAACCAATTCTCGGCTTTTTTTGCAAACCACCAACCATTTCTCGGACGCCATTCAAACCAGCAACAAGATCTCGGCTGTTTTTCAAATCACCAACCAGTTCGCGTACCCCTTTCAATCCCCCAACCAGTTTTCGCACCCCTTTCAAACACCAACCTGTTTTCGCATCCTTTTCTAACCAGCAACCGGTTTGCGATTATCCCTTTCTAACTACCAATGAGTTCTAGCACCCATTTCCAGAACTGATTAAAAAGAATTTTTATTTCATGTTTAAATAACAAAATCATTGTTTCTTTAATCTTTATTTACATAACTGACAAGAAAATAATGCTTTACAAAAACCTAGATTACTTTCTGTTATGGTCCAGGTTAGGACCAAGGGAGAACAACACGAACACAAGAGTAGAAATAACGAAGATATATTACACGGAATAATAATACAAGATGTGGAAGGTGTTAGTATGACTGTCACTCTGGTTTGGAGTGAACTACTATCGGCTCGACTCGATTCGTCTCCCTCTCTTCGAGAGGCGTAGTATACATAGTGTTGGGAAGAGTTCATTCTGTAGTTACAGGTAAGGACCCATAACACATTCATATTAGCAAAAAGTAGAATGATGGTAACATGTGCTTATTCTATGCGTGGTATGTTGTGAATGATTTTGGTTGAGCAACAAATTCAGTTACATTATTTTCTGTTTATAATGATCTCAAATCTTGATGTCTTGATGCTGAGAGCAATTCGCGTGTTTTGAGGATTCAGTCGATTTCCGCTCTTGGTTTTGATGTGAAGCAGACAGAAAAGAAAATCCCGTTCCGCACAGTGTATTACCGAAAGGTATCAGCACAGCGAGAGATTTTTGCCAGTACGGGATACGTTTTTAACTGAGAAGCCCAGGCGAGAATCTGTAAACTCTATTTGGATTCTACGATTGTTTCTCAAATGGGATCTTCCTTGATGTCGCTCTCCTCATCAATATCTTCCGGATTTTGCCTGAAAAGCTTCCGGATCCGGTTGCCACAGCTCTCCACACGAGAAGTAGCAACTGGTTATATGTTTACAATGTAAACTTTTATGTTAGATCGCAAAACACAACACTAGAGTTTCGTTAATAAACCAACCCTAATCATTCAGTATCCCCGCACCGTCTAGGAACCGATATCGCTCGACTAACCACTGAGATAGACGAATGCAGCGAGTAGCCTGCCTTACGAGCTTGAATAAATGGTTGGCAGAACAGTAATTGGGAGCTATAAAAAAATTACTAAGATCTACAAAGAACAGGAAGTTGTGAAGAGTAATGATCTTCAACTTGCTGAAGCTATCGAGCACACAGAGCTAGAATCTTGTAGCAACGGAACTTAATACGGTAGTAATGGTCTTTGAAATGTGTTTATTATCCACTCTCATGTGTACGGCATTTTGCGTGCATTTACTTCGAAGAGCTGGTTTGGGAAGGAAACTTGAATATCGAAAACAAAGGTGATATTATCAGGTCTCTTCTCAGTAAATGACCCGAAGACCTGCAATATTTCTGTTGTTCAGTCTTCAGGAAAGGTGCAATGCATTATTAGATATGCCCGAGTGCACGTTCCCGGGATTTTGATGTATGCATACAGCATCCAAAACAAAAACAACGACACTCTTACTTACTCGCACCACAGACAAGGGATCTTGAGCTGAAGCCTATCTCGACGCAGTCACGGTCAGTTCGGCCCAGTGAAAATCCATCATCCGATAAACAAGCCCTCCTAAAGGAATTCACCATCAATTCATCAAAGCGCAATTGAATAGTGCAAAATAAAGTATTTATCTCCACATTGCCTGGGGTGGCTCGTTGGGGAGAGGATTCTTCAGTTGACAGCGATGACGAGGCTGGGGAAAATCGATTTCAAGGATAATCTTCTTTGGCCAGTCGATGAGTACGATTTATCTATCTCATATATTGACCTTTTTGGCGAATATTGAGGACTTATTGAGACTTGGCGTTTTCTTGACGAAAATAACTTACCCTGACGACTAACAAATGATCAATTCTTTTTCAAAATGCTTTGAATCGGAAACGCTCCAAGCAGTTTCTAAACGCTCTCTTTATTAGATTAAATGGCGTCTGATGGGATCGGACAAAACCAAGGTTATAAACAGTTGGCTGGTTCGATCCTGAATCTGGACAGAGAAGTATTATTATCAGTATAGATGTGTAAGAAATCTAGGAATCCAACATTTAGATAGCTATCATTCGTTCGTGCATAGAATACTGTTGCCATATCTCGTCTGGTGCTCCTACTGTTCCTCTCGAGGTTCTTGACAAAATCCAAAGAAGGATCTGCAATGTAATAGATCCTAACCTGGCATCTCGATTTCAGTCACCTTCTCACCGACGTGACGTATCTTCTCTCTGTCATTTCTACAAATATTTTCATGTTAACAAGTCTGACGAGTTTTTTTCTCCTCTGTGCCCCGAATACCTGAATTTAAGCGTGCTATTAGATTGATATCTAAGTCCCACCATTTCACTGTTGAAATAGTTAAATGTAATAATATATAACTGTTTTATGTTTATGCATTCTTTTTATAGATGCAAATATTTAAGTAAATGTTCTGTTTATAATAGACTGTATTAAACAACATTTACCGGCCTGAAAGTCCGAGAAATTTTCATAGAAAATATGCGTCCTCCGACAAGAATCGAACCTGTATCCTATACGGAACCGTCATATAGCCTGACGTGCCATTAACCGATTTGGCTGCAGAGGAGCATTTCGGTTAGCAAGGTCGATTTTACTGTCTTTAAACTACAATCTTCCATGATTCTCTCACGTACATTCATATCTGCTCATGGCGTATGCAAATGTAAACAAATGACGTCACACATTATGAAATGGACAAAGTTCGACAATTATTTAAAGACATTTTTATGTTCATATATATATATATATATATATATATATATATATATATATATATATATATATATATATATATATATATAGGTTTCATTAAAAAAAATTAACAAAGTATTGGGGTTATGTTTAATTTTTTATTTAAGTTTTCTTGTATCCTTATAATTTTCTTACATCGAAATAGCGGCAATATTTACAGAAATATGCCCCTTAAGTTTGGGTTTCTGATCAATTCTATTGCTGCACTACAACATGCCTAGCAACTCCTTGACATATCCATTAGGTCATTTTTAAATGCACATGGAGACCTACCCAACCCCATTCATACTCGTCGATAAGACAAACCAATAGCCTCATCCACGTGTAAAAAAAGCTAAAAATAATGGAAAAATTATTAATAAAAAAGAAAAAGTCAGTACTCCATAACATCAAGTATGAACACGGTCTGAATGACCGTGTTCATAGTTGATGCAATGGATTTGATAGTTAATGTTATTAGGTTGGTGCAAAAATAATGTCGTTTTTTGACGTTCAACTTCAGTCAAAAAACGACATTATTTTTGCACCAACCTAATAAAAGTAAAAAGAACATCATCCTCAATGATAGCGAAAAGTATATCAGAAAGCTCTCGAACTTACAGAACATCTGAACAATTTCTATCTTTATTTATTCCTGAAACAAAGAAAATTAAATGCAAGAACACAAGAAAAATTACTCTGAAAAAAAACAACTTAGCAGCAATAACTTGTCAGCCGTTTTTAATTGATCTTGTAGAAAAGAGGGATTGCTGCCCAAATACACAATATTATATATATATATATATATATATATATAGATATATATATATATATCCGGAACTTTTCTATAGCATACCTAGTTACCTCCCCTTAAACGATCTGTCAACTAGCGATGACAAAGCGTTCGTGACTCCACATATAAAAATGCTAATCTTTGGATGACCACAACAATTTTTCTCGGTCACAACCACGAACAGTAAATATTTAATCTATATTTAACAATGCCCTGATGATTACATTATGCTATGTCGAAAGTACTCGGAAATAAATACAATATTTCTGCATCTGAAAAACGTTTTCCTTTGAGGACTTTCTTCGTTCGGGGGAACAAAAAATAGTCGCAGGGTGGGGACAGGTCGGGTGAATAGGGAGGGGGGAAGTGGGGTCATGATATTCTTGGTCAGAAACTGTCTCACACTCAAGGCGGTGTGCACTGGCGCATTGTCTTGATGCAATCACCACCCTCCACTTTGCGTTTTCGTCTCACCTTGTCTCGCAAATGCTTCAGGATTTCCAAGTAAAAAGCTTACCTAACAGTTTGACCAGGAGGAACAAAATATTTGCCCGAGAATTCCTTTCACAACAAAGAAACAAATCAGCATCGTCTTGACATTGGACTTCACTTGACACGCTTTTTTGGGTCGTGGTGACGTTGGATGCTTCCACTGACTTGATTGCTGCTTCGTTTCCGGGTCGTAGCCATAGCACCAGCTTTCTTCACCAGTGATGACCTTCGAAAAAGGTCTGGATCAACTTCCAACTGTTCTTTCAGCTTACGTCAGCCGTGGTTTCAACCATGGTAAAAATAGACGGTGTGAAGCACTTCAAAACAAGTGTGAACCACGGAGCTGTACGTCTTCCCATGATGACCAGTTAACACACTGATGCCTGAGGGTTGCCTCAAGTGGGATCTAGAGGTGGAAGCCTGAACTACTACGGCCTTGTCACACAGAAAACGATCCCGGTTACTTTTGGGTCCCCCCTCGTAGACATACCTGTTCTTCTTAAATGGTGTATATATTTTAAAACTCTCGAATATTCGGGGTCCGTAGCCTTAAAAATTAATGTCAGTTTATAAATAAAATCCATGAATCCTTTAGAAATGAAAGGGTGAGGCAAAAGTCGCGAAACATAGTGGATAATGGATAGGTCGAAAGGGATCCTAGTGTGTGTCAAAAGAGGTCAGCTGACTTCACACGATTGGATTTCTGTGGGTCCATTTGAAATCAGTTGTTTATCAGACGCGCTCAAGAAATATTGAGGAACTTAAAATATTAAATAGGAATGAAGTAGAATGGCAGAGTGAATACTCCGACGTTTTAATGAATCGTGCAGTCAAAGAACTGAAATGTGTTTGAAAAAGAAACAGGTCATTTTAGACAGCACATATATATGGCCATTTTCGTCGATGGCGACGGTCGGTAGCGGAAAATAAATTATCTTAAAAATCAGCGTATCTCATGGTTAAAACAACCAATACGAGGTCGGCACGGTTTTTGACAACGATCACAGTAACAGAATACTGTGGGGCCATTCACCTTGGGTCATTTACGTCTTTGTTTAGCCTCTATGGCTCGTTGGTTTTATATTCTTTTCAAAGCTCTTTTCTCCCGCGAAAACAGTATCTCTCTACCCCACTCGATCCCGGGCATCCCAGTTCGCAACATTGATAGACAATTCCATTGTGGACGTTTTACACTGGTCGTTGAAGCGAAGCTTCGGTCGTCCAACGTTACGAGTGCCCTCAGACAGTTCCCCATACAGTATCTGTTTGGAAATAGTGGCGTTATCCATGCGGACAACGTGCCTAAACCAACTGAGACCCCGAGACTGCAGGATGGGATATAGTGACTGAATGTAAGCTCTTTTGTGCACTTCTGTATCCGGGACCCTATCTTGTCATTTAATTTTTAAAATATTTAATGTGAAAACTATCTAACCTCCTATTTAACAGTACATATAACAACTAACTAGTAAATATTTTCATGTGTAATTATACTTTTAATAAATTATCCTTATCGTTCGTGGCTTTTGCCTCATCCTGTATATATAATATATGAAACATACTAGTAGAAAATACAAACATAATAACCTCATCCACATGAAAAAAAGATAAAAAATAATGGAAGCCTTAATAATAAAAAAAACTAACACTTAATAATATTAACTGCGAACACGTCCACAATGTGCTAGCTGTGTTCAATAAAATAATACATCGCTATAACACTAAAAACATACACACAACTCACACACCCAATTAAACTGAAAAAAAAATCATCCTTGATAATGTCTAAAAGTATAACCGAAAGCGCTCGTAATTACAGAACATTTGGACAGTTTATACACGATCTCTGTCCAGAGCAAAACCACTTGTTCGAACACAAGAAAAATTAAATAAAAAGCTTAAACGTAGTACTATGTCTGCCCTTTTTAATGATATATATATATGTGTGTGTGGATGTGAAAGAGTTTCAGGAAGAGAATAAGATAAATAGATATACACAAATTAGTGCCCCAGCGTAGAGCGAACATAATGTGATCCGTTCTTATTTTGGTATCCTCGTTTCTACAGAGGACGCATCAATATAGACTTTTAAAACCCACCGGGATTTAACTTAAAATCTTTGAAGTAATGCGTCACACAATGCGTTTCGTAATCAAATTTTTCCCAAACAGATATTTTGAAAAACGGCGTCCGTCATTCGTTAACAAAAATAATTCCATGATGGAGGACTGATTAAATTATCCCCCCCACCCGAGGGATATTGTCATTAGTAATAGAAAAAAGGCTTTTCTTAAATCTTTTTTTAAAATCTTAGATAGAAGAAGGGAGATTGATCGAAATATAAGCAAATGTCGCCGCAAGAAAGCCGAACAAATATGGCACTCCTTAATGCCGGGAATAGCTATGTTTTAAGAAGATCGTAAAATGAAAGATTTCTCGGCCTGAAATTATAAAGCGACAGAAAATAAACCGAAGATGAAAATGACATTTAAATGGATAGTGAAGAAGTTTGTTCTTTCATATCAAATATAAATTCATATATCTATATAAACGCCATTGTTTTGTATTAGGGAAAACATGTTACACTCTATGTCTGTTCATGTTTAGGAAATATGTGCATCATACATTTCATACATAACATCAAACTAATTTGGAATAAAATGTCACCAAAAGAAAAATAATTTTTCCTACGTAAAACCACTTTTAAAAGTTTTGTACAATGTTTATTGTCGACATCTTTGTCAATTAATAAAATACAGCCACTAACGTCTACTTTCATTCTTAAACACTAATACACTCTATATTAATTCTTAAACACTAATACATTCTATATTAATTCTTAAACACTAATACACTATATATTCATTCTTAAACACTAATACACTCTACATTCATTCCTAAATACTAATACACTCTATATTCATTATTAAACACTAATACACGTCATATTAATTCTTAAACACTAAAATACTCTATATTCATTCTTAAACACTAATACAGGAAATAGTCCGAATAATGTAAATAGTGTACATAATACCTCATCTCAGAAATATAGACAGATAGTGAAATGCCGAAACGTTGTAATAAATATGGTGACAAAGATGAGGAAAATAGTCCGAATAATGTAAATAGTGTACATAATACCTCATCTCAGAAATATAGACAGGTACTGAAAGGCCGAAACGTTGTAATAAATATGGCGCCCAAGATGAGGTCAATAGTCCGAATAATGTAAATAGTGTACTTAATACCTCATCTCAGAAATATAGACACGTACTCAAGCATTTTGGATGGTTTTAACAGAGTTTCTGGAAATTCCTTGTCGCCTGGATAAATTTCGTTGAGACATCTTACCTTCAAAGTCATTTTCCCTTTCAACATTGTTTCTGCAGAGATTATGGCTATGATTTTAGTGTCTAAATGATTTCCGCTGACATGAAGCGGAAAGATTATATTGAATTAATTGCTTCGTCTGCTGCTAGGAGATTGGGTCCAGCGTGTCGAGCTAGACAAATTTCATGCACGAATCTATCTTACATATTTATAAATCTACCATTCGTCTATAGTATATATTTAGACATTCCTAATTAAATCTAATGAAACATCAGGCAATGATATTGGTCCTGACCTGGCATTTCATGTTCAGTCCTTTGCCCCTGTCGTAACGTAGCTTCTCCGTGCCTTTTCTATAAATACTTTTATGGTAATTGTTCTGATGAAATTTCCTCTATGGTACCTAGAATTTATGAATGTAAGAGAAGTACTAGATTGCCGACAAGGCTTGCTGTAACCGTAAGTTCTATGCAAACAGTTATCTTCTCTCGTGATTCTCCCTTGTAGAAATGTTTTCGGGGTTTTTGCTTCCCATTCAACTTTGACAGTCAAATATTTAATGCAATATTAATCGTTATTTTCTGTCTTCTGAATAATAGTTCTTTATTGTCTTCTCTTCTTAAAAGTGATTTTCTTAAAAATTATCACTCATATTGTCTCACACTGACTAATACTTTGCGTATTAATGGTTTTATTGTCTTATTTAGGGTGAAATGATTAAACAGAGCAAGCTAATGTTCCACTACAATGAATTTCCAAGGAAACTTACTAATGTTAAGAAAAGAAAACGTTTCCGACTGTATTATTTCTGACTTTTCATTAGTCGAAGAGATTTGCATGGTTATTTATCTGCTGAAAGTAGATTATCATCTGTTACACAGCATCTAGGAAAACGCAACAAATTATTTTCCAATACTCGGATATATTTTATTACAGGAAGCATAATTTAGACATATTTTAGACATCGGACATATTTTATTACATAGGGCATTTATTTAGACATATTTTAGAGTTCGGACATATTTTATTACATAGGGCATTAATTTAGACATATTTTATACAGCGGACATATTTTATTACATAGGGCATTAATTTAGGCATATTTTAGAGTTCGGACATATTTTATTACATAGGGCATTAATTTAGACATATTTTATTACATAGGGTATTAATTTAGACATATTTTATACAACGGACATATTTTATTACATAGGGCATTAATTTAGGCATATTTTAGAGTTCGGACATATTTTATTACATAGGGCATTAATTTAGACATAATTTAGTGTTCGGACATATTTTATTACATAGGGCATTAATTTAGACATATTTAAGAGTTCGGACATATTTTATTACATAGGGCATTAATTTAGATATATATTTTAGACATCGGACATATTTTATTACATAGGACATTAATTTAGACATATTTTAGAGTTCGGACTTATTTTATTACATAGGGCATTAATTTAGACATATTGTAGAGTTCGGACATATTTTATTACATAGGGCATTAATTTAGACATATTTTATACAACGGACATATTTTATTACATAGGGCATCAATTTAGGCATATTTTAGAGTTCGGACATATTTTATTACATAGTGAATTAATTTAGACATAATTTAGAGTTCTGACATATTTTATAACATAGGGCATTAATTTAGACATATTTAAGAGTTCGGACATATTTTATTACATAGGGCATTAATTTAGACATATTTAAGAGTTCGGACATATTTTATTACATAGGGCATTAATTTAGACATATTTTAGACATCGGACATATTTTATTACATAAGATATTAATTTAGACATATTTTAGAGTTCGGACTTATTTTATTACATAGGGCATTAATTTATACATATTTTAGACATCGGACATATTTTATTGCATAAAGCGTTAATTTAGACATATTTTAGAGATCGGACATATTTTATTACATAGGGCATTAATTTAGGCATATTTTATACAACGGACATATTTTATTACATAGGGCATTGATTTAGATATATTTTATACAACGGACATATTTTATTACATAGGGCATTAATTTATACATATTTTAGATTTCGGACTGATTTTATTACATAGGGCATTAATTTATACATATTTTAGACATCGGACATATTTTATTACATAAAGCGTTAATTTAGACATATTTTAGAGATCGGACATATTTTATTGCAGAAAGCGTTAATTTAAACATATTTTAGACATGGCACACATTTTATTACATAAAGCGTTAATGTAAACCGATTTTCAGACAGACATATTTTATTACATAAAGCATTAAATTAGACATATTTTAGAGATCGGACATATATTATTACATAAAGCGTTAAATTTGATATATTTTAGACATCGGACATATTTTATTACATAGGGCATTAATTTAGACATATTTTATACACCGGACATATTTTAATACATAGGGCATTAATTTAGGCATATTTTAGAGTTCGGACATATTTTATTACATAGGGGATTAATTTAGACATATTTTAGAGTTCGGACATATTTTATTACATAGGGCATTAATTTAGACATATTTTATACAACGGACATATTTTAATACATAGGGCATTAATTTAGACATATTTAAGAGTTCGGACATATTTTATTACATAAAGCGTTAATTTAGTCATATTTTAGAGATCGGACATATTTTATTACATAGGGCATTAATTTAGACATATTTTAGACATCGGACATATTTTATTACATAGGGCATTAATTTAGACATATTTTAGAGTTCGGACATATTTTATTACATAGGGCATTAATTTATACATATTTTAGACATCGGACATATTTTATTACATAAAGCGTTAATTTAGACATATTTTAGAGATCGGACATATTTTATTGCAGAAAGCGTTAATTTAAACACATTTTAGACATGGCACACATTTTATTACATAAAGCGTTAATGTAAACTAGTCGCCTGACGATTGCACTAGCATGAAACAGACTGTCGCCTCAAAGTGCTGACTTCCATTTCCACTTATATATATATATATATATATATATATATATATATATATATATATATATATCTTTCGTTAAATATGATAGACAAGGAAAAAGTAATTGCTTATTACTAAAATTTTCCTTCACTGTCATATTTAAAGAAGTTTAAACGAAGGATTTCTGTCTAAATCCCCCTCTCTCTCTCTCCATATATATATATATATATATATATATATATATATATATATATATATATATATATATAGAGAGAGAGAGAGAGAGAGAGAGAGAGAGAGTTAATTTAAAGAACAACAGATTACTTCAAGTTTCCATTATTATAATTTATTTCCCGAGATATTTTGTTTTTCTCTCGATGTTCAGACTTCACTTTCAAGTGCGAAAAAATAAATTTAAAATTTACACATTTGAAGGGCTGTATTAAGCTCATGTAAGGTGATATAAAGGTTGGTGTTGGATAGTGTGAGAGACATGATATCGATGTCGCCTTATATAATTTTAATACTGCCCTTGAAGAGTGCAAATTTAAATTCATTTTTTCACCCTTGAATTTGAAACCTGAAGATCTAGAGAAAAATAAAATCTCTGGTCAATAAATTATAACAATAGAACCTTCAACTAGTCTGTTTTTTCTTTAAATTAAATTATTCGCTCTGACTTAACATTGAGCTCTACGGATTTCATCCTCCTTGGGATTATCTATACGGATTACAAAGATTTTCTTTACTTAAACATATATATATATATATATATATATATATATATATATATATATATATATATATATATATATATATAGGGGAAATAAAATGTAAATGTATAATGTGGTCAACAGCAAACGGAGACAGTCTGTTTCATGTTCAAACTTATTCTTCATGCTGTTCAGTTTAAAAAGCCCTGGCGATTGCGTTCAAGTTCCGTGATGACCTCAGGGTACCCTTTTATATACTCCTGATCAAAAATTTAAAACTACTTGAAAATTTCTTTAAAATGACTGTTTTTCATAGAAAAATTTTAAACATTTCTTACTTAAGGTTACTAATTTTATAATCTAAAATGTTATTTAGACAAAAAATTTTAATCGGAACATTTTATTGAGAAATTGACATTTTTATAAAATGAAGCGTTTTACACTTGATCGAAATTATAAGACCAGAGACAAAAATTCTATGAAATTGTACGAAAAGTGTACGAAAACATTCAACAACCAAATTTAATAATGAGTTCTACCTCCACTGGTTTTGATGACTTCAAAAATTCTTTGAGGCATGCTAGAAATTAGTGTTTCCATTAAGGTGCGAGGAATATTGCTCCAGCTTCTGAAGATAGCTTCACGAAGTTCATTTTTTGTTGAATATTGTTTGCCATTTCGATAAACATCTCTTGCCATCCATCCCCAAACATTTTCAATTGGGTTCAAGTCCGGTGAGCATGCAGGATGTCTCAAGAGATGGACCCCATTTTCTTGTAGAAAGGTCAAGGTCCGGCATGCAGCGTGGATTGCAGCATTATCCTGTTGGAGTAACCATCCATCCCCACACAAACGATGGCCCTCCGTCACCAACGATGCTTTTTGTAGCATACCAACTTAACCAGCCGCTGTCTGACGACCCTACACCACCTGGAGCTCCATCTGTAAGAAAATGCACCCCATTCCATTAGTGACCTTCCACTACAATGACGTGTGGAGAAAATTTCAGGAGGTAGGTTTTTGTTATGCCAATATGGTTGGAAGGCATCAGGACCATCTAGATTGAATTTTTCTCATCAGAAAACAGGACTTTCTTCCACTTCTCAATGTCCCATGTTTGGTATTCACAACCAAACCTTAAACGGTTCCCTTTGTTCATGGAAGCAGCCAAGGAATTTGTTTGCGCTTTTTATTTACCCTGCCTTTTTGTCGTGTCGTCTGATGGTTACTGGACTGCAATCAGCATCTGTGGCTGTCTTAATTTGACGAGAAGAAAGTCTACTGGCTTTCACAACAACCCATCTTATTCTCCTACTCAATGCCGGGAAAAGTTTTTCGGGCCTACCAGTAGACTTTGCGTTTCCATAATTCGCACTGTCCTTTAGAAAGTTGCAAATCACAGTTTTACTGCGATTTACCTTAGCTGCGATCGCTCGCTGTGACAATCTTTGATTATGGAAATCTAGAATTCGAGCACGCTCAACTTCAGTAAGTTTGCTTGCTTTAGGCATGGTGACACCATTACGCAGTGATTGCTAATCTCTAACTAAAAACATTGGAATTACCCTAGATCTAACAATCTATACCCCCTAGTCTTGTAATTTTGACCAAGTGTAAAATGCCTCATTTTATAAAAATGTCCATTTCTGAGTAAATTAATCGGATTATAACTTTTTGTCTACATAACCTTTTAGATTATAGAATTAGTAACTTTAAGTAAGAAAAAGTTTATAATGTATTCATGACAAACAGTCACTTATAAAAATATTTCAAGTGGTCTTAAATTTTTGATCAGGTGTGTATATACATACTCTTTATTCCTGGCATTAAGCACTTTAACCCATGCATATTCCATAGCTTAAAACTATATTTTTATCATATATATATATATATATATATATATAATTTTGCGAATACATCCATTTAAAGTTAACTGACCTGTAATAATGTTAAGAATCAGGCTAAACGATAAAAATGTGATAGTAGGGTTGAGTTTAAGTCCCCCCAAGCACAAATAAAATAAAAACGCCAAATATTTAGAGTAAGACACTATAGAATACTTAGGAAAAAGCCAACTCTTAACAATATTAATTATGAACAACGCCACAATGTGCTAATCGTATTCGAAAATTAAAAACATCCCTACCACACACTAACAGATACACATAATGCACACACTCAATTAAGTTGAAAAATCAAATCAACCTTGATGATGCCTAAAGGTATAGCCGAAAACGCTCGGAAAGATAAAACATTTTGAGAGTTTTTATACACTGTTTGTCCAGAAAAAAAGCTCTTGTTCGAAAACAAGAAAAATTAAATAAAAAGTTTAAACGTAGTACTTTGTCTGTCGTTTTTCATGAAACATGCATATATATATATATATATATATATATATATATATATATGTATACAAGTATAGGACTGGTATATACGGAATAAATTCCAATAACCAACGATTATTATTCTTAAAAGAGTGCTCAATACAGAGTAGACCAAATATAATCATTTATTTAAATATTTAACATAAATATGTTATAAAATCACTACAAAAATAGGCATTTTGTTTCAAAACCTCCGGTGTCTTATCAAGTGATGATTTATTCTACATTCAACATCATCACTTGATAAGACACCGGAGGTGTTGAAACAAAATGCCTAGTTTTCTAGTGATTTTATAACATATTTATGTTATAATATTTAAATAAATAATTATATATATATATATATATATATATATATGGGGGTCTGCTTGCACGGTTTAAATTTTGCTCTGTTTATATGGTAAGAGTGAGGTGTATCGGAGATAGGGCTTTTGTTGCTTTCCTATCTGGTTAGATGTTCGACGCTGCATTGTCTCAGTCATTTGAACAAATTATATTCATGCGGTAGACGTCCGAGATTTTAAAAGACTTTATATCGTTGCAAATGCTTTCTCTTATTTTTCCTCGAAGCAATTGATTAATAAGACGTAATTAGATTTTGAAACATTTTCTGCATTAATGTAATTTTACGATGACTATAATAGAATTTTATTTTGAAACCAGAAAAAAAATTACTAAACGTTAATTATTTTTTTCAAGCCGTACTTTTTAACATCAGCGAATTCTTTCTTTCAAATATTTTAAATTAATAATCTCTGACACAGGTTGTAAGTTACCAAAATGAAAAAGAAAAAAAAAACAATTAAATGAAAATTTTAAAACTGAGAAAATGATATTAGAAATAGTTTAACAGTAAAACCACGAGATGAAAGGATAATTAGCAAGAATTTTTAAAACTTTTTGACAGCACTATTTTTTTTCCCTAAAGATTCGTAGTATAAAAGAAGAGGTTATTCTTTGTAATGTCACTCGTTTCTGTCTGCATGGGACTTTACATGCGTGTATACAACATACCGCGTGCGGCATAAATATTTACCCATTATTTAGATATAAATTGATTTGGTTGTTATTGTGTAGCGAGATATCAGCCTCTATATGTTATTTAATGCCAAATTGTAAATAATTTAAACACGTTTATAGTTTCAACTAAATACAGAGTGTCCATAAAGTTCGTGTGAACTTTTTAAAATTTATAACTTCATTTGTATTTGCGATCGAAATAATCTGTAAAAATGTTATAAAGTTTAATGTACCTAGTTTTAAGTATAGCTAAAATAACTAATGTGATTTCAGGCATTACTGTAAATCAGTTGGCAAATGTTTTCCGTGAACTGCAAAATCGTATTACCTTTTGTATTGCTAATGATGGAGGACATGTGGAAACTTGAATAAAATTCCGAACACTTTTGATAAAATTATATATATACATGTTTGTATATATATAATTTTATCAAAAGTGTTCGGAATTCCATGTTCTGTTAAAACACTTCCAAAATATTTAAAATTGTGTTCTTGTTTGATGTTTACATCTGCGGTTTGTAACTCGTATATTTGGGCATTTTCAGTTGATGGTTAGTCCTTTTTAGTACACTAGTCAGAAAGGCTAATGGCTGCCAACAGTTTTGTCTATCGCTGTAAGATCTGAGGGACATCAAATTATGTCTCAAGTTAGAAAAACGGTGTCTTAGAAAAAGAGAAATTCCATACAGGATTGAGGAAAATGTGTATATTTGAAAATAAAATATCGAAAACGGTCCATAAATCTGCATTTTAATGGTTTTTCAAATATATTTGAATACCGCTGCTCTCCGTGTATATATATATATATATATATATATATATATATATATATATATATATATATTTCATAAAATACATCTATTGTATGATTTAGTAGACATCATCAGTGATGTTTCTAGCCGAGATTCATTAGGGGTTTCGGATCTTTCAAAATCATACCTCCTCTCCACGGTGATCCAGCCGATGCTGATCGGGTATCGACTTGTGTACATTCCGCCAGCTACAACTTCTTCCATCTTCTAAACTACACACCATACAACTCTTCTTGGCAATTTATTGTCCAATCCCGAATAACTTCCGGTTCACCAGCAGAATTCACTCTTCCATAAAAAAGGAAGGTAACATAGCCACAATTTCTATCTGATCAGGAATATGGCAGCGTGCTTGGCTTGAAGTGATAAGTACAGATTTGCTTCCCCTCAGAGACATATACACACACACACGCACACTCAGAGAAACACACTCAAACATCATATTCTGCTTACACTTATCTCCATTTTCATATATATATATATATATATATATATATATATATATATATATATATATATATATATATATATATATACAGGGTAATTGAGAAGTAACTCCTCTTTAAAAATACTTATAATTTACGTATCAACTATAATCTTTACAAGAAATGGATATGAGATGAAAGCCTTTAGCATAAGGTTTTGTTCAAAATTCGATATGGGCAACAGATTTTGATAGCAACTTCTCTAGCCGCCCAGAAATTGTGTCATTTTATTTCACTGGAAGCTCGTGTGGTACGGCAGGCATAACTTCGTGTATTCGCCCTTCAAGTTCTTCCAAAGACTTTGTTTGTTAGAGTAGACTTGGTCCTTTAACCAGTCCCAAGGACAAAATAATCAGAGGGATTTCTGACTGGACACTCATAGATAAAATAGAGATTTACTTTTCAATGACCCGTGTACACACACGCACACACACACACACACACAGACATATATATATATATATATATATATATATATATATATATATATATATATATATATATATATGTATATAAATTTAATTAGAAAATGATTAAATTAATATTTGCTCTGGTTTGATATTGCGTTCTCTGGATTACATCCTCCTTGGGATTATCCATAAGGATTACCAAACTTTTCATTACTTAAGTGTATATATATATATATATATATATATATATATATATAAGTTTGTAACCCTGGTTATCGCCAGACGATCGCAAAAGCGAGAAACCCTGGGTCACAAACTTACTCCAACTAAATATGTTAACTCTATCACTGTTATTGAGCTCTTTCCAATAAGTACCGCGTATATTTAATTTATAAATATATATATATATATATATATACATATTACACACACACATGTATATGTATATATATATTTATATATACATACGTAGTTTACACACGCACACACACACACACACACACACACACAAACACACACACACATATATATATATATATAAATATATATATATATATATATATATATATATATGTATATAAATTTAATTAGAAAATGATTAAATTAATATTTGCTCTGGTTTGATATTGCGTTCTCTGGATTACATCTTCCTTGGGATTATCCATAAGAATTACCAAACTTTTCATTACTTAAGTGTATATATATATATATATATATATATATATATATATATATATATATATATATATATATATATATATAAGTTTGTAACCCTGGTTATCGCCAGACGATCGCAAAAGCGAGAAACCCTGGGTCACAAACTTACTCCAACTAAATATGTTAACTCTATCACTGTTATTGAGCTCTTTCCAATAAGTACCGCGTATATTTAATTTATAAATATATATATATATATATACATATTACACACACACATGTATATGTATATATATATTTATATATACATACGTAGTTTACACACGCATACACACAAACACACACACACATATATATATAAATATATATATGAATAAAGACAAAAGAAAATCTTTCATCTTCAGATGGACTATTAATACAAATATAAGTATTCTATTTTGAAACAAGTATTTGTAAATGAATGTAAAATATGTTTAATTTTAAGAAACGCTAAGAAATATATCGGACTACCGAAAAGTCAAGCTGAATTATGGAGGATGCTACATGATGCAATTAAATGTCTAATATACAAATGATATTATTATTTTAGCAACTGCATACTGTCTAAAGAGGCCTCGATTCAGTAATACTCTTAATAATGAAGAATCTGTTGCGATGCAATACATTGTCACGACTTCCTTCAGCAGCACTCTTTTGTTGAGATACCATTCAGCGAACCCTAACCACAGCTAAAAGCATGTGGATTAACGACAGTTAACGTGCTTTACTCGTCAACCTTCACCAACTTATAACCTGCATGCAAAACATGATATTATAAAAACAATAGCTATAAAAACAATAGGTATAAAACAAGATGCTATAAACACAATTGCTATAAAAAAGATGTTATAAACATAATATGCCATAAAAACAATATGCTATAAAAACAAGATTCTATAAAAACAATAGTTATAAAACAATAGTTATAAAACAAGATGCTATAAAATCAAGATGCTATAAAAACAAGATGTTATAATAATAGCTATAAAAACAAGATGCTATAAAAACAATAGTTATAAAAACAAGATCCTATAAAAACAATAGCTATAAAAAAGTTGCTATTAAAACAAGATGCTATAAAAACAATAGCTATAAAAACAATAGCTATAAAAACAATAGTTATAAAACAAGATGCTCTAAAAACAATATGCTATAAAAACACGATGCTATAAAAACATTAGCTATAAAATCAAGATGTTATAAAATCAAGATGCTATAAAAACAAAATGCTATAAAAACAAGATTCTATAAAAACAATCGTTATAAAACGAGATGCTATAAAAACAAGATTCTATAAAAACAATAGTTATAAAACAAGTTGCTATAATAACTAGGTGCTATAAAAATAAGATGCTATAAAACAAGATGCTTTAAAACAATTTGCTATAAAAACAATAGCTATAAAACAATGGTTATAAAACAAGATGCTATAAACACAATTGCTATAAAAAAGATGCTATAAAAAGAAGATGCCATAAAAACAATAGCTATAAAAACAATAGTTATAAAACAAGATGCTATAAAAATAATATGCTATAAAAACACGATGCTATATAAACGAAAACAAGCAGATATAATACAGAAAATACGAGAATGCTTAAAGAAGGAATTATAGGACCGATCATTGTGAGAGCAAATACTTGTAACGTCCCAGGAATTTACAAGACCAACTCCGAAACGGTTATAAAAACTACCGAAACTTTTGAATGACTTTCTCTGAATTTTAAGGGACCGCTTCCATCGAAAAAGAGGAATAAGTAAGTATTGGCGATTACTGACGTGTAATCTCATTTTCTGTTCGCCATCTTCAATCTATATATAACAGCGATTGCTGTAAATCAAGTCCTTTGGTCGCGTTTTGCTGTTTTCGGATTATCTGCGCACATCCAATCTGAGTGGAGGAGCGACAACATTTATATTAGAGCATGCCAAGCAATTCTTGCGGGAACAGAGGATGTCCTTAAGTAGGACAACGCCGTACAACTCTCAAGGCAATGGCCAATGCGAAAAATGGAAAGACATAATCTGGAGGACTACACAGTTGTTTGCGGCTAAGCATAGGTGTTCGCTAGACCGTTGGTCTTAAACGCATTTGGAATACTTCTCGGCACGGCAACCACTGGAGCTGGTCTTCCCTTTCCCTCGACGAAGCTCTACAGTCAGATTTCTCCCGTCATGGTACCTAGAACCGTGGTGGTGAAACGCCGTGTTCATCAGAGCACGCACAACATCCTTGTGGACGAGGTAGATCTAATAGAGAAGAAACCCCTTGTTCGATATCCAGACAGGAAGCAAGATGCTGTGTTTCTAAGAGAATTGACATCGGCTATATATATATATATATATATATATATATGAAGAAATATAGTCTTAAAGTTTGCTATATTTATGATTGCATCTAGCATGAAACAGACTCTCGGCTCTAAGTGTTGACTTCTATGTTCAATTTTATATATATATATATATATATATATATATATATATATATATATATATAGAGAGAGAGAGAGAGAGAGAACTACTATATATATATATATATATATATATATATATATATATATATATATATATATATATATATTGTCATCCACAGACAGACTGTTTCGCTGTATCACAGCTCATCAGTGTGGCTAGACGTCCGGTTGCCTCTGGCTAGAATCGAAAACCGGCTGAATTCGCGTCAGTCGGAAATTTTACCCTGAAGCCGTTGGCGCACGGCAGAGAAGAAGGTGAATTTAAGCGTATTTATTTTTAGATAAACACACAGTGACTGAGTTCTCCCTATATATATATATATATATATATATATATAGGGAGAACTAATATATATATATATATATATATATATATATATATATATATATATATATATATATAGGGAGAACTACTCAACGCCTGGACATGAGAATTAAACAGCATGTTCCCACCAAGATCAGGAATCACACCTTATCTTTGAAGGGACGTGTCCCAAATACCTTTGGTTCCGCCATATGTGAGCACCTCTTAAATAACAGAGGGCGTGCGGCTAACTTTAGTGCTGACTGGTTCACTGTTCTGTCCCGGTCGCACTCGTTATTTCATCTCAAGGTGCTGGAGGCACTTTATATCGAGTCCCGCAAGCCTTCCCTGTGTAAACAGCGTGAATGTTTGTTGGGGCTCGCTGCCATTTGTCTCTAGCTTCTTGTGTTCATTTTCCCACCTTCTTCTTCTCATTACACATTTTCTGTTGTTTTTAATTTAAGTTAAATCTCCCGTAGAGGCCTGAAGAGCAGGAGCGAAACTGTTTGCTTCGCTTTTAACATGCCTTGCAATATTAAGCTACTCACTTTTATTTCTGTAATATATATATATATATATATATATATATATATATATATATATATATATATATATATATATATGACCACAGCTCAATTAGATCTCATTTAAATATTCATGGAGACCTACTGGACACTATTCGTAACATACTTGTCCACAACACTAATATAACTGCATCATCTACATGTAAAAAAGGCTAAAAATAATGGAAGCCTTTTAATAAGCGCCAAAAAACAACACTTAATAATATTAACTTTGAACATGGACATAATATCTTGACCGTGTTTTGAAAAATGAAAACATTTTATAAAACATACATACAACAAACTATTTCTTATTTAACAGTTAAAATATTTAATCCTTGAAAATGGCTAAATGTAGAGCCAAAAGCTCTCAGTTAAAAAGAACATTCGGACAGTTTTTATATAAATTATCATCCGAAAAGAAAAAAAAATATTAGATCGCATGAGTAATTGCATAAAAACTAAATAAAACACCTTGTATGCCGTATGCAATGAAATGTGCATGAAAGAAGGATTGCTGCCTAAACACACACACACACACACACACACACACACACACACACACACACACACACACATACACATATATATATATATATAACTTCATAGTAAATTGTCTATTCAAAGAATAATTCCATATAAGTGAAATCAACTTATATCCTTGGGGGCTCAACTGGGATAATGTAAACATCGAGTTATGATTGCGAATAAAAAAAATGTTGAATGTGGAATGTACTATTATCGTACATTGTTGTACTGTTATTAGATGTATTTTGTGATTGTTGATGAAGCATAAGTAAATGACTACTAGTACACCAGGCTGTTTGTGAATATTTAGATATAGGAAAAGAAGAATCAGTATTTGTAAGAGATCACGTGATGAAATGTAAACAAAACAATGGTTTCCCTTTTAGGAGATGTCTTTAGGAAGAACTAGATCTTGAATCGGTTTTGTTATTTCGTTTATTTTGAATTTCTAGGGATACAGTAAGTAACAACATTTCCAATAACATCATCTTTATAGAATCAATAAGCAGTCGTCTTATACTACAGGTATAGGATAAAAGTCATGAAAATTTGCAATATTGTTTTCTTTGACTTATCAAAATGTCGCCTTATACGCGGAAATATGCGGTATATGCTGTTTAATAAATTCATGGAGCGTCTACTCAGATATGAGTATCCACTAAAATAGCGTTGGAAGTGATTATATATATATATATATATATATATATATATATATATATATATATATATATGGTTCTTCTTCTGATTGCAGTAACAAAAAAAATGAGTTCAATAACTACGTTGAATAATATTTTTCATAGATGATATGATTGAGTTCCCCTTTCTTTTTTGTTTGTGCGTTAACGGGCAAATTCCTTATTGAAAGATATATATATATATATATATATATATATATATATATATATATATATATATATATATATATATATGTGTGTGTGTGTGTGTGTGTGTGTGTGTGTAAAGAAATGTAGTTTTAAGGTGTACTATATTTATGGAATAAAGTGCTCAATATCTGACATAGAGCGTAAGTAAATATAAATATAAAAGTGAACATTGAAGTCAACACTCAGAGGCGACAGGCTGTTTCATGTTAGGCGCAATCGTCAGGCCGCCTGATATATATATATATATATATATATATATATATATATATATAACATTGCTTCAACCTCACTTTTCCCTGAAATCGCCTCAGATTCTGAAACTTCAGGGTAAGTACAATCGATGCCCACCTTTCATACAATAAATCTTCTTTGATTCGTTTACAATGATATTCCTGATATATTCTACAAAATATATCCACATTCTACGATGAATCTATCAACGCTTCAAGTATATCATCTTTGTGTACAGAATTCCTCAGACGGTAGTAAAATACATTTATATCGACTTAATGTACGTATACATGTTAATAACTATTGCTCCAGTAAGCCCGTCCACTTTGCCAGCAAAACTTGTAGAAGTTCCCCAAACCGCCAGCTCTTCCACCGATCATTCACTGGAAGAGGAAGATGATGACCTTTTCAAGCTAACACGGCCATCATGTCGGCCAAGGTAAGACGAAGGTCAGTTTATGATATGTTGGCCCCTTGCGGTTTGGCCATAAATGTCCATTTGACGGGTATAACCTGAATACGGCGCAGTCATCAGCACAATCACAAACCGTATTCTGACAAGTGAATCATTGAGGTCGGATTTATCAAGTGAAGTCGGCACCTGATAGATTGAAAAATAGCCACAATCATATATGCGTCGGGCGAAATCTTAAAGATTTGATGATTTTCGACCAGGAAGGAAATAGTTACTAAGTTATACTAAAGAGGTCTAGCAAATTTGCTAATAACATATACTTGGTTGATTTTGGCATCTCCAATTTTTATTTTGTATGTTGTACTGTTCCTTTTGCTGACAACCATTCGTTCTGTCTTCTTGTAAATTGATGCTTAGTCCTTTCTTCTCGCTTTCCCCCACTATCTTTTGTAGAAGCTGTAGCTTCCTTTCGGTGTCGTCTATGAAGAAATATCGAACGTAGTGGTTTTTGCTCTCTAAATCCACACGCATACAAAAGATAGAAAAATTCTACCCGGGTAGACGAAATAAAGGGTTTGGTTTGAAATTCTAATCATCTGACGAAGGCAGGAGCGTACAACGGTCGAAACGTCGTAAATATGGCAATTTAAATAGTTCAATAGTTACAATGAGTGAAGCTTAGAACTGGTGGAATCAAGGAATCTAGATCGTCTGAACACTTTCTATGGAAGTAGCGATAGGGTAGTGAGAGGTTTGCCCCATCCCGCCTGTGAAAGAGTTGGAGGGTGGGAATTAATTTGAAACCCAAAAGGACTCGGAGACATGTTTGCACTTTCTCTGTTTTGGAAGTATATTTGAGTACTTTGCAGTCAAATCGCTAGATCAACGCAAAAATCTAGAAAACGTTAATGAATTGATTGATTTGTTTTTTTTTTCTTACGGTTTATCACCCCGTTGTAGGTTATTTAAAGCCGAAAGAATAATTTGTTACTGTACGCATGCCCAAAACAAAGATCTTCAAACAGATATCTTTTCTGGGCTGCCTGTAACAGTCTTATATGATCACTTTAATATGATAACTTTTATATGATTATACATGGTGTCCATAAAGTTCGTGTGCACTTTAAAAAAATTATAACTTTATTTGTATTTGCGATAGAAATAATTTGTAAAAAGTATTAGAAAGAAGTAAATCTATATTTTTTAAGGTTTTATTGCAATTTTATTTAAGTTTCCACATGTCCTCCATCATTAGCAATACAAAGGGTAATACGATTTTGCAGTTCACGGAAAACATTTGCCAACTGATTTACAGTAATGCCTGAAATCACATTAGTTATTTTAGCTATACTTAAAACTATGTACATTAACCTTTATAACATTTTTTACAGATTATTTCTATCGCAAATACAAATAAAGTTATAATTTTTTTAAAGTGCACACAAACTTTATGGACACCCTGTATATGACTCGAGGGGTCAATCCCAGTGTGCGGCACCTTTGGAAACATACCACGGGTCGACCCAAGCGTTTTGAGTGAAATTGGGTACACATAACATTTGAGTGCCGTCGATAGCTGTGCTAGTACGAAGTCACAAGTCATCGTGGCCGAGGGCTTGACTCTGCTGGCCTTGTTCAAATTGTTGATCACGCTAGATAACACAATCATTCCCAGAAACTGTAACTAAGGTCTACCCTGGTATAGCTGCAGTATAAACCACAAATAACCATATATAAATATTTGTTGCAAAATAAAATCTTCAAATTTACCTTGATAAAGTCAATCGGAGTACGAAACACGTTTGATAAGATAGGTTTTACTATATATATATATATATATATATATATATATATATATATATATATATAGACCAGAATTTTTCATATTTTTCTTAATGATTATATATATTTCTCTCTCTCTCTCTCTCTCTCTCTATATATATATATATATATATATATATATATAGAGAGAGAGAGAGAGAGAGAATCATTAAGAAAAATAAGAAAAATTCTGGTCGAAAACTCAAGAATTCTATATAAATCACATTATCAGAAAGATCTCGCTATCAGAGTGTTTATTCATATCTAATATTTCTCTCCTACTATCAACATCATATTATTTAACAGTGGATATAGAGTGTTAAAATATTTTTTTAAATAGAAAATTGCTCCGGTAAATTCCAGCCGCGTGCAACACGTGAAGGCTCGGAATGAACGCTTCTATTAAAAAAAAAAAAAAAAAAAATTACAACGTAAGAGTCAAAGCATAAGAAAAAAAAAAGAACAGGTGAACTCTGTGGATGTTGAATAAACATAAACGCGCCTGAACAAGCGCCTGCATTAGGGATTGTCTTGTAGACAGGTAAAATTGAATACGAGTGGCCAGCTAAACATATATACATACATATAATTATATATGATTTTAAATGATTTTAATATGATCATTTTATGTATTGAAAATAGCCACCCGTTTATTCAGAAACCAAGCTCGTATCGTTTCGTCACCACCGGGCAGACCCCGATTGTTCTCATGTTATGATGAACGGTTGCACTGTCAATGAAGCTACAGAATTTGAACGTCAGTTGGTTTATTTCAAACTTTAAGTAGAATAATTCAAAAATACGCTCTTAAGTAGGCGCCCGAGGGGGGTCGCCACTGATGTTATTTGACTGTTGGAGTTTTTGGGTACCCTGGTGTATAAGTGAGCCAGACAAAATGAGCTGACTCATTTTATAGTTAACCAATAGAAGAGTTAACCAATCAGAAGGCTCAAAATATTCAATTTACGTGTATAAAGGCGGCCATGTTTTTCCCGAATATGCACAGCCAGCCTTTGATATCGAAGAATTACGGAACAGCTTCTGGTGGTATTGGCGATATAGTCAAATTCAGTAGAGAGTCTGACTCGTAAGTGTTAATCTTTAACGTTGTTTCATTGAACAGATTACATACTGCGCTGGATTCTATATTCATAGACTATGGTGAACATAGACAACATTGATTTGGTTCATCATGGAGTTTCGTGTCTTTCAACATCATACTCCCCATCACCAAGTCGACCCAATCAGGGGAGATAAATCCCTGACCCCCCCTCTTAATAAAACGCTAACAGCTACTCTGGTCTTTTAATGAATTAGACAAAGAAAGATCACATTTTCCGTACACCCGATTGGATATTTGTAACAACCAATCCGCTGCGCGAACTGTTTTTTAAATAGTCCACGGTGGGGACTGGCTTCTTTTCTTTTTTCGGTGGATAGCAGTTTCAATGGATAACCGAGGAGGTAATCTTAATGTTCCTAAAGTTAACCCTTTTCCCTAAGTATTGTATAGTGTCTTACTCTGAATATTTGCCATTTTTATTTTATTTGTGCTTTTTTTTAGGCGGGGGGACTTAAACTCAACCCTACTATCATATTTTTATCGTTTAGCCTGATTCTTAACATTATTACAGGTCAGTTAACTTTAAATGGATGTATTCGCAAAATTATATATATATATATATATATATATATATATATGATAAAAATATAGTTTTAAGCTATGCAATATGCATGGGTTAAAGTGCTTAATGCCAGGAATAAAGAGTATGTATATACACACCTGATCAAAAATTTAAGACCACTTGAAAATTTTTTATAAGTGACTGTTTGTCATGGATACATTATAAACTTTTTCTTACTTAAGGTTACTAATTCTATAATCTAAAAGGTTATGTAGACAAAAAGTTATAATCCGATTAATTTACTCAGAAATGGACATTTTTATAAAATGAGGCATTTTACACTTGATCAAAATTATAAGACCAGGAGTTATAAATTGTTAGATCGAGGGTAATTCCAATGTTTTTAGTTCAGTTAGAGATTAGCAATCACTGCGTAAAGGTGTCACCATGCCTAAAGTATTGTATAGTGTCTTACTCTGAATATTTGCCGTTTTTATTTTATTTGTGCTTTTTTTGAGGCGGGGGGACTTAATCTCAACCCTACTATCACATCTTTATCGTTTAGCCTGATTCTTAACATTATTACAGATCAGTTAAATTTAAATGGATATATTCATAAAATGAAAATGATTGTCCATAAACATGCCGTATATTTTGACTGTACCCACAAAAAAAAAAAAAAAATAAAATAAAATAAATAGATAAATATATGAAACACCATAATATTCCTTAAAATTGATTTAAAACTATTTACAAATATATACTCATCATTTTATTACCGAAACGAGGAAACCGTATTTGAGTATACGCTCTGTTAATTTATTCAAAAGTAGTTTTTTTTCTCCAACGGCCTGAATATACGAGAAATCTTATTATAGAAAAATATATCTTATCCGGCAGGATTCCAATCAGCGTAGCCCTTGGCCGAGGAAACCGTCATTAGATCGTGGCTGAGATTCTCTGAAACTGCGTCAGATCAAACGACGGTTTAACCTGCCAAGCGGGTACGCAGTTTCAAATACTACCAGAGAGCGCAAATTTTACTTTAATAATATTTCTCGAATATTCGGGCAAGCAGGGGAAACTAAATAAAAATACTATTTAATAAATAAACAGAGCATCAACTCAAATATGGGTACCCATTAAAATATGAGTACCCATTAAAATATGGGTATCCATTAAAATATGGACAGCCATTAAAATATGGGTACCATTAAAAAGGACGTTTAAGTAATAACATCAGTTGTATTAATAAACGAAAATATCTATCACTTCTTTAGAAATAAGTTAGTCGTCGGCACCCGCTTCCATCCGATCATCGGGATCGTCATTCTCTCTCCCCGTTCCTTTCTCACCCCTGGTGGTGATGGCGGAGATGGCTGTGAATCAACGAGATTTTCACGAGACCATTCACGTGAATTTGATTTTGGTAAACAACTCTTCGCGTCGGAGTAGCCGACGCACTTGAGCAGAAGCACCTTCTTCGCAGCACAATGGGGATTGTGGCAGGTGAGATCTGGCGAACCTGGTTGCATCGGGCTGTCGGATGCTTAGTCTGTCAAGATCCGCCTTGATTACGACACGAATGATCATTGAGATCATGTAGATATTTGCTTATTCCGCCGTTGAGGTCTTCGGGGTTGATCACATTCAGTCTGGTCCATCCTCCATGATCTTACTACCATAGTCGGCCCTACAGGAGTTGAACTCCAGAAGATTTCACTCTTGGGATCAGTGGGACGCAAAATCCCTCTACCATAACAAGGAACGATCATATATATTATACCCAATGTCTGATTGAACAGTTCGTTATCAAATATACCATTTTGACTTAGTGATTACTTTAATGAAAATAACATAAACGAATCAAAAAATATTACAAAAAAATAAAAGTGTAAAATTATCATTATACCTGAGAGAACATTTTTTATTCTTCTCTTTGCTAAAATTAAATATCTGAGAGATAAATAAAGGAAGTAATTCAATACTCAACCATCAGTTAAAAAAAAATGGTTAAAGACAAAAAAATAACCATGCGACACGAAACATTTCACCTACAAATTTCAAAATACAAATTTAAAAATATGCCAATAAAAATGGTACGTGGCTACAATTAATAAAGAAGAAAAAGATAAAAGAATAAAATTCTTGGAAAATGTTATTAAAAATGATAAATGACAAGAAAATAAATAGACGATACTGAACCAATAGACAATGATATATATATATATATATATATATATATATATATATATATATATATATATATATATATATATATATATAATATATATATATATAATATGATAGTACATGAGTCTTCGGTAAACCGAATGGAGTCTTCTGAGTCACTGTATGTTTATATAAAAATAAATACGCTTAAAATTCGCTTTCTTTCATGACGTGCGCCAACGTCTCAGCGGTAAAATCGCCGACAGACGCCAATTCAGCCGGGTTTCGACACTGATGTGCTGTGATACAGCGAAACAGGCTGTGGATTACAATATGTATACCTTAATCATATATATATATATATATATATATATATATATATATATATATATATTATTTTTATATATATATATATGTATATTACTCATATATAGTATTCATAAATTTATATCTTTAATATAAATACATACATTTTTCAGATATATATATATTATGCATATATATATATTCATATATATATATTATTCATATACATATATATATATATATATTATTCATATACATATATATATATATATTATTCATATATATATTATGTATATATATTATTCATATATATATATATTTATTCATATATATATATATTATAATATTCATATATATAATATTCATATATATGTATATGTTGTTCATATATATATTATTCATATATATATTATTCGTATATATATATTTTTTTCATGTATATATATTATTCGCATGTATAATATTATTCACATATATATATTATTCATATTTATATATATATATTATTCATACATATATTCTTCATATACATATATATATTATTCATATATATATATTATTCATATATATATCATTCATATACACAGATACATATATATATATATACACACATATATATATATGTATATACATACTCATATATATACACATACCCACTCATACACTCTCACTAAAATACATACCCACATACAATCACTAAAATTTTGCTTTTTATACCCGGAGTTATATTTTCAGGTTTCTTTTTGAATTTGTAGGTCTGATGAATTGGTTCATGATGACGATTCCAATGTAATAAATTATAACAATGGAATATTAGTGTTTCTAGTTCCGATACGAATACAGTCTATACACCGGGGTTGAATAATACATCTCGTTGATTCAAATAGATCTATACCTCCATATAAGGTAATTTTGGATGTTGTGTACTATACACACACACACACATATACACACACACACATATACATATATATATATATATATATATATATATATATATATATGAAGAAATATAGTCTTAAAGTGTGCTATATTTATGGGATAAACTGCTCAATATCAGAGATAGAGCGTGTGTAAATATAAAAGTGAACATAGAAGTCAACACTTAGAGGCGACTGTCTGTTTCATGCTAGTGCAATCGTCAGGCTGCCTGACGATTGCGCCGACAGTCTGTTTCATGCTAGTGCAATCGTCAGGCTGCCTGACGATTGCGCTAGCATGAAACAGACTGTCGCCTCTAAGTGTTGACTTCTGTGTTCAGTTTTATATATATATATATATATATATATATATATATATATATATATATGCAAATATAAAAGAACGAAGTGTAAGATTTCAGCATTCAAAACATTAATTTAAAACAGGGCTCAATACAAAAGTCGAGCCGTAAATATTTATTTATTATGCAGTGTTGCATTAGAACATGCACATACCCACTACAAAACTGTACATCTTGTTTCAGCGTTAACAAATTATTTAACGTTTCGTCTGGTGGGAAATCCAGATGCTACTCCATGTAATATATTTTAACGTTTAAACAAGATGTACAATTTTGTAGTGGGTAGGTGCATCTTTTAATGTTACACTGCACAATGTATATTGTTTCTCCTCAGTGTACCTTTCATTAGTCATAAATCTAATTTAATTAATAATTTAATATAATATCATTTAATAATATCATTAATTTCGTATAATATTTCATATCACTAATATCATTAATTTCATTAGTCATAAATCTAATATCACTATGTGCAAGGACACATGGCACAGTGGATAAAGGCGTTAGCTAGATCCAGTGACAAGACCCAAAGAGTGTGAGTTCAATACCCGGTTAAGGCGGTGTAGAATTAACAGGAGATAACTGATAACCGGCATCCATTAGACATATCACGTGGAACTAGAACAGTCTACCCTAGAGTACGAAATAAAGGGTTCAGTTCGACTTTCCAACCAACTGGAGAAGACCGGAGCGTACAACGGCTGAAATGTTGTAATAAATATGGCGACAAAGATGAGGACAATAGTCAGAATAATGTAAGTAGTGTACTGATATACGACTATATAAAAATAGCTAAATATTCAATCTAACTTTTGTAAATGTCCCCTAAACAGGATGTCGGTGCTTATTCAGTTAAAGAAAGCATATTCCGGCTTCTTTTGTTCTCTCACGGAAGTTTGAAGCCGTTGCGCGTCCATGTGCATGTAGACAGCTAGTAAATAAAACGTTAGTTTCCTGTAGGACTGCGTCGTCATGTAACAACCGGAAGTGAACACGGTCACTCCCAATTACATATGAAGACGACTTCCGTTTAAATTTGACCCGAAAACGTGCATTAAAAGAAGCCACAAAGAAGAGACGCCGAAAGATTTTAAACAATGTTAATACAAAACGGGCGAAACAAGAAAAAAAATAGAGATCGCATTTTTTTAAGCCAATGGAAAGTCTTCAGTATTCGTAAACGCTTTCCGTTGAAATTGCGTTTGAAGATAAAATGATATATGAAAGACAGTAGACAGTATAGAAACTTATCAACACGAACATACGTCAGGCAACGAAAAACTATATCCACTCCAATTACTATCCAGCACATCACATCATTAAAATTATAACGAACTTTACAGATTGATGCACGTTTCCTGATATTATCGTATCTTACTGGTCTCAGTTAAAACTGACCACTATCTTGATTCCATATATTTAAGCTATGTTTCTAAAGTATAATTTAGAGAAATGAAAATTTCACTGAAATATACTGAACAATTTCCAAGTTTTCGTGTGAAATCAATAAAATTTGAACTTTAAGCGAAATTATAATGAAACTAATACCAGAAAAATACGGCTTAAAATAATAGAATGCTAACACTACTAGTAGAAGACACATGGTCATATTAAAAAACTATTAGTATGTGAGAAGTTTAGATGGAGCCGTAGTTAGTACAGAGGGCCAATTTTACGAGATAACATTTTTAAAAAGCGTGGAGTGAGCAGTCATGGTCAAATGCAAAATAAGTAACAGAAGTTTCCAACAAACAGAATTTACAAAGTTTTCATTAAAAGGATATAGGAATAGGGCAAAAATATTATATGACAAGCAAAATATACGCAAACAAATTAATAATACTAATAATAATGATAATAATAATGCTAATAATAATAATGATGATAATAATAATAATGATAATGATAATAATGATAATAATAGTAAAGATAATAATAATAATGATAATAATAATAATAATAATGATAATAATAATAGTAAAAATAATAATAATGATAATAATAAAGATAATAATAATAATAATGATAATAATAATGATAATAATAATAATAATATTAATAATGCTAATAATAATAATAATGCTAATAATAATAATAATGATAATAATAATAATGCTAATAATAATAATAATGATAATAATAATAATGCTAATAATAATAATAATAATGATAATGATAATAATAATAATGATAATAATAATACCGATAATAATAATGATAATAATAATACCGATAATAATAATGATAATAATAATAATGATGATAATAATAATAACGATAAAAATAATAATGATAATAATAATGATAATAATAATAATAATAAGTTCTGACCAGTACAGCCCACACTTTACGAAGGGCTTTATCTATGTAATTATTTTTTAAATTTTTTTGCAGTGGAAAGTGTCATGATGCCATTTCTAACCTTAGGTCCCTGGGCGGGACATGGAAAGAAATGTGTAAACGCCAGATATCAAAGGAAATAAAAATAATAATAATAATCCTTTTTCGGAACAAACGGCATTCTTCCACTGGAACAGAAGGGATGCAGGAGGGGTTCATATGGCTGCAAAGATCAATTACTGATAAATAAAATTACTCTGTAAAATTGCAGGAGCAGACGTAGAAATCTCAGTGCAGCGTGGATTGATTATCGTAAAGCCTTTGGCAGTGTTCCACATTCTTGGATCCTTAAGACTTTGGAAATGTACAAAGTCTCCCCTGTGGTATTAAATTTCCTTAAGCACAGCATGGGAATGTGGAACACCAAACTATACCTTAGTCACACCAGGGGCACTGCCATATCCAACCGACTAAATATCCGACGTGGAATCTTTCAAGGAGACTCTCTGTCTCCCCTTCTGTTTTGTTTGTCCTTAATCCCCATTACGCATGAACTGAGCAACAGTAGCTATGACTACAAAATAAATAACAAAATATTCAATCACCTACTCTACATGGATGATCTCAAACTCTTTGCCAAAGACGACAATGAGTTGAAGGGCCTCCTTAATATTGTAAAATACTTTAGTGACGACATAGGTATGAGCTTCGGATTAGATAAATGTGCTAAAGTAACATTCAAGAAAG
>OZ038496.1:12103034-12258034 GCA_964036315.1 Acanthosepion esculentum | reverse complement strand
CGAAATGACCCAAGCGTTATGGGTGAAATTGAGCCAGAAGAAAATAACCAGAAACGTTTTGACTGAGGCTTTGAGAATCCTGGCCTTGTTAAACTACTCATAACACCAGATTATGCTCTCTCTCACGTAAACTCTAAGTAAAGTACGCTCAGATATAGTTGCAGTATAAAACATAGCTTTACAGTGAAGGTGTTCTAAAAACATAATTACGCCTGAAATGGCGTCTATTACAGTGATTAGTATGCCACCAGCTATCGATTAATTATTATTCGGGATATTTTTCAGTGTTCTTTTTTTAGAGTTTAACAGTTAATATATTTTTCCCGTGATAGTTTGCATCTAAATCATTCACTCTGTTTTTTACTTGTTCAAATTTAAAGCATTATCCTCGTTACCACTTTTCTGACTAGACTATGAAATGTGCACTTAACGAAACGAGAGAAATGATTGAACCGTTTCCCTAAAGTTACTTTTCTTCTTTGTGCCGTGTCCATTAACGACATGGGCTATCATGGTTCTTCACTACTTCCAGTTATTTGTATTTCTGAGTAAGGTTTCGCTTTTCACTGCTATTGTTCTGTTATTCATTTATAAAAGCTCATTGTGTAAGTTAGTCGCTGCTTTCCTCTTACCGTCAAAACGTTTTGTGAGTGTCAAACTCTACAAGCCGTCTTTCCTCATTATGTGTCAGAGATTTATATTGTCTCTTTCTAAATTCTATGTCTTCTGAGTGTTAAACTTTCCAAGTCTTCTTTCCTTATTATGTGTCATAGATTTATCCTGTCTCTTTCTTATTATATATCTTCTGAGTGTCAAACTCTCCAAGTCTTCTTTCCTTATTATGCGTCATAGATTTACATTGTCTCTTTCTTATTATATATCTTCTGAGTGTCAAACTCTCCAAGTCTTCTTTCCTTATTATGCGTCATAGATTTACATTGTCTCTTTCTGATTATATATCTTCTGAGTGTCAAACTCTCCAAGTCTTCTTTCCTTATTATGCGTCATAGATTTACATTGTCTCTTTCTGATTCTATGACTTCTGAGTGTCAAACTCTCCAAGTCTTCTTTCCTTATTATGCGTCATAGATTTACCCTGCCTCTTTCTGATTCTATGACTTCTGAGTGTCAAAATCTCCAAGTCTTCTTTCCTTATTATGTGTCATAGATTTACCCTGTCTCTTTCTGATTCTATGACTTCTGAGTGTCAAACTCTCCAATTCTTCTTTCCTTATTATGTGTCATAGATTCACCCTGTCTCTTTTTGAGTCTACGTCTTCTGAGTGCAAATCATTCAATGTTTACGCGGAGAATCTCAGATAATTAGAAGTCCGACCAGGTTTAATTATTGGCGGCCACGATCTTAGCAAAACAAGAGATACAAGTGACATAGCGTTGATAGCAAGCACAGAAAAGAAAATACTGCAAATCCTTTTTCCTTCAGAAAATCCTTATACACATTCAATGGTATTTTCAGGATCTTTCGGTAGAACTACATTCCTGTTGCCACAAGTGTGTTTTTCATTTGTGATAATATTGTCCCAACATTCGCTGCCAAAGAGGAGAACCGATAGTCCATAACACTACAAGACTCTTTTCTTTCGTTCTAACGAAATTTTCCTGTCTGTCTTTCTTCGAAATACGAAAAGCAAGCCATTCTTCGTTCTCGCAGAAGCTGAAGTTTTTAGCTCATTTACAACTTTGCGAATTGCGAGTAACTGACCCCTGGGTCAGCTACAGAGTTGGACACTATTGTGCCTCCACCTATCTGAATTTCATTATTACCTTGGTGCATTGAAGGTGATTGAAATATTTTATAGGTATAACCTAACACTGAAGTGATTTCTTTGGCCTAAGCTTCTTACCATAAATTTCAAACAGGCAAAGATCAAAAGTCATTTGAACCTATAATAATTTTTAATGCTCATTCCACTTGCCTGTAATCATATATATATATATATATATATATATATATATATGTGTGTGTGTGTGTGTGTGTGTGTGTGTGTGTGTGTGTGTATGTGTATATATATATATATATATATATATATATATATATATATATATATATATATATATATATATATATAAGAATATATCGTTAGTTTACGAAACATACGTTGTTCTGGTATAACTTTATGTCTATGACTAAACAGCATAGGCAATACTAATATTAATATTATCAGTTTTCTTATGAGGAAACATTTGACATTCATTGACCGAGCAGCCAGTGCTGCTTTTGGTTGAAATTTATAAAAAAATCTTTCTCTTAAGACAATATTTATAAAAAAAATATTTCTCTTAAGACAAAATTTATAAAAAACATCTCTCTTAAGACAAAATTTATAAAACAATCTTTCTCTTAAGATATTTGGTAAAACAGGTCTCTTAAGTCCAGTAACTATTCTCACTCTTTCCAGTACTGGTGGGGATTTCCTACCTACAGTTTTATTTGAAGTAGTGTGGACTATCGTATCTTTCTCTTGTACTTTCATGTGCATTCCATTTTATTAGGTTGGTGCAAAAATAATGTCGTTTTTTGACGTTCAACTTCATGTGAGAAAACGACATTATTGTTGCACCAACCTAATAGTTGTTGCTGCTGTTAATAATCCTCAAGAGATTTGGTTTGTCTTATTCGATACAGTTCTTTGCCTGTGATTCTGTAATTCCAGTCCACAATTCTAAAAGAATTATGCTTTATGCCATGACCCTCAAGGTTCATTCGCTCAAAGCCATATTGATCTTAGAAAGCGATCGTATACAGCTGACAGTTTAGTTATTTCTCAACGGGTTTGGCGCCTTATATGACATCCATGCGAAAGTCTCGAGCTGACAAAGCTACTTAGGAACATAACTCAAGATTTCAGGTTTCCGCTTTTGTTATTGTAGAGGTGTTTTTGGGAACAACACCTGCTGCATTCTATGTTCAATTCATCCGATATTAAAATTGTTATAACTGAACCATACATCAATGAACTGGTTTATATGGGCATAGATTCACATACTCTGTTGCAAATGACGACGTAGATTTCGGATGGATTTTCTAACCTGCATCCTCTTACGTCACATATATGAACACTGCCAATGAAAAGTTTGCGACCTCGCTGAATTTTTTCTCTATGTTTATTGCAATAAAATAGTAAAACATCCTCCTGGCTGCGGCGTTATTAGACAAAATGTTGTTCTGCAACAGGATAATGATCGAAAAGCAGCCCTAAACTGTGTACAAATTATTTAAAATCAAAGACAGATAAGGCCCGCTCAGTCCCCAGATCTTTCAGTAGTTGCACTAATTTGGGACGAAATTAATCGTGACATTCAAAGTGTACTGCCTAAGTAAGAGGTGTTTACACATTTACATTCTGCTTGGGAATCTCTTTTACCAAGATACTCTTAGAAGTTACTAGAAAGGATGCCAAGAATTTGGCCTGCAGTAACAAATGCTTGTGGCGGATTCTTTGATGAATAGAAAATAGAAATTGGCTTTAATTGAAATTATTATTTTATATTCATTTTAATTGGAATTATAATTATTCTGATTTTTTTTTATTGCATAATTGTATGCAAACATAGAACAAATATATTTCTTTAAAGGCCTGAAACTTTTTTTAATTTATAAGGAAAAGTATCAATGTGATCACAAACTTTTGGTGGGTAGTGTGTGTGAACAATTTAAAAAAAAATCAAATATATCGGAAAAAAACCCAAATGAAATAGAAAAAAAAAATTTATGAACGCGTTTTCTCCGCATCTGACTTTATTTTGCAACATGTATTTATGAATACTTCTGTTCATAAATTATAAATTCATTTTGTCTTATACATACATACTTACATGCATACATACATACACACACACACACACACACACACACACACACACACACATATATATATATATATATATATATATATGTGTGTGTGTGTGTGTGTGTGTGTTCATATAAAGAGAATAAACAGTCAGGTATAGATTTCACAGTTCTTTAACATTTATTATTTATACAAGTGCTTGATTCAACGTAGAGAATAAGATTATGATATTTTTGTTTAAAATACTTTACATCGCGACACAGAAATTTCTATCTTTCGGAACTGAAATCTGTTATATTATTCAAGCGATGTTGTGTAACTTTTGATGAAAATAATTTACTTTTGGAAACAGAATGAGATTTTATTTAAGAGTTAAGAAGAAGAATGGGGGGAACAAGATTTCAAAACCAATTTGAAACTTCTTTGACCGATGAAAATACAGGTCAAAAGTAAAGAAGAAAATGAAAAAAAAATGTAGGTTCGAGTTTAGTGTGTGTGTTTTATTCAAACTGGTTTAAATGAACTGTCATTTTTAGACGTGTCACCAATTACATCCGGTTAAGAATATGATTTTTAATTACAATAAAATAATCAGATGGATGTGTATCCAACCAAAGGTTAATTTTAGGTTTTTATTTTTTAAAATTATTATTGTTTATACTTTAGAACTATCTTAAAGGGCTTCTGGTATGATCAAATCAATTTTATATATTATATTATTTTCATACTAAAATATTCTACTTATTATATTTAATGGGCCATAGTACATGGCAATATTAAAATTAAAATCAAGTAATTAAATAAATATTATATGTACTATTATATATAATACATTAATGGATATATAATTCTAACATATAGGTTATTTTTAGAAAAGTTCTTGTAACTATATTTTAACGTAAACATTGTACAATGCCTACAAATTATAGTTAGTTCATTTTGTTGATTTAATAGATCATTAATTTTAGGAAACTTAATAATATGTAGCTTTTCATGTAGACACAGGGGAAATGGGTCTTTTAATGACTTACAATTTCTAGTTATTTAATATTTTCCATTTTACTGTGGATTTTTTTAATTTCTTTTAAATACCTGAAATATTTTGAGAGGGATGTTCGGTTTCCGTAACCATTTTTATTAAAGGAAGAAATATGTTAGTACCATCTTCGTTTAAAAGTTTTTTTTGTGCTTCCAACATAAAATTTCATAACATGTGGGTTTTTAGTAGATGAAATTGTTCACTGGTTAACAATAGATTCAATGACATTTATTTTCCAATGGACAATTTATGGTATTACTAAAATTACATAATTTATAGTTAATATTATTGTTTTGTTTGTTTTAGAATTACTATTATTTTTATTTAGCTTTAAATTTTTATGTTTGTTATCATTTTTTCTAGGTTATCAGTACAACTACAATTTAATTTTAACGTATTTTTATTGAAAGTCTTGCTAAGAGGATTATTATTTGGAAAAAGTTTTGCAATCAAAACAAGAAACTTTTGCCTTAACTTACTGCTAACCATTTGTTTAAATGAGGGTGTATACCAAATAATTTTCTATTTCTATTTTTTCTCCGGTTATTGTAATTATTTTTTCTATATTTAATATCAGGGCATTTATAGCCACAGTTTTTAAAGCATTATTATAAAAATTGGAATGTTTATAAAATATGCTTTCGTTGGTAGTGTTAATACTAATTCTATATTCTATTGATGAGGGTACGTATTTTATTATTGATGGAAGATGATTAGACTTCGGGTGGATATATAATGGACTAGTATTTGTTTTCTTATATAGTTGGTATATATTGTTGATTAAATCTATTATTACATCGAGGAGGTTTACCTATTTTAAATTTGTATTGATAGTAACTTTTAAGTTTAGCCTTTTCAACTAAATTTCACATAACTTCAAAATTGACAAAATTAAATCTAATGCATAAAGAGTTTAACTCTGTATGTATTACCTTTCTAATTTTGACAGTTACTTGAATTCTTCACAACCATGAGGCCATCATCCCTAAATATACTGTGGGCAGTAAGTTTGTATAAAATAAACAGTCCAAGATCGGAAGACCATGCACAGTCCAGTGATCCCATTGTAATTTAGGAGAGATCGCAAAATGACAACATTTACTAAGAGCTACAAAGTACAGGAAACCATGGAGAGCCATGATCGCTAGTTTTGAGGAGACATGGCACATAGAAGACATGGTGGTAAATTATTTCTGATGCTTCTTTGTACTTTGGTTGTGAATTACAGAGGGCTACTCATAGATTTTGATAATTAATAACAATAATTGTCCAGGAGAAAATAGCTAGGAGCACATTCTTGATCCATTGACTAATATATATATATATATATATATATATATAGGGAGTGAAGACAGTTCAAAACTGCTTATAAGGCAATGATTGTCTTAAAAAGTACTTACATATACGAAGGTTGTTTGAAAATGCAATTTGCTTGCTACGAAAGAGTTTAAGCTAGACCTGGGAAACTTTGCATGCATCCATTTCAGCTCCACTTATTAATAACGGTATTGTTTCGTTCCAGGTAAACTGACACCTGACTGTTCGAAGAAGACTTAAAATGTAACTAGTTTATGATTTCTCTTGAAAATGGACAAAATTTGGCATCGTTGGGGTATCAAGTACCTGCAGAAAAAGGGTTATACTCCCCAAGTATATTAATGCTGACGTAGTTGCTATATTAGGGAATAACGCTTCTGCTTCATCAACAATGACAATGTTGGCAACAGAATTTGGGCAGAGAATAGAGAATGACCCAAAGTCTAGACGTCCTACAACTGCCAGCACCGAAGAAAACATTGATCATGTTCACTACATGGTGAGAGATGACTGGCGATTAAAAATAAATCAAATAGTCAATGCACTTAGCATATCCCGTGATTTAAGTATATGATGCACAATGAACTTGGCATGGCGTAGGATTTTGTTCGTCGGCTGTCACGTCTTTTGACACCTGATCAAAAGCCCACCAGGCTGATCACAATACGCGAAAATCTGACATTCTTTGGGACAGGTCCAACTGGGCTCCTTACACAGAGACAAAGAAACAATCCAATACTCCTCAGCTGCTCCAAAGAAGACCAAAGTCGTTTCATCTGCAAGGACGTAATATCCTCAGTTTTTTGGAGATGAAAAATACATTGTGTTTTAAAGAGGTCCACACCATCGAAGGTGAGTACTATATCAACTTGTTGACACCGATTAAAAGCTTATCAAGATCAAACACACAGGAAAACTGACAAAAAGAATCTTGTTTCATCGGGACAACGCTCTAGCATACGTCCTTGCGTGACTGTTGATTTGAACTGGATGATTACCGTCCCTATTCTCCGGATTTGGCACCATCTGATTATCACCAGTTCCCCAAAATGAAAAAAGAAAAAAAACTTGAATCGGATCCAATATCACAGTGATGATGAGGTCATATCAGTTGTTGACCTTTGTGACCAGCAGGATGAAAGTTTCTTCACCAGGAGGATCCGAGCAGCGTAAAACTGTTAGAAGTAATGTGCGGATCGCAAGTGGGGGCTATATTGACAAATATACCTCATTTGGTAACAATCCATCAATTGGTTTTGGTTAGCCTTTGGACTTTTCACCCGACCCTCGTATGTTGATAAATTCCTTTCTTCTGCGTCTTTCTTTTTTTCGAGCAGTGGATTAGATATAGAATCAAAAGTAAATTCATAGTTTCTGATATTGACAGTGAAACACATGATTTTCTTGGAGTAACTGAGATATCCGTAGCGGAGACTTACCTCGGAGACCCAAAATGGCTAGAGTCACGTTTATGTTTGGAGTGTGGAGACGGCGGATTGACGAGTTTTAGACTGAAGGTGAATCGCACAGAAATTCGCATGGACGGTATATTTATTTTCTAAAATTACAAAATTGTGGCACAAGTTCGAAAGGGGAAGTGGGAAATCAGTTCGTCATCATTGTCTAACCTAGCCCTAGTTAATTATAGTCACGGCCCATATATTCAATACAGTATGCTCAATCATCACAAGTACTCGTCCATCACCTCCCAATGTTACATGTACCAAAACACCACATATTCTCAAGGGACCTACAAAACACCCCATGATGTTAAACTTTATAATGTTCATAAAGTGTCTTTTGCAAGAATATATAAAAATTCCATGAAGCTTGACATGATGAGGAAGGGAAAGAACCCGAAAACAAAACTAAAAATAAAACAAAAAAAAACATGTAAGTAGGACCCGTCCACCCTCAAAATAATAAGAGAGGTCACTCTATTCTGCCACTCGACAGAATCAAGCAGCACGCTCACTAATGAAATGCGGAAGGGAAAAATTAAACAGTGGAGTGGGAAAAACGAAGTCCGACCCAGCCGAGATGAAAAAAGGGGAAAAACAAACTGGGGAGGTTGGACATCTCAATATGGATCATAACAAAAGAGAATGTCGGTGACAGGCCGGGAAAAACACTTATTCACATTAACTAGGAAAATATAAAACAGTCTAACTTAGCCAGGGGATGGTTCACAGGAAACCGCCCCGTTGTGTCCAAGGGAACTTAAAAGAGAAAATCAAGGCTAGCCCCGGTCAAGCGAACCAGGCTTGCCACAGATACCCACCGTTCATGGAAATCTGTCGATATCAAACGCTTTCTATCAGATCTGATCTTCAACCTGAGCTGATGCCCAAACAATCCAACCAGATCCTGATTTGAATAACTCTCATATCGCAAGATCCCCTCACGTAGCGACATCAATACCACCATTCTTGCCACGGCTAGCAACGTGAGAAACACCATCCATTTCCATCCCGGTGAACGTGAGCGACAAATTGTCAATGGCGTACGGGAGATCAATGGACACTAGCCGATCGGAAGCAATATGAACCGTCAACTCGCCGATATCGTCCCAGAAAAGGCACACCTGAGGACAATGGTAGAAGGCTTGCGAAGCCGTTTCTTCAATACCATGGTCACACCGATTACAGTCGGGAAAATCTGCTCCGCCCTATCTGAAGACTACGTCATTGAGAGGTAGCAAGTTATGAATCAATCGCTAGGTAAGCGAAAACTCAGGTTTGTCGAGGTAGTTCGCCGCTGGCGCCTAAGTCCAGAAAGAAAGCAACTCTGATGTCGACAAGCCGAGCCGGCCACAAAGGCTGTCCTTCGTGATCCCCTCCACTAACTCACGATATAATAGCCTACGAGGCAGTGAAAGATCACTGAACTGAGGAAAAACGCTTAAGACCATCTGACACTCGAGGAAATTCCAATTGTTTCCAAGGCTTACGATGGCGCTTAGGCCTGGAAACTGAGAGTCTGATAGTAATGCTAGGGAAGGCGACCCTGATACTCCTCTCCAAAATCGAATCTTCCGTCAACGCGCGGTGTAGGAACACCAAACTTGGAGCCTGGCGATGGAACGTACGGCATTCCCAGCCCCCCATGACAGGGAAATTAGTCAACAGTCTCTCTACAAAGAAATACTTGCGACCACCTCACAAGAGGGAAGCCAGCACGCGATCGAGCGCCTTCCTTCTGATCACGCAGAGAGGAATTACAGCCAAACGATAAAGGATATTCGGAAACACGTAAGGGGCACACGCCTCCGCCTTACGCTTCGACGGCTGTTGTCTGCCGTCGAAGCCAAGACCGAACCGCCGCTTCGGCCTTCTTCAGCTGGAGACTGGATTCGAAGCACACTCCAAGAATAGGGACTGGTACGTCTGTCCAACTAAAGGTCCCCGGAAGCGTGATTCACTTCCAGGCACCTAACCGCAAGCCGGATGACTTGTCGCGATTAATTTTGGCTCCCGTCACCTCTTCGTATCGCTTAAGCGTCTTCTGTACTACCTCCATGTCGCTACGGCACGACATGAAAATAGACTCATGATTGGCGTGCGCTGGAACCATGGTGCGACCTCCAGGGACAGCGATTCCGTGTAGGGCAGGACTACACGTCCTGTTCCTTAGCCGGTAAAAGAGGTTTCCAAAGCCAAAGCTTAATTAAGGGTAACAGCGGACCACAGTGACGAACCTACCGGGACAGCGCAAAAGCGCTCGATCGCTTCCCAATCACCTGTACCACAGCATGGGGGAGCAATAAATGAGGCTGACCCAATTGCTGGTCGGGTTCGAATCCGGCACCCTAAGGACAGCCATCCGGTAGTGATGGTCGAACTATCGAATTTCTTGGACTGATCTAAATTGTTCAGCGCAGATTGCTCGTTGTCTTCTACATCCTCTATGATCGTGCGGACCAGAAGCAGATTGGTTTGCATCGTTCGTCCTCTCAAAACACAATTCTTCTCGGATCCCAACAAGCACGGGAAAACTGACTTTAAACGCTCCGTTAGTATCTTGTCGAAAATCACTAATTCTGTGTTTAGCATAGTTATTGGCCTATAATCAACTAAATACCGCCCAACACCAGCCATGAGATATTGAATTAGCAACGACGTCTCACGAAAATTTAGGCTTCAGTTGTTGGATTTTTTCGGTACCTTGGTGTACTAGTGAGCCAGCCACAATGAGCTGACTCATTTTATAGTTCATCAATAGATTTAACCAATCAGAAGGCTCAAAATATTCAATGCAACCTTTTTAAAGGCGGCCATGTTTTTTCCGGAATATTCACTGCCAGCATTTGATATCGAAGACTGAAGAATTACGGAACAGCTGCTGGTGGTATTGGCGATATAGTCAGATTCAGTAGAGTGTCTGACTGGTGAGTGTTAATCTTTAACGTTGTTTCATTGAACAGATTACGTACTTCGATGGATTCTATATTCATAGACTATGGTGAACATGGTCAACGTCAGTAAGGCTCCCATATTTTTCTCTGTGACAAAGAGATGTCGAATTTTATAATGAGTTCAATGGTAACTGCGTAACCAACTCAAGGAACCTCCGGCCAGACAAAAAACCCAAACCATATTTTCTATTAAATGAGTGTCACATGAATTTATATAAGTATGTTTACATTTTTATAAAACGTGATTTCTTCTGATGAGAAGAAAGCGAGCAAAAGAAGGGACTAGTCATCAACTACAAGAAGACAGGAATTAGGGTAATCACCAAGAGAAAAATGCCTAGATACGAGTGGCGAATTGGAGCCATAAACCTCTAGCAGATGCAGAAGTTTAAATATCTGGCAAGCGTTTTAATAGAGGATGGAAAATAGGGTACCGATATCCGAACACGTATTGGACGAGATAAAGAAACATTCCAACAGAGAAGCAAGGAGCTGAGAAACGGGTGAAACTCGTTAAAAAAACAAAGAATAGAGTGCTTGATGCAGTATCCATCCTCTTGTATGGCAGTGAACGCTGGACAATCTCCATAGGAATGAGATAAAAACTGGAATCAGCAGAAATGTGATCTTCGAGAAGGATGCTGAAAATTCCATAGACGGAACGAGGAAGCAACGAGGATGTCTTAAAGAAAATGCCAAGAGATAGGACACTTCTACTCTGAATCAGGAAAGGGCAGGAAAATTCCTTGGATACGTAATGAGGAAGAACGGCTTGGAAAAATTAAGGCTGATTGGGAACATTCAGACCGACAGAGATAAGGCGGCGCAGGGAGCAACCTACTCGTATGAATGGACGACGCAACGGAGCCTTAGCAAGGGGAGATAAACTGCACTGGGCTACAAATGGATAGGGGATTTTGGAGAACAATAATTGTCCATGTTTTGAATAAACGCGACACATAAATCAAGACGACGGCATAATCTCCATCGCACTTTTAAGATGATTTAGGATTTGCTAAACTTAATCTTCGCGGGAGAGGGGCATTTTAAGAGATAAGGGAAGGCAGTGAAGACCTTACCTGATGAACGTGTAAATGGATGGGAGAACGATGTGTGATTCCCTTAGCATAGGGAGAAAATCTGCAAGGAGTCACACGAGATAGAGTCTGTTGTGAAGACCCATGATTGCCTACATCCTCAAGGGAGGCGGCACATAGATAAGATGATTCAATGAAGCTCTCAGTTGAATAGTTCAAATCTTGCTATTGGAAAGAACTCCCCGCTCTGCTACTCTATTCCAAAATGATATTGCTGAATATTTTTTCTCATAAATCTTTTTGAATTATTTTCTTATTTTTACTTTTATTTTCTTAAGAATTTTTCTTTTATAAAGTCAGAAAATAATGACAGGTTAAAAAAAAACGCGAAATAAAATAAAAAAAACAAAAAACAAAACAAAACAAAAGTGAACGTAATGTTGACCAAGGGCAACTAGTTTTTTTTGTTTAAGTAAAAGTAATAATTACCCTCGGATAAACATTTTAAAAAGAAAAGAAACTTATCTAAGATAAAAAAAAAAACCAATACAGAAAAAAAAAGTTATTCGTATTTGGAAAGGAAAGATTTTTTTTATCTTTCATACTTGAAATATAGAAAGCGTTCTCATGAAGATTTAAATTATTTTCTACATTAATATATCTGTCCAATATATATATATATATATATATATATATATATATATATATATATATATATATATATATATATATATATATATATACCGCTCATATAGTGCTGGTGTTAATAAAACAGCGCTCGGTGTAAAACAACAGAGTTATTAAGTGTATATATATATATATATATATATATATATATATATATATATATATATATATATATATATATATATATATAGTTATTAAGTCTCTCTCTATATATATATATATATATAGTTATTAAGTGTATATATATATATATATATATATATATATATATATATATATATAGTGTTCAAGCCTTTTTATTATATCCTTACTCTGTAGTGGACATTGAGTTCTACCTGGATTCTATCCTCTTGGAATTAATTTTAGACATATATATATGTATGTGTATGTATGTATGTATGTATGTATGTATATTTATATATTTTACATATATGATTGCATATATATGTGGATATTTACCACTAATATTATATATATATATATGTGTGTGTGTGTGTGTGTGTGTGAGTGTGTGGGTGTATGCATGCATACATATATATATATATATGATGACGATGATGAGGAACTCCTCCGTCGTTTTCGCCACATGAGTGTCTTTCAGTTCAGCTTTAATCCTGTACCTGACCCCGTCGCCTTAATTCTCTCCCCAGTGGACTTTGTGTTCAGGTGGAATAGCAAAGAAGGAACTGCAGAGCTGAACTGCAGACTATCCACACACAAGATTTGTTTAGCGTGATGAAGGCTTGTGTAGAACCAGCCACATTTATTGGAAGTGCTGATAACAAGGAGTTGGTGCAAATATTTGCCGCAAATACAACGAACAACACCCCTCAGGTTTCATTATCACGGAGTTATACCTCTACGGAACTACCAGTGCACAGAGGTGTGCAGAGCCTTTCGATGGTATATATATATATATATATATATATATATATATATATATATATATAATATCGAAGAGGAATGGACACTATGAAGTTCTTCTGTTTAATTGACCTTATGCGATTCGTGAATTGGGCGACGCTACAGGTGGGTTAAATTACCCTGTCATCATAACGGGAGAAAACCAGGTTGTTGGAAGTGTGGCATGACTTGTCATCTCGTCTCTTCCTGCCCAGAGAGGAGTCCCTCCTAAGTCTTCGAGGACAAAAGATTCCCGACCAAGATGCAAACCATGTAATCTTCGCACAATGGTCATACGACGCTCCAGTGTAAGATGTGTCCTAATGACTCAACAGCCCCACCACAGCGCACGCCCCGTTGCACAGACCTTTTTGCAGGCCCAGAGGTCCTTCCGCAACACCAGCCAAATGAGTGATGCTTCGTTGTTACTGAGACACCGCAATACGGACGCACGAGGCCACAGAGAGTTAAACTCCTCAGTCGTTAAACCGAGATCATCCCGTAGATTATCTCGGCGCCTCTACCCCGCAGTAACACATGATATAATGCCTTAGAAGACAGTTGTCGGGTGTTGGAGAAAACTTCCTTAATCCGTGTGAAATCTTTCAGAGTGAGTCGACACTCGCGATAGGAATACGACGGGCCTTCATTTCGCCTTTATATACGCTTTTCATAGCCGGAAATACTTTCATAGCATCTTCCTTCCAGAAGAGTCTGTTACCCTCATCTTGCTGACAAATTTGATCCGGAAACTTGAGCCGCAACATCTGGAAGCAACAGACCTGAGACGAACCTTAGAAGTCCTGTCGCCCCACAAGAGGTGAAACAAGTCTCGAATCAATAAAATTAGCTCGGCGCACGGTAGTGGAAGTACCAAGAGCCAGTAAAGCCGGACGGGGTAGATGTGAGAGGCACAAACCTCCATCATCCATTTTAAAGAAATCCTCCTCCGAGACCACAGATGAAATGCAGTATCGGCATTTTCTCTGTCTTCCAACCAATAGTTCTCCAACTGGATGTCGGGGCCAGAAGTCGACTATCTTGAGAGGTAAGTCAAGTAATGGTCTAAGAAGAAAAACTCCCTTCTACGCACCCAACCGCAAGCCCACAGACTTGCCACACTTGATCTTGGCTCCTGTTAACTCATCATACCTGCCGACTTAGTCAATCTCAGCGGTGCGTTTCACGAAAGCTGTCACGTCGTCGGCATACGCGGAATACATTGGTCGCATCAGGGAGGGTAATTCCGTGTACGACCGGATTCGCCTTTAACTTGCAAAGGGAGGGCTTCAATGGAAGAATGTACAAGGTCGGCGAAATGGCGAATGGATCTGGACAATATAAAATGTTTCGACGTTACGCCATTCACTTCCACCATTTCACCGGGATACCGATACAAGAGACAGATCCAAGATCAAAAGTACGGACCAAAGCCGGACGAATCTAGGACAGGCCCGCGAAATAGATAGTCAACCCCATCGCATACCTGGGACTGATCTAAATTGATCTAAATGGATCAGCTCGACTTCAATGTCGACTACTTCTACGATCAAGCCTACCAGGTGAAGGTTGTCCTGAATAGTCCTACCCTTCACAGAGCAAAGGGCCCAATAAGACTAGGCAGGACAGCCAGCAAACGGTTGGCTAAGACCTTGGCCAAAATCTTTAACTCTGTATTTAAAATAGTTAAGGGCCTGAAAGTATTAATCCCATCCAGTCTGTGTTTATTCTTGTGAAGAAACTTGATCACACCTCTGGTGAAGCTTTCGTGAACATTCTTGTTCTTCATCAATTGGTTAAAGTCCAGTGCCAGCAGATTAACAAACACGTGCGACTGCTTCAAGTACATCTCGTAGCAGAGTCCATCGATACCCGGAGTCTTGTCTCTGCAGAAATATTTTAACGCATCCGAGATTCCTTCCTCCTTGATCGGACCCGAGCACCCAGCCGCTTCAGTCGCCACGAGACGAGTAAAGTCAGCTAAAATAGGTGTCGAACTGAGTAGGGTTCAGACCGGGCTCCCTGGTAAAAAATATCTTGAAAATAAGATAAGACAGCCTCACATATGTCGTCCACAGCGTCAAGGTGAAAAGCACAAACGAAATAAAACGAAAATAAAATACAAAAATTAAAAAGGCAGAAAAAACAAGTCCGACGCAAAAAAATAGTCCGACATTAAAAGAAAGAATAAGAAAATGAAAACAAACTCTAATGTAAAAGCAAAAATTAAAACAAATTCGGCTGCAGCGGAAAGAAAGTAAAAAACGAATAACATGATCAAGTAAAGAAAAAAAAGGTTGTCAAAAGAGAAATAAAAAAAAAAATAGCAGAAAAATGCCCAAATGAGGGCCCCTCGTATGATCAAACGCTTGTTTGAAAAAAAATTGGCAGTGAAGAGACAGGATCCTGTGGCAAAAATCGTCCATACTTGTCTGAAGACGATTCTAGGCGTCTGTATTTGGACGAGTCCAAGTCCTCCTCTGGAGAGGTGTGTTCATCTCCGCAACATACGCCATGAAAATAATAAACAAACACCTCAAATTCTCGAGGCCCTACATATCAAAAGCAGCCAATCAAAACTGAACAAAATTTATTTGACCAGCATTTAATGCTGTTTTGCATTTCTACCAATTTCCGGTCAGCTCCCTTATATTGGGACGCTTGTTTGCAAAAAACACCCCATATCTACAGCGGATAAATTTAAAATTTAAAAGAAACTATAACAGAGCGCTTTCATGCGCATTTTCAAAAATCACCATCACATCAATCAGAAGTAGAACAATTTTGTCTTCGTAATTCACTCTTGAGGGCGAGCTCGGAGGAGATCGAAAGTACTTGGGTAAGGAAAAACTAGGACGTTTTCCTTGATGAATTTTAACTTAATATCAAGAAGCTAATTAGTGAAACAAAAAGGATTATTATAAAAATAAATAGACATAATATGTCTATATTATTCAATGGAAGATATATATATATATATATATATATATATATATATATATATATATATATATATATATATATATATATATATATAATCATCTGACACCATAGAATAAATATATTGATTTAAAAAGAAATTTCGACCTTCTTTTTTTTAATAATTTTTCCTTAAGAATTCTATGGGCCAGAAGTAAATAGAGATTTACTTGACCCCCCCTAACTGAATCGGTTTGTTACTTGGGGACCCGAGTGAAAACACTCGGGCCGCTGGTTCAAGCTGGTCTTAACTGGCCACAGCTGGTCCAAGCTGGTCAGAGGCGAACCAAGCTAGTCGTAGCCGTGATACCACCAACACAGGGACGGATCCTTGAGCCAGAAGTAAATATATAGGGTTGGAATAAAAGATCGTAATTTCTATCATTAGGTAGCGTTTGAACACGCGATTTCACTTCATTTGTATTCTGTGATTTATAAAATATATAAAGTTTTCTCACCTCATACAGTTGTCGATTGGGTTCTCAGAATTCCAGACGTCAAAGTTCATTATATTGCATTTGTTAGTCGTATAGCAATGACTTTTAACATGAATGTGGTGCTGAAATATGTAGCTATAATATAACTATAATAAAGATGAAAGACAATGTTAAAAAAAGAATATATGAAAGATAAAAATATATGAAAGATAAAACGCTTTCTATATTGCAAGTATGAAAGATAAAAAAAAAACTTTCCTTTCCAAATAAGAATAACTTTTTATTTCTGTGTTGATTTTTGTTTTCTTTTTAATCTTAGATAAGTTTCTTTCCTTTTTAAAATGTTTATCCGAGGGTAATTATTACTTTTACTTAAACAAAAAAATATATCCCGGGAGTCTCTCGTGGCGTGGAAGGTGGCGACTGAAGACTCTCCGCTTACCGACAGAAGATGGAACGCGTACCGGCCATTTGTGCATTCGTAGTATTATTCATTTATACTAGAAAAATTATAATTTATAAAGAAGATTAAAACTTATATATATTTACTTCTTTGAAACACCAATCAATAAATATGTTAAAACAAAAAACACATCATCATGATGGTGTTGTCATATGTATTTCAGTTCAAAATTCATTATATCGCATTCGTTAGTTATATAGTAATAACTTTTAGCATTAGTAAGTAAGTGAAATATGTAACCTTAATAAATATAAAACCCAGACGAAAATGTTAAAAAAAGAAACCGAGTCATATATCCCGGCAGTCTCCCATGGCGTGGAATGTGACTATTGTTTCTTTGTTTTCCTGGAGATTCTCCTCTTACCGGCAGACTATGACTCGTGTACCGGCACCAGTACGCGTATCACATTTTCAGTGGGAATTTGTAGTGGTTACTGCTAAAATGGTTATGGGTGATGTTTAGGATGACGGTAGTCTTTGAGTATAGAATCCAGAGGTTGGCAGTGAATATTTCGAAGACAGTAGGGAAGCGTAGTTCAGGTTAGCAGTGGATATCCCGATAAAGTAGCAGAGCGTAGTTCTTCCTTCTGTTCTTTGGCTTCTGACATGTTGGCATTGGATATTCGGATAGAGTAATCAAAATGGCCGCCTTTATACACGACGGATTGAATATTTCACGTCTCCTGATTGGTTAACCTTAAAGTTGGGGAACTATAAAGTGAGTCAAGTCATTTGGGTTTGCTCACTAGTACTAAACTACACAAAATAATCCAACAATGAGGAATGGGCTGTGTGAGTTGAATGAAAGATAAAGTCGTAGGAAGTGAACATTATTAGGATAAGGAGGATAGATAACAACTGACTCTTGATTTGGAAATCATATAGCGTGGAGCGTTACTGTTAAATTGTTATGAAGAATGAGCTGTGTGAGATGAATTATTCAATTTTACCAGAACCATATAATGAATACAATAACAATTTCATTATTTTTTATATTTATTTTGTAGAAATATATGACCCTTAAAATGGCCTTTCGGTATCTCTAGCTGTAGTTCCCACAAAGGCACATGCTACATCATCCTGGTGGTGTTGTCATACGTATTTCAATTGTATAGCAATGACTTTTAACATGAGTGAGTAATTGAAAAATGTAACCATAATAAATATAAAAACAAAATGAAATTGTTAAAAAAAGAAACCGAGTCAGTTATCCCGGCAGTCTCCCGTGGCATAGAATGTGGCGACTGGAGACTCTCCGCATACGGGCAGACGATGGTTCGCATACCGACACGGAGACGCGTATCGCCCTTTGAGTAGTACTGCGCTAGGTTACTATACCGTGGGATAATTCTATGTGGAGAACTTGGAACCTTAAATCTAACCTACCGGTGATGATTGCTACTGCTGCTTCTCAATTTTGTATTTCACTCACTGAAGATTATCGTTTGTTACACCTGCAGCTGCTGAAGAAGGCTTGGTGCGAATTGTTTTTCCTTCTTTTTTAGCGGCCCCTATGTCACATTTAGGGGGTTATCTTATCAGCAGGAACATAATATCGGGTCTGTCGTATTGCCATTGTGTGAATAGGATCTTACCGTAGAGTAGTTTCCAGCGAGACCTCTCGATGCCACCATAGAGTGCACAGTTACGGCCGTGCTTTCTGGCGATTAATCTAGGTGGGTTTTCGCATATACAACTTGGCGTTGTGGGGTCTCTCTCTTTCTATGCTCCTCGCGGTTTATGGTCATATCAGATTGAAACACCGGTTCTTGTAAGAATACCGAAGATAAGCAAGATCAGATATGGCTTCGGAATACCAGGCACTCATATTCACAAGCGAGATAAGTCTGGATGTGATATAATTGAAAACGGCTCTGAATTGGAAATCGGGGAGACGTGTTCCAATTCCAATTAGGATCGTTAGATTCACTTACGCGCAAATACCCTTCGGAAAGTTATGGATCTAGATTAACTCCTCACTAGCTATGGGTTAATTAGTAGGATTTGTCTGAGTAAACCATTATTATCTCCTAAAAAAAGAAATTCTTACAATCTAAAATTATTTTCCGGCTTATCAACCTGCAGATAGTGCATTAGTTTAAAAAAAAACAAACAAAACAAAAATTGAACAGCCAACCAATAACATTCGGTTTTCCTCTTCCACATATTGAATATGAACAAAGACAAATCTTAATAAGATGAAATCAAAAATGTGTATTCTACTTTTGACTCATCTTGTATAAAGTATGTGATTTCAAATCTGAAAACAATCCAAATCTCTCCTGTTAATATATATATATATATATATATATATATATAGAACGTGTTCTTACTTCTGAATAATTTAGCTGACACAATTGTATACAAGCGCATTTATCAAAGAAATCGTTTTAAATCGCATTGTCGTAGTGGTGAGCATATGAATATTTTTTGTGTGTATCAAATGTGGGGTTATTTTTTAGTTACTTCAAATAACGAAGTGAGATTAAGTCGATTCCAAAGATAGAGAAAAATGTACTCTCCCATCTTTCCCAATCCGAAATCAATGAATTTGGAATATACAGACAAAAATACGTATGCAAAACAAAATCGAACATTAAGTATTAAAGGGACGCGAGTGAAGCTCTAAAAAAAGCATCAAGAAAAGGCAATATTTTTAAAACAAAATGAAAGAAATCCCGAATTGATTCATATTAGCATTTCGCGGCTTAAAAAATAATAGCAAGAGGCATCAAAAATAAGACGAGAAGGCAGACGACATCTATAACCTCTGTTCCCGCCACCATATTCTAATATTTTCTTCTTTCCTCCATTAACGGTTTTCAGTTATTACTTTTTTTATTTTTTTTATTCTTTTGCAAAAATGAAACAGATTTTATTGTTGATAAATCTGCTTTTTACTTTTGTTAATAATTTAATCATTTATACTTAGGGACGAAAGAAAATATACTTCTCCCAAAGATAAATTCAATGTTTTGGAGAACTTATATAAGTGGATAATCAAAACTTAGCTTCTTTCGAATATGCAATATATTTATATTGTTATTTAGCAATATTAGTTCGTTCCACAAAGGAAAAATGTGAAGCCAGGTCTTTCTTAGTGCGAGAAAATAAACTATATTCATTCGACAGCGCACGTGATTCAAGATCTCATTTTATGATAACTTATCGAAAAATAGTGTCGTAAGTTATTGGGGGTGTTCTGGTTATTTAATTGAATACAACTTCAGTTTCTAAAAAAGAAGTTGCCAATTGTACAAAAAAACAAACCTTCTTTCAGTTGTATAGTATGTTACAGTTACTCGAAGACTCGACTACGGTTGAGGAGTTATTGGTCGAACTCTCTGCCTTTGAGCACAGAGGAACCCGGACGAGGTTCCGCCGAAGGGCAGAGCCTCGTCCGGGGAGGTTGACCAACCCGATCCCGTTTATACGGGATCTACGGGCTATTTTTGGCTATATCCCACTTTAAACCCGGCCTTGTGATCAGACGTGGACACTTTATATACGTACGGACACATGGTAATGTTATAAATGTAGAAGATTGACTCTCATGTGGAAAACAAACTGGATAGCACAAAACAGAGAACCGACTATCTTAGCAGCAGACCTAGCAATTGCTTTGATATAAATGCTCCATTTCATGTCAGTGGAACAAGCTAGTCCTAGAAGGCGCAAGGAGGTAATCTCTTGGGAGTTAGCATCAGCCATGCTGAATACAGGCAAATAAAACTATACAGTGGGTTATGATAAGTTTTTAGCCACCATTAATTACACCAATTCTGGCTTGTATAACAACGTATCTTTTTTTCAGACAAATCCGTGTTAGTATCAAGCTACTGTCATCTATGAACGATAGTTGACTTATATTTTCCAATGAAAGTTTGCGGAAGTAAGAAAGTTGGTGAATTTCAACAAGGGCAAATAATAGGATGGCATCAGTGTGGCAAGTCAAATAGAGAAATTGCTAGGTTTTTTCAGGCTAATCATCAAACGGTTAATAATATTGCCAAGAAATCTAATGAAGAAGGCCATTGTCGCATGGAAGAACGTTCAGGAAACCAAACATTGTGTCTGAGCGAACGAAAAGGGCGCTTAAGAGGGAATTCATCAGAAATCGTCGTCAGAGCGTCAAGGATGTCGCTACCATTATGGAAATGTCGCTATATGTGGTGAAAAAGGCTCTGAAAAAGATAGGCTATCAAAGAAGAGTTGCAAGAAAGAATCCCTTGATGTCAGGGGTTAACAGGAAGCTTCGTATGGACTGGAGGAAAGAATTCGAGAGCAAAGATTATGAATTTTGGCCGTCTGTAATTTGGTCAGATGAAAATAAATTCTGCCAATATTCGAATTCGAGACAGGTTTATGTTTGGAGAAATCAGAATGAGACTTGGAACACTGAATGTATGCAGGCGACTGTGAAACATGGAGGAATTGGAGTAATGGTGTGTGGCGCTGTCTGGTCTGGAGGGAAATCTGAGCTGATTCTTGTTGACGAGCGGTTGAATGGTTCAAAATACTGTCAAATATTATAGAAAGGACTACTGGCACTATTTGAAACCAATCAGATTGACAAGAATGTCTAACTTTATCAAGAAGATGGAGCGCCATGTCATTCCAGTAAAGTAGCAAAGGCCTGGAATGAATCGCAAGGAATCAAGTCACTGCTATGTGCAGCCCAAAGTTCTGGCATGCATCCAATGGAGCACGTTCGGGAGCAACTCCATCGAAAACTTTGAGAGCGTGCAACCAAAATCACGTCAGTGACAACCCTTAAAGAAACATTGCTAAAAGAGTGGCAAAATATGGATCAGACGATTGTTGACAATTTGATCAAATCTATGAAAAATCGAATACAAGTACTGAAACTAGGCTCCATACTAGTTCCAAATACGGTTTATGTTGGATAGGGATTACGTAATTAAATTTCGAAATTGGATGTAGTTTATTTCTCCTGGCTAAAAACATTTCTTAGTCCCCTGTATTTTAACGGGGTTTTCATATCTACATGAGAAAACATAAACAGAAAGAACAATTTAATTTTTTTCGAACAGTTGAACTTTGTCTAAATAGCAGATATTCAATATTTCGGTTTCAATGTTAGGACGATTAAGTTCTTTATGTTAGAGCTTTTGGGTATCCTTAAATACTAGTGAGCCAACCAAAATGAGCTGATTCATTTTATACTTGACCAATATAAGAGTTAACCAATCAGAAAGCTTAAATTATTCAATTCGACGTGTATAAAGGCAGCCATGTTTTTTCCAAATATTCACTGCCAACCACCGAGACCTTTGAAGACTGAAGAATTACGGAACAGCTGCTGCTGATATTGGCAATATAGTCAAATCCAGTAGAGTATCTGACTCGTGAGTGTTAATCTTTAACGTTGTTTCATTGAACAGATTACGTACTGTCCTCAATGAAGCAAAGTTACTATTTGCTGATAGAATGAAACATCGTATTGCCTCTCGCAAGTTTGGTTTTAAAGATTATTGGCGTCTCTGCAAGGTGTGCTGAACAACAGTAAATCCACAATACCTCCTCTATTCAATCACTTTGAGGTCCTCACTTTGCATATACAGGGGTTGGACAAAATAATCGGAACAATTGCTAATTCCACTTCTATATTTCAAAGACCTATTATATTAAGAACTTTAACTAAAACTTCGTAATTGCAGATTATATCTATTGTAAATACGTTTATTTATCTAATTTACTGTCTTTGTCTTATTTATTTTTAGAATTTAGTAAAATTTGAGCTAAATGCATGACCTCTCTGAGTTCGAAAAAGGACAAATTGTTGGAGCTCGCATGACAGGAGCCTCGATCACTAAGGTTACTAAACTGTTTTTTCAAGAGCTACCATATCAAGAACGATGACGCAATTCAAGAAACAGGGTAAAACTTCCAGCAAGCATAGCAATTCGGGCCGGACTTGCAAACTTACTGACAGGAACCGACGTTCATTGAAACGCAATGTAGCGAAAAATCATCGGTCTACTGGGGCCAAAGTGACTCCTGAGTTGAATAATGATCTGAATAGTCCAGTTTCTACTAAAACTGTTCGTCGTGAGCTTCATAAGGTTGCATATCATGGAAGAGCCACTGTGTGGAAACCTCTTCTCTCCACTCGCAACATTCAGAAGAGATTTAAGTGGTGCAGATATCACACTGCAGGTCTGTACACCAGGCAGTGTGATCTCTGATATATATATATATATATATATATATATATATATATATATATATATATATATATATATATATATATATATATATATATATATAAGTTTATTTCTCGGTCCGTTGATGGAGGACAAAAATTCCGAACTTAAAAAACTTCCTTTCCGTGCTTGATTTCTGTCATATGGTTAATAATTAATATTTAATAAATGTTTATCGTACTTATTTCTATTGGTACCCTTTCGCTTGTCCTTGTTTTGTTAATTAATTGGCGCAGTTATGTTAAGCTGGGATTACAGTTTTTTTAATTTAAAAAAATATATTTGTCAATTAAAATAAACGGAACTTTATATATGTGTAAGAAATATTTTGTGAATATTAATTTTTTATATTAAGCATAAAGGGAGATTACTTGTTCTTTAAAAAAATCAAATAACGAAACTAATCTAGATCAATGTTTTTAAGCGGATATTTATTTTTATGTTTACATGTAACCCCAATTTATTCGGTATTTAGTGTAGGTATATATATATATATATATATATATATATATATATATATATATATATATATATATATATATATATCGTCATCGCCAGACACATTCGCTGTATCACAGCTCCTCAGTGTGGCTAGACATCCGATCGCTTCAAGCCGTGACCGAAACCCGACCGATCTGGTGTCAGTCAGTGATTCTAACCCCTCGACTGTCGACGCTCGGTAGAGTGAAAAGCGAATTTTTGGGTACTTTTGTTTTTCATAAAGACAACAGTGACCTAGAGAACTCAACCGCTGTGAGAGTCTTGCACACACACACACACACACACACACACACACACACACACACACACACACACACGCATTATTTATATATATGCATATTTCATTAAAAACGACTGACAAGGTGCTTTTATTTAGTTTTTTATATAATTTCTAGTGCGAAAAATTATTATTTCGCAAGAGAAATTATATAAAAAACTAAATAAAAGCACCTTGTCAGTAGTTTTTAATGAAATGTGCATGAAAGAAGGATTGCTGCCTAAATACAAATATATATATATAGCCACCTGCACTAATGCAAAGCTCTTCAGTAAAATGAATGGAGCACTTTGGCTGATGGGCATTTGTTTACATTTGTAAAAACAATACGCTAGAATTAGTTGTGTAAGTTTACCGAGTGAAGATAGCTCTGGCTGACACCAAATTAGTTGTGTTTCAATCCTGGATTGAGGCTTTCGGAAGTCTAATCACACTGAGGAGCTGTGATACAGCGAAACAGTACTGTCTGTGAATGACACACATATATATATATATATATATATATATATATATATATATATATATATATATATGTTTGTGTGTGTGTATGTTTTAACAAAATTCGATAAGACCCAGGGGTATTTTAGACGCACCAGCTTTTGAGCCAGGCATATTCAGTAAAAGGTGTATTGAAGCATGAAAGGTTTGAAGCAAAAGCCATTTAACTTTAGCACAAAGCCTTGCTGTATATAAAAAAAACAAGCAAGCAACTATGCCGAACGCAAAGCTATAAATCATAATTTAAACGCACTCATTCCGCCACTATTTATTCACTTTAATGCTGCTTCGTATGACAGACATATTTCACTGTGACATTAAAGCTATGCGCACTATATATTGTTTTACCATTACCGATATTCCCTTTAATTTACTTAATTGTAAGATCGGTTCGATAAGTATGCTCGATTCGAAAAGCTAAATTGTTAACTGATCTTAAAAATCACCTGCAGTCTGTTGTTAACTGGGGCAAGAAGTGGCTTGTTAATTTTAATGACTCCAGAACGAAACTGATCTTTTTTTATGAGAGAACCCTTTTTACGTTGCATCAGCATGGCTGATGCTAATCCCCAGGAGTGTAACTCATTGCACCTCATTGGAGTAACGTTTACAGTTGATTTATGAAGGGGAAAATGGACGCTGGTTTTCACGTGTGTCATATCGAGGGTTTTCTTAACAACATGTGTACAATGACAGAGTGTTGATTGCAGAGAGGGCAAGAAAAGTGCAGGAACGCCAAGAAATTATAGTAAAGGAAAGTGGGAAGAAAGGACTAACTACCCAATTGTAAAAACTGAATGTTTGGTTGTTAGCAAGAGTGACAGCCCAGGATTTGAGCTATGAATTAGACATGTCAAAATTAAGCAAGTTAAAAATTCACAATGAAGGGGCTATCAAGCTTTAGATAAGAACGGTGACGCACGAATTGTTGAGTTGGATATCACGAAGGCATTTGACATTGTTTGGTATACTGGTCTTCATCTCAAGTTATGTTGTCTCTGGATGAATTTTTAAACTGATCCAGTCTTTCTTATCAAATCACAAAATGGAAGTTGTCTGGAATGACCACTCTTCTAGATCTTTTAGCATTTATGCAGGTTTTCTCCAAGGCTCTATCAATGAACCTATGTTGGTCCTAATTTTCATAGATGACCTTCCTGATGGCATCAGTTCTCAGCTCTATTTGTATGATGATGACACAACTATTTACTGCCGTCTTAATAGTAAGTCTGGTCGGTTCAATAAAGTGAAATTGGCAGCTTATCTAAAAAATAGCTTCAATCTGTTGTTAAATAGGGCAAGAAATGACCTGTTAATTTTAAAGCCTCTAAAACAAGTCTGCTCCTCTTAATTGTCTTAGCGAACCTTTTTTCTTCCATCAGCATGGCTGATGTTAACCTCCATAAGAAGGATTTATTACGCTTTCTCGGGTTAACGTTTTGCATGAAGAGGAATGATAATATTGAATAATTTGCTTGGCCTTCTGCTAGGAAAATTGACTCACTGATAGTTTTCTCTCGCCAGAATATACCTTACGTATTTGTAAGCCGACCATCCGTCATGATTTCAATATTGCTGCCACCTCTGGTCTGTTGCTTCTGCTATATATTTACAGATTCTTGATAAAATAAAAAATGGAATATGTAATGTTCTCAGTCGTTCGGATTGTGCATTTTCCGTTCCCTGTTAAAATACTGTCTAGATATTTAGATTCTGGCATTTTTTCAATTTTGGTATCAAGAATTTGTTATTCGATTGTTGGGCTGTTTCTAGTACTGACGCCTTTACATTCTGAACTTAAGTAAGTTGAAATTTTAATATAACATCCTTTTAGTTTCATGCGTTCTTCTCCGTTTGTAGTTATAAGATCACACCTAAGCACTCTATAAGTATTTTCTTCTTGCTATAGTACTGCCGTAACCTTATAGATGGTAGGTAATGTCAGCAGCCTTGGTTACCCACTTCTTCCAACGGTCATATAATCCTCTCGGACGAGAGAGCTTGTTCCTGTGTTAGGCATTATATCTCTTTTATGACCATCATGCAAGGTGGTAAAGCCACTAAGACACAAGGGGTTACATGGTGTAGAACAATTACCAACAGGAGCATTAAAAATGAGACGAAAGAGGAAAAAGTAATCAGGAGGGCATCAGATATCGATTGACGTTGAATTTAAATTTTTACAGATTTAAGTTGGCTGAAAAGCATGGATCCGGAAGGTAGTTGCTCAGACGGGAAGTGTGAGAAAAGAAACTGTTAACATAGAACTTACAGCTACATCTCACCAGCTCAACAGTAATTGATGAGACCTGGATGACAGTGTAGTACTGCGCATCAATTAAAAAAATATGGGTACCAGTGCTCAGCCGGGTAATTACCATGAAAGTATTTATAGAAAAGACACAGAGAGGCTACCTAACGACGTTGGGAAAGTGACAGAAGCCGAGCTGCCAGATCAGGACTAATAATATTGTTGATTTTTCTTTGGATTTTATCAAGGAGCTCAAGGTTAATAGCTACGAGACCGCACAATATATATGGCAGTGATATTCTAAGCATGGGCGAATTGTAGATTTATATATATGTAAGTTAGATTCTGAGGAGAATAATTGTCTTGCACAACACAGTGTACAGTCTTTCTGAACAGCTGACCTAGCAATCGATTCAATACAGTCTTTCCACTTCACATAGTTACGGCTACATCTCACGAGCTCTACCGTAAAATTGGTGAGACCTCGACGCTGGTGTAGTTCAAAGCTTAAATCCATAAAGTCTAGGTACCATAACGAATACCCCATCCGAAAAATGATTTAGAGAAAAGACACAGAGAGGCAAAATACTGCAACGACCATATTTTGTAAGCATCGATATTAGCTGAACGCTTGGGCCCTGTCTTGTGTGAAAGAAAATAAAATCTATGTAACATAAATTGTTCTTTTCATTTCGTCCAGCGTAATTTGCCTCTCTCTCTCTCTCTCTCGTGTGATGTCAACGAATACTCGCTGTCACTTTCGTAATGCTTGTTGTAGTAGAGACTTTAATCGCAGATACAACTATAGTAACGCCATTGAACTATACTGGTATCAAACGCTGATAGTACTTCCTCAATAATATTCGTTCGAACAGTAATCCGTAGTGTGATCCAAACAGAAATTGTATAGCGAATATATTAGAGAATTGCGGCCCGTATAGTAATAGAAGGATAGACTTAGAAAATGTGAACCATTAGACGTCACGCTACGTTCTATATATGCGTTCCCTCTATGGTCACGTGGTCTACTTAATTCAATAATGTAATCGCTTTTTGTCGGCTCACTGGAGATCTATGTTCAAACTCAAGTGCCGGCAGCGAGATTTTATTCCTATGTAACACTCTATCTCGCTCTCAACCTATCTGTCTGTCTATGTTTCTATCTACCTCTCGCTGTCTACCTGTCTCTTTCTACCTCTCTCTTTCTACCTCTCTCTTTCTAACTCTTTCTTTCTACCTCTCTCTTTCTACCTCTCTCTTTCTAACTCTTTCTTTCTACCTCTCTCTTTCTACCTCTCTCTTTCTACCTCTTTCTTTCTACCTCTCTCTTTCTAACTCTCTCTTTCTACCTCTCTCTTTCTACCCCTCTCTTTCTACCTCTTTCTTTCTACCTCTCTCTTTCTACCTCTCTCTTTCTAACTCTTTCTTTCTACCTCTCTCTTTCTACCTCTCTCTTTCTAACTCTTTCTTTCTACCTCTCTCTTTCTACCTCTCTCTTTCTACCTCTTTCTTTCTACCTCTCTCTTTCTAACTCTCTCTTTCTACCTCTCTCTTTCTACCCCTCTCTTTCTACCTCTTTCTTTCTACCTCTCTCTTTCTACCTCTCTCTTTCTAACTCTTTCTTTCTGCCTCTCTCTTTCTAACTCTCTCTTTCTACCTCTCTCTTTCTAACTCTTTCTTTCTACCTCTCTCTTTCTACCTCTCTCTTTCTACCTCTTTCTTTCTACCTCTCTCTTTCTACCTCTCTCTTTCTAACTCTTTCTTTCTACCTCTCTCTTTCTACCTCTCTCTTTCTACCTCTCTCTTTCTACCTCTTTCTTTCTACCTCTCTCTTTCTACCTCTCTCTTTCTACCTCTTTCTTTCTACCTCTCTTATTCTACCTCTCTCTTTCTAACTCTTTCTTTCTACGACTTTCTTTCTACCTCTCTCTTTCTACCTCTCTCTTTCTACCTCTTTCTTTCTACCTCTCTCTTTCTACCTCTCTCTTTCTACCTCTCTCTTTCTACCTCTCTCTTTCTACCTCTCTCTTTCTAACTCTTTCTTTCTATCTCTCTCTTTCTACCTCTTTTATATTTATTTAGAAGTTCTCCTTTTTTTTTCTCCAAGCACTGTGCTTTACCGTTCCATACGTTCTGTTCGATAATCAATAATATCTCCTTTTATCTAATTTTTTTTTTACATATGCTGGGTACTATCTTTTGTGGCCTTGGCAAAAAAATGAAAGCGAAGGTTAAAGGGCAAAGAAGTCGTTGACAACATTTCGGTAGTAGAAAAAAAATTCTCTTGTTTTCCTGACATTGGATCAACCATTTATGAGGCTGCTTTTGATGCTTACAGATAATTGGAGATACATATATACCTATATACTTATAACATAGATCGATAGATAGAAAAAAGAAAGATAAAATAGAAAGAGATAAATAGAAGAAACTTGGCTTGCGAGCAGACATAGCTTAGTAGTTGGCTAGAAAAATATAAATAGGTGTGAATAGAATTAGATAGCTACATATATATATATATATATATATATATATATATATATATATATATATATATATATATATATATATATATATATATATATATAAGTAGTCGTAGATGGATACATATGGACAAACTGAGATAGGTATGCATAAATGTAGATTTTTTTTACATACAACGTGTATTAACACGTGCGATACCCTGTCTTCATCGGCCGCCGACCAGGGGTTATCTCACCGTTTCGGTGGCTATGGCGGGACCGCCAACCCAGGCGCCACAAGCAGCTTTTGTCACCAGGCAAGGTATGAAGAAAAGCTAATTGATCGTTCCTCTTTGTAAATTCTCGTAATGAAATAAATAAAACGATTGTTCCTCTTTGCCGCTTCTGTCCGTAATGAAAGTTCCTGAACGCGTTTGCCGTTATTGACGCGCTCGTAAAAATCATTATAGACGACTACGCAAATATTTCACTTGCGCATGTTTGGTCGTGATGTTGCGCGCATAATATTTCAGTAATCTTTGTTCTAATCGTAACTATCCTTTCTGGATTTGTCGTCGATTTGGTCGTTTTTCCTCTTATTTTATCTTTCATTTCCATTACTTGTCCAAACCACTCAAAGCAAACGTCGTATATTATTCTGCAAAAGGAACTGATCTGTTGCCCTATGTGACCCTTAAGATTGTTATTAAGGATAAAAGAAAACTCTTTGTCAAGATTTGTCCAAATAGTCTTCTGGTTACTTTTGGGCCACTGGATTCTTGGTTTACTTAGGATTTCTTCAGGTTGCTGTCGGTCAACTATGGAATCATGAATATATAGATAGTTATGAATAAACCGATATATATATATTTTAGAACGATCTTATACAGCTTATAAATTTAATAGAACAAGTATTATAACATTCATCGAGTGATTTGTAGGTTAATGCACCTTTAAAATTTTGTTAGCGAAGGGATTTCGCCATTTTATATCATTAACTTTACTAATTTACTTTTTGTATGAATGATTCATTGTAATATATATATATATATATATATATATATATATATATATATATATATATATATATATAATTTTGTATAAATTTAAATATCAAGAAGCTGTATTTAGAAAAATATAACAAACGGGAAAATTTCTTGTGACGCGTTTCATGTTGATTTCATGGGACTGGGATTTGTTGATGCTGCCACGTCTACACATGCACACGAAATGAGAGACGCAGCTTGTTTCAAAATTATTGAAAGAATATTTTTTTTAAACGATCTCTCCTAATTCATCTGTATTCTTTCTCATTTCCTTTTTCTGGTGATATATTGCAAGAGCCTGGACGCTAATTTTCCGTGGCTGAAATAGCGATCAAGGCGCTTTCCAGACATTTTCGTCTGTCCTTTTAATATCTATATCAAAATTATGGTCCGTTTTGTTACGCTGAACAGCCAATGCGTTTTGTGTGTTCTTATTTAAAATGTACCTTTTGTGTTCATATAGTATTTTGTTTGCAGTTCTTGAGGTTTCTCCAATGCATTCATTCTGGCAATTCGGGCTTCTGTTGGAGTAAATTCCTCCTTCAAGTTTTGGCTGCTTGTTTCTTTTCTTTTTTATTGATTAAGCCTTTGATTGTTTTACATGTTGATGTGACAAATTTTATGTTGAGTTTACATAAATTCTTTTCGGTTGTATTTGTGATAGAGGTAGTGGATAGAATGATATATTTTTTTGATCCGTTGGGTTTGTCAGGAATGACAGATCTTCTATTTTGGAATATTTTGGATTGAAAATGAAATAGGGTACTGAATGCAGTTTCAATATATTTCTTCCCTTCTTGTAAATACTGAGGGCTGCACATTTTGAGTGCTCTTAAATAGAATCAAATGGTCATTAAATAAAATCCGGGATGATCATTGGATCCTATTTAAGGACACTCAGATTTATAGATAGATAGATAGATAGATAGATAGATAGATAGATAGATAGATAGATACGAACAGAATGAAATAGATAAGGACAGAATGAGATATCCGGAATCCCGCATATCCGGACATGATTTTGATGTGTATATTTGAACTATTTGGGTGATATGTAACTGATTTGAAATTTCTATTTTTCAAGAAAATTCACATTGGATAATTGCTTATGCTTATTTTCACCCTAATGGCTTGTATTGTAGCTAAAGATGATGGGAATAAGAGGAAAGGATGACAACGAGACACATCTCGAAGATAGCGACGAGATACATGATTGTGATGAAACCTGGAATGAAATTGAAAAAGGTTGTTAGTTTTATGGAAAGAAAGCCAGCATTCAGGTATAGCCTGCTGAGTTAAAAATTATCTTTCGTTTAAGAAATTTCAAGAACAAAAGCAAAACGAAATACGGAAGAAGTTGAGAATGAAATTAGAAGAGAAAGAATCGTCATGCAACAGCGATTAAAAAATCCTCGTTACATTATTTGTTTTGCATACGTGGCATACTTAATTTAATGAATTTTCATTAACATTACATAATTTATTTATTTTTCCATACAATCAATTCCGTTATATTTCACTTCAATATTAGCTTATTTTGTTCAATATAAAATATTGAAAATAAATGTTAAACCTTATTTCAGTTTTTTTTTATGTAAATATAACCCTTCAAATCCGGACTTTGTAACAAATTCCGGCAGACTTTCTTAGTCCTGTTGTCAGGGATTCTACTGTACTTTTATGATAAGTAAACTCTAATAAATTTATCTCATGCATAATTATGGATACTTCTGGATGTGTCTGTATACAGCCGTAAAAGATTGTTAGACCAAGTCTCTTGTTAACATTTTCTCTCACTCTCTGTGTGTGGTTATGTTTTGTCGTTAAAGCCTTTGCTGATTCTGTCTTTCAGAAGAAAGAAAAATAAATCATAAAAATGACGACCTTTTTTTGAGGATTGTATGTCCGTTACTATCAAAGAAAAGATGCAACACTTTTGTGAAAAAAAGTCAAATCTAGTAACATCTGACAACGTCGAAGACATAAAGGCCACAGTATTCTTCTTCAAAGGGAAGTAGTTCTTTCTCTTTCAATAAGAAATTTGCCCGTGAACGCACACACACGAAAGAAAGGTGAACTCAATCATATATTCTATGAAAAATATTATTCTACATAGTTACTAAACTCATTTTTTTTTTGTTACTGCAATCGTCAGAACTATATATATATATATATATATATATATATATATATATATATTAGGGAGAGAGAGAGAGAGAGGGAGAGGGAGAGAGTTGAATGCGATTCTCCTACCAAAGGAGTTTATTAAGTCATGGACCAATGCAGATTGGAAAAAGTCATTTTCTTTTACACTTTCCTGATCTTTTTTTTAGAGCCATCCTTGCTAAGTTTCTTAATACGTTATCCTTGATATTACCTGACGCAAGTCAGAAATAGTATAGCTTGCAGAAAAATAGAGAACTCGTTACTGTTATTGGGGTCTGTACTTGCAACTTGGTTAAGCATGTTATTATGGTGTTTTCACACACACACACACATATATATATATATATATATAATTAAGTAATTAATTAAGTCTGAAAGAAACCTCAACAGAATGCAGAAAGCACTGGACGGCCGTTTCGTTCTATATTTGGGTCTCATCAGCAGTGCGCATCCACTACCGAGAATTGAAACCCTGACAGTTGAGTTATCAAGCAAACGTCATACCAACTGTTCCAACGAGCCTCGGTGACGAAGAGGTAGCAAATCAGACTCAATATAGCGCCATTCGCTCACATAATTCGTGGTGGAACTCAACTGAAATTCTCTGTAACCATGGGACTGTGCCTCCAGGAGCCACGACTACTATCACCAAGCCGCTCAAACTGAAGCATTAGAAGACGGATCAAGCAATGATATACATATGATAGAAATTGTTATGAAATCAAATCCTCCTAACAATTTCTATCATTATATATATATATATATATATATATATATATATATATATATATATATATATATATATATATATATATGCCATAATTTGTCTATATCAGTTTTTATCTTCAGCCAGTGAAACATTTCCGTTGTTTCCGACTCATGACCCTCTTTCACTAGCGTGCTCTCTTTCTTTCATCATTTCCCTTTATATATTTTTGATGTTGCTCTCTATCTATTGCAGTATTTATATATATATATATATATATATATATATATATATATATATATATATATATATATATATATAAAAGTGAACATTGAAGTCAACACTTAGATCCAACAGGCTGTTTCGTGCTAGACGCAATCGTCAAGCCACGATTGCGTCTATCATGAAACAGCCTGTCGCCTCTAAGTGTTGATTTCAATGTTCACTTTTATATTTACACACGCTCTATCTCTGATATTGATCACTTCATGCCCATAAGCATAGCACACATTAAGAGTATATTTCTTGATATATATATATATAGGTAGAAATCCGTTGGTAAAATCCAAGTGAGTCTTATTAACACTGTATAGAATATGGAATATTAAATATTAAATGTTAAAACTGACTCACAAAGACGGGCTCAATGTTGATTTTCATTGAACAGAACAACATTTTTCGCAGAATTGGAATTACAATACCATTAGTTAATGACCATTTTTACCTATGAATTTTTAAATTTCAAATTCGCAGGATTTTCAAACTCTTTATGGTATCCATTTGTAGAAGGGAACTGGTTAGTTAGGGAAGGATAGAGAGAGAAGACGTCAGAGGGGGCAGAGGAGAACGGATAAATAACTGACATTATAAACAGTTTGAAATATGCTGCGAATTTTAAATTTTAAAATACGTAGGTGAAAATGTTCATTAACTAAAGGTATCTTAATTCCCATTGTTATATATATCTGTGTTTATAATAAAAAAGGAAGAACAGTAAGATATGTAATTATTGATATTTTTATTTTTACAAAACCGTGCTCAATGTAAATTTAAAGAGAATGAATATTATAGATTAACTGATTTAAAAATATCGTTTCATCGCTACAAATGAATTACCATGTTTCAAAAACAGAAAACAAAAACTTCAAATTCAATTATATTAAATTAAAAGCATTAGTTCTGTTTCATCTTCATGCGAATTTTGGAATAACTTATAAAAAAAAGAAAAAAGAGCAGTTGCTAATATACATACTTATACGTAGATAATTTAAGTAATTCTATTACATCTATTTGTTTTAAAAAGAAATATAATCTATTAGTAATTAAAAGTAAAAATAATATTTCAAAATTGTAGATCAATACAACGGATTCTAATCCAAACAACCGTTTTAGAAAGAATCTGTATGGATACAAGTAGAAATTTAATGAATAAAATGCCGAAAAACTTCTTCCCGTTGAAAAAAATCCAGACGACATGGATGACGAACGGATGTCAAAAATTCGTTGAAAAAAGAATCCCCTACTCTATCTAGACTTAACCCATTTTCGAACGTAAAAATAATAGTTAATAAAAAAGAACACACTACCGCCCCTATCTAAATGATTGGATTTCTCCGTATTCTTGGAAACAAAAATTATGAATTTATGTGCTTTTAAAACTCTTTAAATTTTAAAGTAAGTTATTCCGAAATTCCCATGAAGATGAAAGAGAACGAATTTTTAATTTAATATAATTGAATTTCAAGTTTTTTGTTTTCGAAACATGGCGATTCCTGTGTAGCGATCAAACCATATTTTTAAATCAGTTTATATATATATATATATATATATATATATATATATATATATATATATATATATATATATACTACCAAATTGTAATTCGTAGGGATTATTACAAAGAGGACTTTTTGTCTATGTGAGAACTCAAATATGATAAAGAGCAAATTATAACAATATTTAGGAAAAACCTTAAAAATCCATTTTCAGTAATAAATTTATTTCGATAAATATAAGTATATTCATTTGATCAGATGCACTACATTTTATGAAGTGTAGTCGATCTGATGAGCTGAATATACTTACAATCATCGACATAAATTTATTACTGACAATGGATTCTTAAGGTTTATATATATATATATATATATATATATATATATATATATATATATATATATATATACCAAATTTGAGTGAAGACAATTTGAATGAAGACAAGGAACATTTGAGGGAAATTTAATCTAAAACCAAGATGATCTTGCGGTATTTTTAACTACGTGTCATGCTCAATGTAGTATCGTTCTATTTATGTCTGTCGACATTTTCAATAAGCCGAAACGGATAAAGAGACGATATCAGGGCACGTCCAGGTTTAAAATCGCAATCCGGCTTCAATTTCACCATTTCGTTTTCATTTCGAATTTACAGTGTGAGAAATAATTACGTTTCCTTGAGGCCAATTTTATTGGGAGGGGAATTAAATATACAACGAGACGATTGTGAATCATGTGGTAAAGTTTCGGCGTCTTGTCGGCCATGTTCGATGAAATGGATGAATCTGTATTTAGATTCTGAAGTAAGTTTAATAGATATGCTTCTCGATGTTGTTATGCAGATTTGGTTCTGTTTTACAAGTATTTTGAAATCGGGAGAAAGTAGTCGCGAAATTTATTCTTTATTAGAGAACAACTAGCGTTTTGAATGGCTCTCAACTCACGCGAAAGTTTTTGAAATCTCGCGTTAAATGGCGAATATGAAGACAAATTTATCGGTTATTACTGATTGTAAGGTCGAAGGAGACGGAGAATAAAGAAGGTCAAGATAGGAGTGGGATATCACTTTTAGATTTCATTTTAGTGGGATGATATTAGGTGTTCGGACATAATTACGTTTTAGCAGAAAGGAAATAAAAACAAATGCTATTAAAATCCGTTTAAACTTAATTTATCAAAAATGTAATCACACTTGGATGTGCGGTGTGGTGCAATGGAAAATCACAGGGCAGAGTTCGAATTCCAGTTGGGTTCGTTATATTCATTGACGCGCTAATGCCGCTGGGAAAATATATAAATCTATATTTTCTCTCTCTACTCAGGTATGTACTGAATAAGACATGGTCTTATAGTTATAATTGGGGGCAAGTCTACCACGGAAAGAAATGGCAGCCTACTGCCGGAATATATTCTGCCTTGTCAGTCATGAATTACAAGTGACATGATAGCCTAAGCCTGCATCAAGTATGGCCTTTGAGTTGACGAATCGTCTTCATTTTTGCTGACACTGCACTTTTGTGTAAATTAATTAAAACAAAACGAATAATTCCGTTAATATTTCCTTTTTTTTTCGTAATTTTCCAATGAAGCATGACCCTGTGCAAATGTTAGTGCTTCGTATGTCCATTCCACGAAGTCGCTCCTTGCAGACTGACCACAGATTCTCAGTTGGATTCAAATCAGGAGAGTTTCCGGGTCAGTTTATAGTACTTTGATTTTCTCATTGGTAAGGCTTGCTAGTGTGTTCGTGTAGTGTTACACATTTCATACGATTCCTTCGAGTAACATCCATCGCAGACAAAAGCTGTAGGACAACTAATCGACAGTCGAGATAATAGTGTTTGGGTGTGATAAAAAATTAGAAGAAATCACGGATGACGAAATATTTTTCTAGGCCAAACAAATTTCATCATCTCCGAAAATAGATTCATATTACTGCGCACCACTGAAAATGACATATTCTGAGGAAAAAATAGAAATCAATTGCATCCTGTCACTCTAGCGGGTCTAAAACTGACTGTATGGTGACAGAATAGAAACTAAAGCAGTTGTTGCAATTAATTTGCACAAGGGTGTACAATTTCAAAGCAAATCCCCTCTGTTTTACTCACTCACTCTTTATATTCCTTTCCTGCTCTCTCTTTCTCTCTCTCTCTAGCTCGATCATTTTTGGGGTGTATCCCTGTGTGTGTGTGTGTGTGTGTGTGGAACATGCTAATTGGTCATTGTTTAGTGAATATTATAAAAAAGTATCCATTTTGTTTTTGTATCTCTCACTATTTTTAATCTCTCTGTATTATCAACGTATCTTATTGAACTTGATTTGCGCGCTGGCATAGACATATTCAAATCTGAATTTAACCTCAATACACAGACACAAACGCGCTCGCCTATACACGTACGACAATGCAAACCTGCATTCCTATCTTAGCACGTACACGAAGGGATACAGACATTTGGAAATATATGTAGACTCCGAATAAGCTCACTTGAACAGACGCATCTTTATTTATTTATTTTTATTTGTATTTTTTTTGTATCGCGGAGTTTCGGTTCATTAAAGCGGAATCTCGTTTCAATTCTCGCGCACGAGATGTGATCAAATTTTTCGACTCGGAATAATTTCCGCTCCAAACTAACTTTCAACATCGCTATCACAATTTGTGCTCACACGCTGCATTTCAAATCGACACTGGCAACAAAATAAACACATTGGTTTATTTATTTATTCCACAAATATCAGTTGGCAGAAAGAAAGAAAAAAGAAACAAACAAAGAAACAAACCAACAAGGAATGGAAAAAGAAAGAAAACAAGGGAAGAAGATAAAGAAAGAAAAGACGTAAAAACAAAAGAAAGAAATAATGAAAGAAAGAAAGAAAGGAAGGAAAGAAAGTACGAACGAAAGAAAGAAAAACGAAAGAAAGTACGAACGAAAGAAAGAAAAACGAAAGAAAGTACGAACGAAAGAAAGAAAATCGAAAAAAAGAAAGGCGAAAGAAATTAAAAAAGAAAAAGAATGAAAGCAAGAAACAAAGAAAGAAGAGAAAGAAAGAAGAGAAAGAAAGAAAAACAGAAAGACAGAACAACGAAAGAATGCAAAAAGAAAAAAGAAGAAAGAAAAAGAATGAAAGCCATAAAAGAAAGAAAGAAGAGAAATAAATAAACATAGAAACAAAAAAGAATAAGAAAGAAAATAAAATAAAATAAAAAAGAAACAAAGGAAAACAAATTAAAGAAAGAAAAGAAAGAAGAGAAAGGAAAGGACAGAAAAGAAAGTAAAGAGAGAAAGAACGAAAGAAAGAACTAATCAATTTGAATCGGCCATAGCCAATCACTGAGCAGTATTAATATAATCTGATAAAAAACAACTCCCTCTGGTGATGAGAAATTAAAATTTCACGTGTCTTTATCATCGCCCTTTCGATTTTATTTCATTTTCATTTTCAAGATTTTTTTTTTCTTCTCATTTATTTACTATTTTCTTTTCTCTTTTGAAAGTGAATATGGTATTTCATTCTTTCTGCCATGTTTTCTCTTTGATGGACGCGTGTCTATACCACAAATTGATATTTACGGATAATCTTAAACCTTTTCCTGGTTACACGTTGTTTGGAGACTGTCTCACTTCAGGTAAAAAGACCGCGATGGGCAAATCCGTAAAAGAAGAAAGAAAAGAGACAAATTTTGTAACCAGAAAAAAAGCTTTTATTTCAGAAATAGACAGTAAACACATTAAGACACAAAGGGTAACTGAGTATGAATGGATAAGAAAAACGAGAAACAAAAGAAGAGTAATCAAGTAGGCAGTAGATAACTGTATAGATACACATTTTATCATCTTTTCACCCCATGCAAGTCAGCAGAGCCACTAAGACACAAGAGGTTACTGAATATGAAAGAATAAGAAAAAAGAGAAACAGTATTAAGGAGCGAGAACAATAAAAGAGTATTCAAGAAGAAGTAGATAATGGTTTATTAGAATTTTTGAAGATAAAAGTTGGCTGGAGAGAATGGGGACGGAAGTGTGTTCCACAACCAAGAATATTGCGAGAAAAGAAACACTTATCGTAGAACTTGCGATTACATCTAATTTAATTCAACTGTAAATTGATGAAACATTGCCGTCAATCTAGTACTTTGCTTAAATTCGTAAAGTCAAGGTACCATAGTGGAGAGTTCATCCAAACAATTACCATGGAATTATTTACAGACAAGATACAAGGAAGCAGCATTTAAAATGGATTGGCCAGCAAGAAAATATTTGAAGTTTTTATCACCTTTAAGTAAACATCACAACGAGTAATGCAGGAAAAGAAAAAAACGTGAAAACTGATTTCTCAAGAGTAAATTTTAATGATGAAGATAAAGTTATAGTGGATGAAGTTGATGACTGGTGTAAAGGTTGGGTTTTCCATAGAAATTTGATATTTTTTTAATCATTTCACCCCATACAAGGTAGTAGAGCCACTAAGACGTAAGGGGTTACTGAGTGTGAAAGAATAAGAAAAAAGGGAAAACATTATTAAGGAACAGAAACAATAGAAGAGAAATCAAGAGGACAGTAGATAATGATTGATATTGCATTTGAATTTTTAAAGATCAAAGTTGGCTGGAAATTGTGGAGCTGGAAGAAGAAAGCAGAAAATAAAAGAAAAGAAACTGTTAGCTTACTTTTAAAGAAAGAAACTGTTAGCTTACTTTTACTTACTGTTACATCTAACCAATTCAACTGTAAATTGATGAGACTTTGCTGTCAATCTAGTACTTTGCTTAAATTCATAAAGTCAAGGTACCATAATGGAGAGTTCGTCCGAACAATTACCATAATGGTATTTACAGAAAAGGTACAAAGGAAGGAACATTTAAAATGGATTGGCAAGTAAGAAAATATTTGAACTTTGTATGGTAAATTATCACCTTTAAATAAACATCAAAATGAGAAATGTCTAATTCAGGCAAAGAAAAACATGAAAACTGATTTCTCAATAGTAAATTTTAGCGATGGATATTGTTATGGTCCAGGTTAGGACCAAGGAAGAACAACACGAACACAAGAGTAGAAATAACGAAGATATATTACACGGAATAATAATACAAGATGTGGAAGGTGTTAGTATGACTGTCAGTCTGGTTTGGAGTGACCTACTATCGGCTCGACTCAATTCCACTTTTATGGTACAGGTTAGGACCAAGGAAGAACAACACGAACACAAGAGTAGAAATAACGAAGATATATTACATAGAATAATAATACAAGATGTGAAAGGTGTTAGTATGACTGTCAGTCTGGTTTGGAGTGAACTACTATCGGCTCGACTCGATTCGGCTCTCTCTCTCTTGAGAGGCGTAGTATTCATAGTGTTAGGAAGAGTTCATTCTGTAGTTATAGGTAAGGATCCATAAGAGATATAGTGTTACATTGGATAAATTTGATAACAGATGTAAAGGTTGGAATCTTCATAGAAATTTTATTTTTTTAAGCATTTCACAGCATACAAGGTAGTAGAGCCACTAAGCATGGAACCGGAAGAGATAGTTTGATATGGTTTATTTTGTTTTACGGCATATCAACACCTCAGTGGGTTATTTAATACCGACAACAGAATTCGGATAGGTTCATATGAATAGAACATGTATTTTTGTAAAATCAGTATCTAGGTCAAATTTCATTGACGTATTTTTGTAAATTGTGTTTTTGTCGAGAGTAAAATATATTGCTGGTATTTTAAATACAAAAATTTATTTATAAAAACTTTTATAGAGTTTTGATCCCAGTTTGGAGGTTAACTATTTGCCCATAGCTGGGAACTTAACAGGTGCCACCACCCTGTGTCAGGTAGAACCTGGGAACCACAGCCATCAAGAGGTGGCTCCAGACTCTCCAAAAACATCTCAATCAGAGACATTGCTGACAGATGTAGTATGTCATCATATCCAGGATGCACCGGAAGAGATTTCCATGAGCAAGAAGGGCGAGAAAAGAAACTGTTAGTGTAGAACTTGCGGTTGCATCTAGCCAATTCAATTGTGAATTGATGAGACCTTGTCGCCAATTTATATGCTACTAAAGCGGTAAATTCAGAAAGAAAGCTATTTAGCAATCATGAATCGGGCAGAAACTGAACAATCATCGTAGATGTTCAAAATGTTTGCTTGAATGTTCGACACAAAGTAGTAAGAGTGGCAAACAAAGAGGCAGTAGTTTTATGGGTAGTCTCAAGAGGAATTTTATTAAGTTCCATTTCGATGATTCAATATCGACGGTGTCACGACGACGGTTTTGAAAATGAGTTAGGTTTGGTTGGTTTGGATTGTTTTGTTTTACGGCATATCAACCTCAATGGGTTATTTAATGCTGACAATTTCATTTTTTTCTGCTAATATTTTTGTTTTGTCAAAAATCTATTTCTGTTAATATTTTTTTCCTCAAAAATGTATAGCTGGTAATATTATTTTTCCAAAAACGTATTGCTGGTAATATTATTATTTCAAAAACGTATTGCTGGCAATAGTTTTTTTTTCAAAAACCTATAGATGGTAATATTTTTTCAAAAACGTGTAGCCAGTAATATTATTTTTTCCAAAAACGTATAGCTGGTAATATTATTTTTTCCAAAAACGTGTAGCTGGTATTATTATTTTTCCCAAAAACATATAGCTGGTAATATTTTTTCCAAAAACGTATAGCTGGTAATATTATTTTTTCAAAAACGTATAGCTGGTAATATTGTTTTTTCAAAAACGTATAGCTGGTAATATTATTTTTTCAAAACACTATTGCTGGCAATAGTTTTTTTTTCAAAAACGTATTGCTGGTAATAGGGTTTTTTTTCAAAAACGTATTGCTAGCAATAGTTTTTTTTTTTTCAAAAAAACGTATTGCTGGTAATAGTTTTTTTTCTTCAAAAACGTATTGCTGGTAATATTTTATAATGCTTTTTACCTCAGTTTTGTGGTTAACTATTTGGCCATAGTTGGGACCCTCACAGGTGCTACCACCCCAGGTGAGGGTGAACCTGGGAACACCAGCAATTAAGAGTTGGTTCCATGCTCCTCAAAACCTCCTGATCAGAGGCCTTGCTGCTGGATGTAGTTTCTCGTCTTACCCAGGACTCGAATGTAGTTTATCGTCATATCCAGGACGCGGAAATGAGTGGGGAGTATACTCCAGATACAGTAATCTATAACATTCAGATCTGGGCTTTTACATGGCTACTGAGATGGACCAATTAAAGATGTATTTTCTTGAAAATATACCATATTTTTATTATTGCTTTTCTCTAAATGTTTTCGATTCTTCCAGTTCTTCCCGTCTCTTTAAAAATATTTCAGGACCGTCTCAAGCACGCCAGTAATGATGGATACGACAGTCACCTCACTATTCCAAATTGTTTTCAGTTTTCTCCCGAAAGGTGTGGCACTATCTAAGAAACCACGTCCAAATGAATGTGAACTCCATCAGAAAATCAGTCTAATGAGCTATATAACAAACATCATCCGAATCCTAGGACAAAACAGTGCGGGTTCGTTAAAGGCACTGGAACAAAGAATACAATATTTATGCTTTTAATGCTATCAGAAAAAGGAATACAAATGCAAAATATGTGCTTTATGAATCATGCAAAAGCGTTTGATAAAGAAGGGCGCAAAAAATGTTGGAACTCATTTTGAACCTTGACATATTTGGGAAGGATATTAGAATAATCATACCTACCTATACTGGTAGCAAACAGCTAGCATGCGGATAGAAAATCAGTTCAGTAAATTTACAAATAGTAAGTATGCGAGACACCCAGACAAAAATATTTTCCAATAACGAAGTAGAAATTATAAATGTTAGCTGTGAAGTAGGCGATCATAGATCTCCACAATTTCCTATCCTTTGTAGCTTTTAGTAACGTTTGTCGTTTTACTATTCATCCCAGTTCATATTCTGCTATCCATTTGCACAAACTCATTCATAAATTGCTCCCTGAGCCCCACTTTTCCTTTTGCCTTTAACATGTTCTGTCAGTGTCTAATTCCTCAAGCCTTCTTTCCTCGGTATATGCCTTAGAAATTTAAAATATCTCTTTCTGGTTGTAAGTATACCGACTACATGAAATTAAGCGTGCTACAAGATTGTTATCTAGATTTCCACTCTTTTTCATTTTTGAAATAGTTAAATGTAACCGCCACTTCTACTCCAACATTTTTTTCTCGCACTTTTCGCTTGTGGAACTTATTTCTTTTCTTGCTCCCCTGATAACTACAATCATCAAAAGTTTAAATGCGACATCAATCGTCATTTTCTATCTTCTGGAACCCGGTTCAGATTTTATCCCTTCTTCGCCCCCACTATACCCAGTTTTTTTTTCTCTCACATTCACTCTCTGTGACCCCCAACGTACTAGTGGCATCCCCGCCTTTCTTGTGGTGAAATGATAAAAAAATGAAACTGATAATGAAAGCAAGAGTGTGTCTTTTCAACGGACATATTCAACCTATGCAGTGAGGCGAATCAGAGAGAAGTAGAAGTCCTAATAGGATTTATTATTAGCGGCCACATTCTTAACGACATCAGATATGCTGATGACACAGTGTTGATGGCAGACGGGGTAAGAAACTTCAAGGACTCACACAGAAGTTATTAACAGAAAGCGAGAAGAAAGAACTTAACATCAAGAAGGCGCAATGCATGGTTGCTAGCAAAAAAAAAAATAAACAGCCTAACGTGCAAATTATAAAATGGAGTTACTTAAATTAAACAAGTTCAACAATTTAAACATCTGGGAAGTTTTTTAACAGACGACGGAAAACCGATGACGAATAGGTGCCTTGCAAAAGAATTAAGAATCGGGAAAAACAAAGAAAAGAGTACTGAACATTTATTTTATATCAGTCCTCCTACATGAAAGTGAAGAGACTTCAGGCAGCAGGAATGTGGTTCTTCAGAAGAATGCTGAGTAGAACATGGAACGAACCTATGAACAACGTCGAAGATTTAAAGAAAATGACAGCAAAAAGCACAGTTATACTTAACATCAGGAAGAGACAGTTGAAATTTCTAGGGCATTTAATGAAGAAAGAGATGTTAGGGGTAATAGATGATGCATGGGATATACAGAGCAGATGTTAAACTTCCACCTCCATACCCACTGAGGTGAAGCCCTGGATAACCCATCTACATATAAAATGGGAACAAGGGTTGGCGTTCTTATTTCTCGGGGGGGGGGGGCGTTTGTCTTTCCTCTTGTGAGCGTGCAGTAGACCCTTTCCCAGCTTTTACAGCGAGAAGTTCGAGAAATAAAATGCAATATGGGGTAATGGTTGGCCGGTCGGTGGAAAGCTTGGACGAAGATCGCGTTGTAAATTTACACAGCCAACTGGATCCTGCTAGATGGTAAATAGCTATCTTCAGGTAATGTTTGTATTTGGTTACTACGAAGGTTCGCTCACGGCGTCATTAGGACCCATCTTGCACAATAATATATCTGCCATTCGTTCGTTCATTGAATTTTGCTGGTAAATGTTGCCTGGTGCTCCAGCTATACACTGTAAGATATTAAACAAAATCTAAAGAAATGTCTCTAATGTTATCAGACCAGTCCGTGCATATGGAGTTCCGTAACTTTCCAACCGCTGTGATAGAGCTACGCTTTGTCTTTCTATAAATGCTCTCATTTCAGTTATTCTAATGATCGCTCCTCCTTAGTACGTCGACCATGTGATTTTAAGCTCACGAATAGGCCGACTACTAATTCTCATCGCTTGAGATATCTATATGTTCTATTCTAATAGTGTCGTAGCATCTGTTTCGTGCCGGAACAGATGCTACAGCACCATCTCCCCGGAGGCGAGTTGACCAAGCAGCGGAGAAGAGAGCCCGACACAGAACAGATACTACAGCATGCATCTCCTCCATGGCGAATTGTGCCTTCCTCTCTTCTTGTTTCTCTGTCGCCTACCATCTTCCCAAATTTAAATGCGACGAGAAATGCCATCTTTTGTTTTCCTGAACACCTCGTCTTTTAGTGTTCTTTGTCCTTCGAATTCTCTTTCACCTTGCTCCTTAGTGGCATTATCGCTTTACCTGGCGGGGAGGAAATTATTTTTAAAATAATTGTATTTAGAGCCTGGTCTTTTGAAATTACAATCAGGTTCTCAATTTCTCGTTTCAGATTACACTTCCAGTATTAATATACATTAATATTATTATCATTATTTGTATTATTGTTATTCAAATTGCAGTTGTTTCCACAGGGAGGATCAATCGAAGGAGGAGGGTAACAAGAAATAATAACCCCCTGTTTGTGCAGCTTAATAGGTTTCTAGATTCAATGTTTGAACATTATGCCCCCGATTCCACTGAGAGTTAATTTGTATTGGAATCAAAGGGCTAGTGCGCATGCCCAACATTTCGTGGAATGAAGTCAGCCATCATTAACTTTTTATTATTTTTACTAATGTTCGTTTATTTATATTTTACATCGAGGCATTTATATGTAAAGGAGGACACTTCCAAAATTGCTGTGTGAATGGCCCGAGGCCAAGTCTCCATTGTTAAATGTATGAGTTTTTACATGCGTGCTGGTCAAAATGTATTCGCTTTTCAGTGTAGACACAAGAAACATTAAGTTTCTAAGCGTCGAAACTTGAAGGAATGCACTATCGTTCTCTTCTTGCTTGTTTTAAAATCTTTGTCTTTTTTCTCCCGGTGAAAGAGAGAATGAAAATGTCTTGGAGTAGGCGTCTCGTGAGATTCCTACTGTTGTACAAAGGTGATCTAGCCTATCAGACAATTTGTTTGTGTAGTTTGTAAAAAAACACCGCCGATGACCCATTATGCTTAGACTTGGTATTTGGCTGGAAGGAAGTCTCGTCTCATTTTTTTACATGGTCCCTGAGGTGGGGGAGCGTTTCATTTTCTTAACCTCTGATACTTTTCTTACTTTTCAGATTGCTTAATATAAGAGTGTGTAAATTGTGTATCGATTTTACTCTTTGTAAAATTCGTGTAGATCAGACCCATATCAGACACTGCCTGCCGTAGGAATTCAAAAGGAGCTGCTCAGCAATGGAGACGGAATGAAATATTCATTCAGTCTATGGGAAGGATGATTTAAATGTCTGGAATTGCCAATGCTTGTTTGACTATTTTTATAAGAAAAGATATTGACGTGTAATGGATAGATAGAAAGAAATATATGAATACACATAGATAGATATGAATAAACCAATATACATACATATATATATATATATATATATATATATATATATATATGAAGAAATATAGTCTTAAAGTGTGCTATATTTATGGGATAAAGTGATCAATATCAGAGATAGAGCGTGTGTAAATATAAAAGTGGACATGGAAGTCAACACTTACAGGCGACAGTCTGTTTCATGCTAGTGCAATCGTCAGGAAACTATATATATATATATATATATATATATATATATATATATATATGTATATATATGTATATATATATGTACGCATATATAGAGAGAGACAGAACTAAACGATGACACACACACACATATATATGACTAAACAAGATATTTGTGCATATATGCGTTAATCTCTCTCTCTCTCTCTCTCTCTCTATATATATATATATATATATATAAATATAAATAATACTAAAACAATATATGTGTTTGTGTGTATACATAGATATATATATGAGTAGATTCAGATAGACAGATAGATATTAATAAACCAATATACATACATATATATATATATATATATATATATATATATATATATATATAAGCATATACAGAGAGAGACAGATATGACTAAACCAGGGCACACACACACATATAATCAAACAAGATATTTATGCATATATCTCTCTCTTTCTGTATCTATCTATCTATCTATCTATCTATCTATATATATATATATTTATTACTACTAAAACAATAAATGTGTGTAGAGATAGATATATATCAGTAGATTCAGATATATATATATTAACGATTAATGCAAGGAATTTTTGTCCTAATTTGTTCTTTACGATTTCGTTGTATGGGGGTGTATACCAAATTATTTTTCTACTTCTGTTTTTCCTATTCTTTCCATTTTCCATTTTTATGTAATTTAGTTTTGGGATTTTGTAGCCACTATCTTTTAGAGCTTTACTATAGAAATTAATATGTTTAGATTTAGGCTCTGTAAATTTACATTTAGCACTGTTTTGTAAAAATAAAAATATCAATAAGAAAACCGGATTATATATCTTACTTTTCTTTGTTTTTATTATAATATGTATATAATTATATCTTTCGATGTCCTGTTATTACCTGGATGTAAAAAACTTACCTATTTCCCTACATGAGGATGATTGTATGAAACGATTGAAAGCTAGTAGTAAAAAAAAGACCTGATAAAACCAGAATTTATAAACAAGGATCATACAAATGGTATGATCCTTGTTTATAAATTCCGGTTTTAACGGATTTGAGGTTAATGTATTTTATTATTAAATATTGTTTGTCAGAGTGATTCTTGCCATTTATATCATTAACTTCATTATCTGCTTTTCGTATGAATGATTCGCGTAATATATATATATATATATATATATATATATATATATATATATATATATAGATAGATAGATAGATAGATATGAATAAGCCAAGACAGATATGTCTATATCTAGATAAACAAATTTATTGAAATTAAGAGGAATATACTTAGATAGACATGAATAAAACAATATATGCATATTATATATATATATATATATATATATATATATATATATATATATATGTGTGTGTGTCTGTGTGTATGTGTGTGTGTATACAGGGTTCGGCTGGTATTTGAGGACAAAGATATTTAAGATTAATACTGCTTCCCACTAACTTCTAATGATTTTATTTTTTAGAAATCAAGAATGGCAAACCTTGTGATAACAAATGAAATGAAAAGGCATGCTGTGATTGTGGCATTAAAGGCTGATCATAGCGATTTGGATATTGCACGTTTCCTCGGAGTTTCAAGATCGTTTGTCCACAAGATACGAAAAGAGTTAGAAGACAGTTCCCCAAATATCAAAACGTAAAAGACGTTCTGCACGTTCTGATAAAGTGAGAACATCCAAATTTATTCAAGAAATCAAGCAGACAACTGATGAAAACCGAGGTCAATCAATGAGGTCAATTGCCAAAAAGCTGCATCTGTCTGAAAAAACAATCAGAAGGAGTGTTCATGAAGACATTCGATACAAGTCCTACGTGATGAAGAGAGGTCAATTTATGTCTGAAAAGCAAAAAAAAAGAAAACCGTTTAAACAGACCCAAAAGGCTTTTAAACAAACTTAAAAATACTTTAAGAAGCTGGTGTGATTTGTTTTTTCTCAGATGAGAAAAATGTTGATCAAGATCAAAAACTTAACAGAAGAAATGACAGATGGCTTTGTTCAGATCCTTCTGAGGTGCCAAGAGTGATGCGCACAAAATTTCCTTCAACTGTTATGGTATTGGGTGTTGTTAGAAATGAAGGACATGTTATGCCACCACACTTTTTTCCACAAGGTCTTGGAGTAAATGCTGCTGCTTACATTGACGTTCTAGAAAGAGTTGTCAAGCCCTGGATTGACAACATATACAACGGCAGGCCTTACATATTCCAGCAAGATTCTGCTCCATCCCACAAGGCTCTACGAACACAAGAATGAATGGCTGGCCATTTGTACGACCACATCACACCCAACTTTTGGTTTCCTAACTCTCCAGATCTCAATCCACTAGACCATTATGTGTGGAGCGTTGCTGAGAAGGAGGTTAATAAACAGCCTCATAACACCAAAGACTCTCTTAAAGCTGCAATAGTTCGAGTAATATCTGACAAAAATAAGGACCAATTAATCAGAACTTGCAGCCGATTTCGACCTTGTGCAGAGGCGGTTACTGATGCTAGTGGTGGTTTTATTGAATAAAATAAAATAATAACAAAATTTCTTGTTTAGCTGTTTGTAATCAAATATAATTATATTCATTTGTTAAGGAATCTGTCCTAAAATGCCAGCCGCACCCTGTATAAGACATGTTAAAAGACTGAGAAGTATAGATCTATAGATTGATATATAAGAATAAAACAAGATAGAAAGATATGTGTAAACACACACACACACACACACACACACACACACACATATATATATATATATATTGCTGTGAATAAACCAAGCTACATAGATACATAGGAATGAACCTATACATATATATATATATGTATGTATGTATATATATATATATATATATATATATATATATATATAGGTAGATAGATATATATGTGCGAACCTAGCTCTCTCTCTCTCTCTCTCTATATATATATATATATTGATAGAGAGATAGATAGGAAGAGATTCAGATAGATAGATTAATAGATAGATAGATATATATGTGTAGCCTAGATAGATGTATAGATAGATATAGATAGATATAGATTTATATAAATAAACCGAGCCAGACTGATATGAATAAACACACATATATATATATATATATATATATATATATATATATACATATATATATATATATATATATATATATATATATATATATATATATATATATATATATATATGGGTAGATAGATAGATAGGAGCAGGTTTAGACAGATAGATAGATAGATATATGTAAACCTATAAACATTTATATATATATATATATATATATATATATATATATATATATATATATATATATATATATATTGATATAAATAAACCAAGCTAGACAGATATGAATAAACCTACAGATAGATAGATAGATATTTTTTAGGAAAGAATTTGACATAATTGCTTTGAGGATAAGTTTTCAATACTTACTGTAAAATTGTCATTATTTCTTTTATGTCCGTATCAATTTTAACCTTTGAAATAATGAGTTTTGATCAGACCCAAACCAGGCATTGTGTCCTGTATACACACGCAAAAGAGGCTCCTCTGCAATAGACGCGGAATGAAATATTCATTCTGTCTACGGAAATGAGGCTTTAAGTGGCCACCCATGCTAGCAATTCAAAAATCTCTATTCCGAAATGAAAGTGGCAAGAAATGTTCCCTCGAAATAATTTTCTCTCAAAGATATCTTTCGATCTGAACGATCGGGTCCAGTGATTGTTCCAACTCATATTAGAGTAAAACCCTAAGTAATCTCCACGAAGATCGTTTTCAATGAATCATACACTTCGATCATAAGAGGTTAATATGCTCTGAAATGTTGTAAATTGGCCGTCGTCGTCGTCTATTGGGATTCTGAGTATAAACAAAGAATTGCTCTCTTCTCTTCAATGACGTACAGGCGCTATTGAACCATTCCAGGGTCAACAAATTACCACTGATCGAAAGCGAACTATCTATAATCATACCCAATGAAAACAGCAATAGCTAGAAACCTACTGAAAAAAGTAAAATTCATGCGCAAAGCAGGCGAAATAGTTGCAACGTTTGTGGCATATGAAGGATATCGTCTATCACGAAATGGTAGACCAAAAAACAAAAAAAAACAAAAACCGTTCTATGCCTTTAACTATAGGTATGTTGTACATAATTCTATACGTCCTGGGCATGACGATAAACAATATCCGGCAGCAATGCCTCTGATCGGGTGGTTTTGAGGAGTGTGGGACCATGTCTTAATTGTTGTTGTTTCCAGGTCCACCCTGACTCGGGTGGTAGCACTTGTTCTGGTCGCAGATATGGGTAAATATTTAACTCCCCAAATTGGGGTCAAAGCACTAAGAACGTACAGATATATATATATAAATATTTTTTATAATAAATACATTTTTGACAAAGAAATGAATATTCTATTCATAGGAACCTAACCTAAAAATCCTGTCGGCACTAAATAAGCATTTGAAGTTGATATGTTGTAGAACATAATAAACCAACCCAATATTTTCAGAGTAAACATATATATATATATATATATATATATATATATATATATATATATATATATATATATATATATTAAGACATTTTTATGTTAATACATTCTTTTTATAGATACACATATTTAAATAAATGCTCTGTTTATAATAAACAGTAATAAATAACATTTACCGGCATGAATGTCCGAGAAATTTTCATAGCATTTAATTAAATATTTGTATCTATAAAAAGAATGTATAAACATAAAAAATATCTTAAAATAATTGTCGGGCATTGTCCATTTCATAGTATATATATATATATATTTTTGGCCGAGCCTACGTGCTCGGTAATACCACATTAAGCCGGCCTTGTGCCACATGCGACCGGTGTGGTTGGGTTGTTAAATATCCAGTCACCCAGTAACTGGAACAGTTGTTTAGACTGTTCTTTGCTGTCGAACTCTCTGCCTCGGCGGAGAGGAACTCGGACGAGGCTTTGCCACAGGGCAAAGTTTCTTCCGGGGAGGTAGACAGTCCCTGAACTCGTTTATACGGGTTCTAATTGGCATATTTTTGGCCGAGCCTACGGACTCGGTGATCCCACATTAAGCCAGCCTTGTGTCACATGCGACCTGTGTGTGTGTGTGGGGGGGTGTTATATATTCAGTCACCCAGTGACTGGAACAGTCGTTTAGACTGTTCTTTGCTGTCGAACTCTCCGCCTCGGCGAGGAGGAACTTGGAAGAGGCTTTGCCACAGGGCAAAGTTTCGTCCGGGGAGGTAGACAGTCCCTAAACCCATTTATACGGGTTGTAAATGGGCATATTTTTGGCCGAGCCTACGGGCTGGTAAACCCACATTAAGCCGGCCTTGTGCCACATGCGACCCGTGTGAGGGGTTGTTAAATATTCAGTCTCTAAGTCAGAGTCACCAAGTGCAAGTCACCAAGTGAGAGTCACCGAGTAGTAGCCACAGAGTGAGTGAGTGAATGAGTGAGTGGGGACCCCAGTGAGAGAAAGTACTCACCTGTCCACATTTACCATTGTACTACGTTTCCGAGAATATACTATTTAACCTATATCCGAGTCCGTTTTATTTTTTGTATGGTTTTATACCATAACAACTGGCGACGAAGAATATTCGAACCACAAAATAAACCTCTACCTAAAAGAAAAAAAAGGTCACGCCATAACTCTAAAGACGTCTAAAGATCCCAGTGTGTTAACCTCAAGTCTGGCGAACCAAAGATAAATTTTCTCGAAAGAAAATTACACATACAACAGTTGTATGTTAATATACAACTGATAAAAAAACCGGACTCCAACCGAATAACAGGCAACGTAAATACGAAAAAAGGCACAGATGGGGACGTCGGATATATTTAGGAAGAAGGGGAAAGTATAAACGAAATATTATCTCAATCCATTTAAAACCAACAACTTGAAAATACTTACTACTGAAAAATTGTAAGTAAGATTTTTTCCCTCCCCCTCGTTGTTATAATCTAAAGCATTGCATTGTTCTTCGCTTCTCTTGACCACACAGGGAAAAAAGGAAGAAAGAATATATTTTCTGTTGGCAGCGTGGTTGTGTATGCAAAAATCTTTCTCCTTTTAGGGAAAAATAGAAGCACTTAGACTGTATTAAAAAAAAAATTGTTACCAAACAGAGCTGAGAAATATTAAGGAAAGGAATTACTTTCTTTTCCCTTATAGAAGAGAAATTGTCTAAATTCCGTTTTTTATCTCTCTGAAAACACGTATTTAAAGTCATTATGGAGGACTTTAAAGCAATCATTGTTCAGATGATGAAGGCACAACTTGTTCATCAACAGAAGTCTGAGGAACGGCAACAAATGTTGGAAAAAATTGCTCCTACAACAAAAAGAACAGGACGAAAAGCAAAAGGAACGGGAAGAAAAATTGCTTCTACTGCAGAGAGAACACCAACAGTTTTTTTAAATTCCAAAAACAACAAGAATAATTACTTCTAAAAACATTAAGTAAAAAGGATGTTAGAGAAAACAACACTGCATTTTCTCACAACACAATTTGGAATTCTATTGTGACATTCAATTATCTTCCTGAAGATGATAAAACATTTGAAGCTTTCTATAGAAGATATGAAGACCTTTTTGTCGTTGATTGCGAGGATTGGCCGAACGCTAAAAAAGTTCGCCTACTTTTGAGAAAGTTGAGAACAGCCGAACATAGTAAGTTCGTCGATTACATTCTTCTGAAGAAAACAAGTGAATTTGGGTTCGATGAAGCAGTAAAACTGTTGTCTGGGTTATTTAGCCCTTATACAACACTATTTCACAAAAGATGGAAGTGTTTTAACTTGTCAAAACGGGATGTCGAGGATTATCTTACATTTGAGTCCATTGTAAATAAGCACTGTGACGATTTTCGTTTGGCAGAATTGTCAGCTGACGATTTCAAAAGTTTAATATTTGCCCAAGGTTTAGTCTCCGCAAAAAACTCGGAGATTAGACGGAGAGTTCTATCAAGACTAGAAAGCGAACCAGGTCTCACATTATAAAAACTAGCTGAAGATTGCCAGCGAGTAATCAGCGTTAAACGCGATTCCATATTGCATAGCGTATATTAGGAGAATTAAGTACAAGCCAAAACATTACACTCGGGAAAAGGTAAAGAAAGCAAAGAGTATGCCCATTCACAATTTATAAGTAGACGATCCTGTGAGAAACAAAAATTACCCCCAAGGCCATGCGGACGTTGTGGTGGACAACATTGGACGGCAGACTGTTTTTACCGAAACAGGACATGTAATTATTGTGGCAAAATTGGCCACAAGTGGGCGCATTGTAGAAACAAAAGGAAAAACACAAACGGAGTCAGACCAACTGTATCAAATGAAAAAGCAGATAAGAATTTACGAAAATACGTTGTAGTTAACATTCTAAACAAAACAGTTAAGCTGCAACTAGATTCCGGCTCGGATCTCTCAATCATTAATCTTCAGACTTGGAGTAAATTTGAAAAAACAACGATGAAAAAACAGCCCGTGCAGTAACAGTTGAAAAATCAAATTTGAAGGTGAGCTAACGCTACATGTAACACTAAATGGCATCACAAAGAAACTAAATGTTTTCGTCCATAAAAACTCTGAGAATTTATTTGGAACGGATTGGATGGAGCGGTTTAAGTTGTGGGATCAACCAATCAACAATTTTTGCCAAAAGGTGGAAAATATGACAACAGATGCCCAAGACCTGAAAGACGAATTAAATGAAAAATTTCCCGAAGTTTTCTCGGCGGGGCTAGGAAAATGTAATAAGACAAAAGCCAGATTTGAGCTGAAAGAAAACGTTCAACCCGTTTTCAAAAGTAAAAGAAATGTCCCATTTGCATCAGTAGTAAAAATTAACGAAGAATTAGACCGACTAGAAAATGCCGGTATACTGTCCAAAGTGAGTTTAGGCGAATGGGCGGCCCCCGCTGTAAGAAAAAAGTCCAACCAAATTCGCGTCTTCGCAACGGGCCTCAATGCGGCTCTAAAAGATTACCATTACCCTCTCCACACACCGGAGGAGGTATTTAATAAACTGAATGGTGGGGAAATATTCTCCAAATTGTACTTAAGCGATGCATACCTTCAAATCCCTGTCGAGGAGGAGTGCGCAAAACTTCTATGTATCAACACCCACAGGGGTTTATACAAGTTTGACAGATTGGCTTTCGGGGTCAAAGTTGCACCCGTTATATTTCAGCAGGTCATGGGTGGCTTGGACTTTGCGTGTGCCTACCTGGATGACATTGTAATAGCAAGACAATCTACTGAGGAACATCGCAAACATATCCACAAGGTTTTTGAGAGAATTCAGGATTTCGGTCTCAAGGTAAAAGAATTGAAATGTGATTTTTATATGAATGAAATAAGGTATCTCGGGCATATCATTGATTAGAAGGGAAGACGGCCTGACCCACGGCGGGCAGAAGCTATCAAAAATATGCCTGCTCCAAAAAATGTCAACGAGCTCCAAAGTTTTCTGGAACTTGCCAACTATTACCAAGTATTCATAAAAAATATGCACCATCTACGCGCTCCTCTGAATGAATTGTTAAAAAAGTGAAAATCTGGAACTGGACAACGGCTGTAACAATCAGTTTCCTACATGAGCTGTTTGCGAGATTTGGAGTAGTGGACTGCGTGGTCAGCGACAATGGTACACAGTTTACGTCAGCAGAATTTAAGGATTTTTGCGACATCTTCGAAGTCAAGCACATAACTACGCCTCAATACCACCCTAGATCAAATGTGCAGGCAGAGAGGTTCGTAGACACATTGAAAAGAGAATTTAAAAAAGCTCAAGGAACTCCCACTGACATAGCATTACAGCAGTTTCTGCAAGTTTATCGCATTACGCCGAACCCGAATACACCATCAACTGGCTCACCGGCAGAAATCGTGTTTGCCAGAAAGGTGAGATCCGTTTTTGACAAATTAATTCCCAAACAGTCAAAAATATGTAATACCGAAAAACGACCAAAAATAAATACGATTTCTTCCAGGTCAGAAAATCTTTTTTAAAAGTTTTCAGAAGGATATGCCGTACTGGGAGGAGGGCACGATTACTAGAATGATCGGCGAGATGGTGTATATAATACAAGGACCAAGACATACCCACAAAAGACATATTAATCAAATAAAAAAACGGCATGAAATAGATTCTAACAGCGCACAGGATGAAGTGGAAGAACCCATCGAAATCATTTACGACACATTTGACCTCGAACCCCGCAACATACGCCTGAACAACGAAGGTCGGGGAGAAAGAGGAAATTTACCGAGCCTTTAACAATCAACCCTAAAAAGAAAATGTATTAAATTTCTGGAAAGTAATAAACCTTTTTACCGAGTAAAAGGCTTGGGAGGGGGGTATTGTGGGAACCTACCTACAAATGGACTCTTCCACACCTATATAATATGGCTACCAATTCTAAGTAAAGTCAGTCACCAAGTGAGAGTCACCAAGTGCGAGTCACCAGCAACAGATTGAGTAAATGAGTGAGTCGGGACCCAGTGAGAGAAAGTACTCACATGTCCACATTTACCTTTGTACTACGTTTCCGAGAATATACTATTTAACCTATATCCGAGTCCGTGTTATCTTTCTATGGTTTTAGACCATAATATGTTCATACCTGTTTCTTTCAGTCTTTTTCCCTAAAAGATGCGTATTTACCAGTGGATATATTGACCCACAATGTCACGTCGTGTTTTATATTCAGTGGGAGGTAATACCATGCTACGTCAGACAGGATGGTCAATTATTCCTAGATAATTATCACAGAATTTGCATTTCGAGTTAACAGAAAACTTCAGTCCGTGTACGTGGTAAATTCTAGTTAGCGATCATCGGTCCTGTGCTTTGGTCTCAGTTTTTAACTCTGCACTACGCATCCACTGATATGTGCGTGGTTTGCCTACATCAGTTTGTTTGGTACAGGCTTATCTTGCCATCGTTTTTGCATTTGGTACATTACATTTTTTTAAGGTTCTTTTCACTTAACTAGGGGTATTATGTTTTATTTGAACTTCTTCACCCACTTGAAGTCCCCTTTTGAATTTGTTGGCTTTCTTTATTACTGAATAAAATTTCTTATTACTTTTATGTTTTTGGCACAGATCGGTATCCAGCTTTCTGTTGTTTCCCGGTATGTTTGATTGCCGATTGTAGCGGTTTTCTAAGATAGTTCTAGTTGAACTAATCCTCTGCCTCTTTCGGATCTGGACACATATAGCAACATTCGGATGATGCATGCAGTGGCAAGTGAGAAGCTTTCTCCTTTTGACATAAGTTCGTTTAATGTCAGATGAACCAAGTAAGTATGTTGAAATTGTAATGCATCACAAGAACAGGCAAATTGTTTTTGGCTGATATTCTCTTTTGTGAATTCAACTCGGTTTTAACATAGAGAGACTTGCAATATTATTTTCTTACTTTCTTCTTTATTTGGGTATGCTGTATTCCCTCTCTTTCGCTTTATTTATAGGCTTCTTCTTTTTCCAGTTCAATAATCTTTGTGTTAAAATCTAGATTTATTGAGTGTGTTTCTGAAATTCTCCGTTTCTTGAATGTTACATTTGCACATTTATCTAATCCTAAATCCATACCGATGTCATCACTTAAATATTTTACAGTAAACCCTTCTACTCATTGTCGTCTTTGACAATGGGTTTGATATCTTCCATGTAGAATATATGATTAAAGATTTTATTTTATTTTATCTATAGATATTACTGTTTAGTTCATGCGAAAGGGGGTGGTTAGAACAAACATAAAAGACGGGATGAGAGGAAGTATCCTTGAAAAGATTCCTCGTCGGATATTCAAACAACTGGAAGTGGCAGTAACTTTGGTGTTATTTAAGCACAATGTGGATTTCCACAGTTCCATGCTATAGTTAAGGAAATTTACTATCACCGAGGAGATTTCACATTTAAAAAGCCATTAGGGAACTAATAGTGTGGTACACTATCAAAAGCTTTACAGTGATCTGTCCAAGTTCTGCTTAGATTTTTATCTTTTTACCTGCATTTTTCCCGTGTCATTTTATTTATTAGTAATTGATCTTTGCAACCATATGAACCTATTCGACATACCTTCTATTCCAGGGAATGAGTTATCGAGAAGAGAGTACATTTCGTCAAGATAAAGGCGATCAATATATATGTGGTGGGCAGACATGTTATTGGCCTATAATTTTTTTGATCATTTGTTTCACTCGCTTTAGGAGATATGTAATACCTTCAGTTATCGATTCTGGGATTTCATTGGGGTCATTAGTTAACATTGATAATGTTTGGGCCAGAGTGTTATGAATTTATAACAGATAAGAGAGCCAAAATTTGGATACCTTTTCATTTCCTGGAGGTATTCATTTTGGAGATTTTGTTAAAGCTTATTCTTGTTTATATTTTCCCATTTTTGCACAAGTTTGATCCATTCTGAATGGGAATTATATTCCTTTGGGTTACTCCAAATATTCTCGCAACATGTTTGCACGTCTTCAATCGATGGTTGCTTTTTGACATTTATAAGTGATTTTCCAATTTCAATTATTATTATTATTTTGTAGGTTTTTTTTTATTTGTAGATAAATTGACTGATGGTCAGGCGAGAAAGGGGCAGTATACTTCCCTTGTGTTGTTGACATTTTTACTGAAATAAAAGCTTTTTATTATATTTACTAACCATTTATAGTTCCAGTGGTCACGTGATAGGCTCATGTTCTCTGAAGTTGTATAAAAGGAGAGGAAATCTATCTCTCTTATTTTTTTTAGTAGAATTACCTTCCATTTTATACCTCGGGCAAAACGGTAATCAATGTCTCAGCTTAAAATAAGTACTATTGCGTTTTTGTTCCTCCTCCTGACCAGTCTCTCTTCGTTTGGGGGATCAAGAGCGTTTTCTTCTTTCACCGTTTTCGTAGTGACATGTTCGACTCCAACAGACGTCTATTTACCTCTGCACGCAATGAGTGTAAGCGTACCCTCGACAATGCCAAGGCACTATTTGCAGCTCGGATGAAGGAACGTATTGCATCCCGCAAATTTGGCTCCAAGGACCATTGGCGCCTCCGCAAGATCGTTCTGAATAGTAACAAACCCTCCATTCCTCCACTGTTCAATCAGTTTGAGGTCCTGACCACCTCTGCCGACAAGGCCGAATGCTTCGCTCGAAAGTTTTCTTCCAATTCTATGCTTGACTCCTCTGGGGTACCCTTGCCCGACTTACCTCCCAGAACTGAGGCCCTACTGGACGGCTTGCACATAACCCCGTTGTCGGTACTGGGCATTATTTCTAACTTAGATCTCCACAAGGTAACGAGCGGTGACGGAATACCAGCCATTGTCCTGAAGAAATGCGCACCTGAACTGGCACCTGCCCTCTCTAAATTGTACAACCGCTGCCTCAAGGACTCCTGTTTTCCTGACTGCTGGAAGTCCTCTACCATTGTTCCTGTCTTTAAGAACTCTGGCGACCCCTCCAACCCTTCTAATTACCGTCCTATCAGTCTCCTTCCCATCTTCGGCAAAGTCTTCGAGGCCATTATCAACACCGAAGTGATTACTCACCTGATATCCCGGTCTACTGCCGATGTGCTTACGGCCATCACTGAATTTGTCTACCAAGCTATCCATAGTAACGGCGAAGACCGTGCCGTGGCCCTTGACATCTCCAAAGCATTCGATAGGGTTTTGCATGCCGGCCTCCTTCGCAAGCTCCGGGGTTATGGTATCACAGGTCGATTGTTTGACCTAATTCAATCGTTCCTATCAAACCGGGATTTGAAGGTTGTTCTCAGTGGATTCTTCTCCAACTCCTATCCCACTACCGCTGGTGTTCCTCAAGGCTCCATCCTTGGCCCTACTCTGTTCCTCATATTTATAAACGACCTTCCAGACGCCATAGACTCCCAAGTCGGTATCTACGCTGGCGACACTACTATTTACTCCTGCCTCAAGCACAAATCTACTGAGGCGGACAAAATTAACCTGGCAGCTCAAATTGAAAAGGACCTCCAATCGGTTGTGGACTGGGGAGAGAAATGGATGGTCAACTTTAATGCCTCTAAAACAAAACTGCTCTCCATTAACCACCACAAGGACCCATCCCTGCATCCCATCAGAATGTCTGAGGACCAACTTCTCGAGAGCTCCTCTCTGCGGCTGCTCGGTCTCACGCTGTCCGCTGATCTGAGATGGAACAAATACATCGAGTCAATTGCATCATCCACCGCAAGAAAAGTTGGTTTCCTGTGCCGAGCCAGGAAATTCTTCTCCCCGGAATCGATCCTCCAAGTCTATAAGTCTACCATTCGACCTTGCATGGAGTATTGCTGCCATTTATGGTCTGGGGCCCCTGCGTGTTGCCTCAGGGTTCTTGATAAGATCCAGAGACGGATATGCAATGTGATTGGCCCTGATCTGTCATCTCGTCTGCAGTCGCTCTCTCACAGACGCGATGTTGCATCGCTCTGCCTTTTCTACAAGTACTTCCACGGTAATTGCTCCGAGGAGTTTCTTTCGCTTGTCCCTAAGCCTCGTGAATTTAAGCGTCCTACGAGGCTGGCATCCCGTTCCCACCCCTTCACCGTTGAAACTGTTAGATGTAGACGTCTTTTCTACTCCAATAGCTTCATGTCTCGCACATCTCGCCTATGGAACTCCCTTCCCTATCACTGTTTCCCTGACAAATACAATCTCCAACGGTTTAAGTGTAGCGTCAATCGTCATCTCCAATTGCCTTGATCTATCCACTTCCCTTCTCCACTTCCTGACATCTTTCATTCCTATCTGCTCTCGCTCTATATCTTCCGTAACCCCCCTTCCTTTACCACTCCTATCTGCACTTCCTCCAACCCTTCTGTAACCCCATGCGTGATAGTGGCCACCGGCCTTGCTTGGGGTGATACGCTTAAAAAAAAAAATATTACTATTATTGTTATTATTATTATTGTTGTTATTATTCTTAATATTATTATTGTTATTATTATTATTGTTATTATTATTGTTGTTGTTATTAATAATATTATTATTGTTATTATTATTGTTATTATTATTATTATTGTTATTATTATTGTTATTATTATTATTATTGTTATTATTATTATTAATATTATTATTGTTATTATTATTGTTATTATTATTGTTGTTGTTATTAATAATATTATTATTATTGTTATTATTATTATTGTTGCTATTATTATTATTAATATTATAATTATTATTAATATTATTATTGTTATTATTCTTATTATTATTAATATTTTTATTGTTATTATTATTGTTGTTGTTATTATTATTAATATTATTATTATTAATATTATTATTGTTATTATTGTTATTATTATTATTATTAATTATTGTTATTATTTTTATTCTTATAATTATTAACATTACATTTAGTAAGTACACGTGTTTTGATTAGACATCTCCGTTCTTATAAACAATGAAATTATTGTCAACTGCCTTTGAGATCGAAAGAAAATATGTTTGCCGAGGTTAATCGAAACTGCTATTCCATTTTAATCCAATAAGCCATCTTAAGGCCAGACGTGGTTTTATCATTACGAGACTGGAAGCCATTTCAAACAAAGAAAAGTTCAATTGCCTTATTTAAGCAATCGACATCTAGCGTATATAACTTTCGATGCCAATATCTGCTAAATTTGTTTCTTTTTTTTACATCCGAAACGTAAAATCCACAGACAAGCAATTAATGGATTTTTAAAGATGACATTAATTCTTACTACTTAAAAAAATAAATAAATTCAATAACTCTCTCTTCGCAGACCGGTGTAAGATGATCAAATTTCCAATCTAAATTGACCCTTTGAATTGCAGCATCTGTTAGAAAATATATTCTGTTTAAATTATGGAAGGACTTATAAAAAAGTCACTTCAAAGAAAGTCATATTTTGCCGTATAAACTTTTCCTGTTATCCAGAAATATTCAATTTCATTTTCATTTCCATTCAAATTGTGTTTATATATACGTTTACTATCCACATATATATTTGAATTCAATAATGCACATAAAAATATATCTACATAAAAAAGATTTTCAAATAATTCTATTTACAACAGTTTAATTTTCGAAAAGTTCAGGAAAATGTTATAATTATCTGATAGTTTTGGTTTTGAAAAGTAGGATTCTTCTTTACTTTCTTCCAAATTTATTATACAGATGCGGCCCAAATGTTCAGAACGGCATTGTTTTCGTCAGAAAAGTAGGTATAAGTTTTTATCAAAGTTGTTTTATATTCTATAATTTTCACAGACAATGAATACGATATTAGTTGTTATTGTCTGAGATTTTGGTGTAATTTGAGAGGATAATACAAAAGTTATGGATGATTTAGTGATTTACTGCAAAACCAATGGCGGCCAAAATGATCAGACCGGTTGAAAAAAATAACAAAATAATAAAAAATAACAGAGAATACTGGAATTATTTAATATTTAGTGTGAAGCCCTTTAGCTTCAATCACACTTTGATATCTTCGACTGCATGAGGAAATTAAATTTTCAATTTCTTGCTGAGTGATCTTATTCCATTCTTCCTGAAGGGCATTCCATAATTTCTCGGTTGTTTTAGGATTTCTGGATTTCGAACGTTCTCCTAGAATATTCCACACATTTTCAATAGGATTGAGATCTGGGCTTTGAGCAGGCCAATCCATAACAATAACCTTTTCAACCTTGAGGAAGTTCATGACCACCTTAGCCTTGTGACATGGGGAATTGTCCTGCATGAATATGGGTGGTCGCTTAGTTGAATTTCTCAGCACTGACAAGACATGATCTTTTACAAGTTGTTTATAAACCCCTGCATTTACCTTTCCATGTAATCGCATCAAAGGGCCCACACCATCTCCAGATATCATCTTCCGAACCATGACACTTCCTGCACCGAATTTAACACTAGCCTTAAGGCATTTAGGCGACAATTTTTCACCTACTTTTCGCCGAACGTACCTTTTCCCATCTGAACCAAATAACAAACTTAGATTCATCACTGAAATGCACTGTTTGCCATTTTTCTTGAGACCACAACACATGTTCGGTTGCAAAGGTAAGACGACACTTTTTATTCTTGGAACTGATCAGTGACTTCACTGCAGGTGCTCTTGCTTGTAGGTCATGTTCAACTAAACGACGAGACAGTTTTTCGAAATAAAGTTTTCTTCAGTCCAATGCTTATTTCCCCAGAAAAAGCAGCAGCAGTTTTAAATCTGTACTTTTTAACCAACTTTACCATAGCATGATCTTCTCTCTTGGTCGTTTTTCTTGTCCTACCAGTAGACTTTCTTGCTTCACACGAACCACAATCATCGTAGACCTTAAGAATATCGCGAACAACACTTTTTGACTTGTTAACAATCTCTGCAATAGACCCAATACTTAAATTATCCTTCTTTCGAAGCTTAATAATCTGCTGACGAATTGGTAACGGAGTAAGTGGCATTATATTAACAAAGTACACTGCAGATATTCTTACTAATGTTTAGTAAACGAACCGTCACGTAAACAAATTAAAAAAATTAGTGTTCGCCGGTTAAATATACTAAAATACGTAGTAAATGCAACCGTTCTGATCATTTTGGCCGCCATGAGTTTTGCTGTAAATCACTAAATCATCCATAACTTTTGTATTATCGTCTCAAATTACACCAAAATCTCATATAATAACAATTAATATCGTATTTATTGTCGGTAAAAATTATGGAATATAAAACAACTTTGGTAAAAACTTATACCTACTTTTCTGACGAAAACAATGCCGTTCTGAACATTTTGGCCGCAACTGTATTACTCAGACCGAATAAGGAGCTTTGTCCAGCCTGGAAGTTAGAGATTGTATTTTTCCATTGTCTCTCGTCAAACCCAGTAACATTGTACATGTATATAATTGCACGTGTGCCTCTGTGTTCATTAAACGCTACAGACACATGCAATTCTTTCAGAAACAATCATGCTTCGTATATAAATTACACACGCACGAGTGAAGTCATATGAAGTGTGTGTGTGGCCGACAGGGGATACTTTCTTTTATAATATAGATTACGTATTTGAGAAGATATTGCTGTTTTATTTAAAAAGTGAAAAAAATGTTTCCGGCATAGAGATTAAAAGTCGTAATTACATTCCGACAGAAATGTACATTGGCGCGAGGCTTACTGATTTAAATGAACATTTGTTTTATACACGCCAAGAAGATTAATGAAGATTTGTAATAACGTGAAAACAAACGGGTAATTTTAACAAAACAAGATAAGGAATTTATTTACGTGTAGCTTGAAGTTGTGTCAGTAGCTCGTTTCAAGAAAACAAATAAAACGTCCGTATTTTTAAGGAATTTTCATGAAGAGGACATGTCCATATAACAGATTAAATGATCTGAAAAAAAATAATGTTAACAAATGCTTAAATCAAAGGTAATAGAGTTAGTTCATCATAGAACTGATATATGGTTTTCATACGTTCAACAGTAGAAGAAAAAAAGATCTTTTCAAATACTTAGATTTCTTGCATTGTAGAGAAAAAAATTTTTGATGTGTACCGTGCATGTTTAGAAGCTGATAAAATGATTGTTGAATACGTTTACCTTGGCAATAATTCAACGCTGGACGTGGTGAACAGAAACGAAACCTTTTACATGACTTCAGGTATTCTTCTCTTATAAATTTAATTTTTCTTTTCATTTATATGAAAAGGAATTTCGCAAATGCTCACTAATTTTCTTATCTTTCTTCTTCTTGGCTCAACGGCTAATTTCTGGGGTGGCAAGATTTTCACTTGTCCAAAATAGTTTCACATAGATTCCCGAATTTGTTTCCGCCTCTTTTTCAGCTCACCGGTCAATTTCTGTGAAGGCAAGGTTTTCATTGGTCCAAAGAAAATTGAACGTAGTCGCGCGAATTCTTCTCCGTCTTCCCCCCTCAATCCTCGGAATTTGAAAGAAGTGATACATACACTACAAACCAAGCCTGTGTTCTATTTTTCTAATCTGAGAGACCAGCTTCATGCCAGAAGTGCTGAAGAAATTCCATACACACATCACACACACACACGCGCAAAACACACAAAAGACAGACACACTCACACACACACACACAAACATATATATATATATATATATATATATATATATATATATATATATATATATATATATATAAATAGGTAACTATACTCGTGTCGAAAAACCTTCGAATTCTTGATTTAACAATAGCCAAATCAATCTCGAAGGGAAAAGAAGGTTTTTAAAAAGAAACATCCAGGAACATGAAAGTCTGTCGAAAATAATCGCACAGATACAGGTTCAAGGTAAAAAGAAAAGAAAAAAACTCCGATACGAGTAAACAACTAACTAAAGAGCTCGATACAAACGTATATATATATAGTTAGTCAGGAACTACCTACCAAGATTTCACCTAACGGATCTTTAGGGTAAATCTAGCTACCAGTTTTACCCTGAATATCCTTTAGGTGAAACCTTGGTAGGTAATTCTTTGCTAACTTGTTTTTATATACTTTGCTCTAATTATTGGATTCAGCCCTTTTACGATTTTTTTCTGCAGTGTTGGGTGATTTTTTGGCTATGCACTGCGGTCTTGGGTGATTTTATTCGACCAACACGAATGTTTTTAATCTTTTCTCTTATTTCTTTTCCCCTGATACCAGTTTGTTTAAATATAGTTTTATTTTCAAATTGTGCTGTCCGTTTTTTTCTCACCATTCGAGCAAATGTATTGAAATAATGCATAATAATCTCTCTCTCTCTCTCTCTCTCTCTCTCTCTATCTATCTATATATGATAAAATGATAAAATATTATATATATATATATATATATATATATATATATATATATATGATAAAATAAAGAAAAAATCTGAAAGATTTATCAATACAAAATGTTTAACTTTTCTTAAAGCTTCATCAGAGAATGAGTTATGGAGAAAAAGATGAGAGAAATTCTGATATTTTTAATTTTGTTTTGTTTGATTTTCATTCGTTAATCATTTGTCACGTGTATTGGACTTATTAAACAAACGTTAGTATAATTTATGTAAATTTAAATTCAAGGAGAAGCGACACCTTCTATTTTTCTACTTTAACAACCAGCCATTGCCAGTGATGAATGCCGTAATCACTGTCTACTTTGGACATGATGCTAGTTATAGAGAAGTAAATAGATTGTATATTACTAGGGGCGTTGATTGACCCCTTTCCCACGATAAGTTCAAAAGTTTAGATAGGGCAACATATTTTTGGGGTGCCATCACCTTATAGATTGCACCTCATTCATTCTTGGGGCATCACAGAATTATGGAACTCTGCAGTCATCATTTGCTCACGCTTTGTACCCAAGACCTCCCGAGCGTCTGCAACAACTCCTTGAATTCAGATGCATAGTCCCTTAAACTTCGAGGAAAGAATTCGTTTATCATGATTCTCAGATACATGACAGTTGCCGGATACTTTGTACGCATGATCGTCGTAACGCCACGAGGGTCTCAACATAACCACCTATCATTCCTTCAGTTGAATATTTAGCCTTTATAAAAAAAGGTTTTATACTAAAAAAAAAAGAAGAAGTTTATTTACTAAAAAAAAAAAGGTTTTATACTCTTCATTCGTACTTCCAGTCTATGGAAGTCTCTTCCCCTTACTTGCTTATCCGATGACTTTAATTTTCAAATATTCAAGTGTAATGTCAATCGACATCTGAATCTCTGAACTTGTTCCTCGTCCTTCTCTGTATCCTTTCCGCAAACATGTCTGTATAGTCTTGTTCTCAGTCCTTTGTAATCCCTTGCGTGTTAATGGCAGTCCCACCTTGCTTGGGGTGAAATAAAAAAAATGCCGTACCTATGAGAACTACTGTGTATGTCCCAATCCTCATAAAACGTTGGACACTATTGTAAGTGGGGGTAATATGCTTTCCAAGTAGTCCACCACAAGCAGTGGTTTACCTACTTCATGCCGCTGGCGAGTATTGTATATTGTTGATGTTATAAAGATTACCATTTCATTTCCAAACTCCGTTTTTGTTTATTACTCAGTCAGTAACCATTTCTAGGTTACAAAACTCTCTCTACCCTTTCGCTCTCTCTCTCTTTCTCTCTCTCTCTATTATATACCATACCTATGAACATTAATGGGTATGTCCCAATCCTCATAAATACGTTGGACACTATTGTAAGTGGGGGTAATATGCTTTCCAAGTAGTCCACCACTAGCAGTGGTTTACCTACTTCACGCCGCTGGCGAGTATTGTGTTTTGTTGATGTTATAAAGATTGCCATTTCATTTCCAACCTCTGTTTTGGCTATTCCTCATTCAGTAACCCTTTCTAGGTTACAACTAGGCGCTTGATGATTGAACTTGCCCCAAAATAACTTTGCGCAGATCAAACGGTTATCTTTTGTCTTTGCAGACATGAATTCGATTTTCTTCGTCACATATGATTTGCATCGAAATTCTTCATGCACAATACTTCCGATATAGTACTTTGAAAACTTGTGATCCTTTGCAATGGCGTTAATTAAATTTACTGGCGTTTTTATCGCTATTTTTCTATACCATTCCTACGAATGTAGGTGTTCTAATGGCATTAGGGAACTCAGCAGGCGTTTTACCTTTGGATACTGCTAGAGAATCCTCATCAACGGATTCCGTCTCTTTGCCAATTACTACAACAAACAGCCGAGCAAGTTTCAGGAGTCGGCGCTTGCGTGGTCCAATCACTCTCAGAGTTCTAAACACCTTGTACGGCCACTTTTGGCGTCAATGCGAAGACAAGAGCCCAGACTAAACGCGACCAACCCCAAAGACCGTAACGGTGGAACAAGCAGATAACGATTAAAGCAAATCTCAACGGTTGAACTTGCGGACAAAGAGGGCTACGCATAATGGACATGCTACAGAAGGCGTCACTTGAAATTATAACAGACTCAACGGTAGACGTTGCTGTTGCATAACTCTATTCTTTATGTCTTTATTCCATATATGTTGCAGAGGTAGGTCATTAAATCAAGTATGTGGGATACTTCCTTGGCAAGTTGAAGTCAAACTTAAACAAAAACACACCATCGACATTTTCTTCTGCTCTGATTTTCTTTCACCTCCGACAAACTCTTGAAATATAGAAGGGCGACAGGAAATGGATGAAGAGAACAGGTTTTGGTGAAACTGGAAGCTTCTAGTCCTATCGGTTTATATGGTCAATTTCCTTATCTACTCGTCGTCGTCAGTTTTTTCTTGTATCGAAAATTTTAATTTCTTCTTTGCTGATAGCTCCCGTCATGTTGGTGTTGAATACTAAATTTTTCAACAACTTGCAGGCTCAGGACTAGAAGCTTCCAGTTATTAGTGGAGGCATCTTCTAGTATCTCTTGGAGGTTGAGGCAGACATTTTGCATCAGCATAGAATAACCCCTGTGGACTGTAGCTGGCCGGAATGCACCCACCAGATTACACAGTATTGATGTAGGAAGACTTCACAGCTTTGACAGGATAGTCTTTGTAGGCCACAATTGGATTTTTCTGCTTGAAGTTATTGTATTTATAAGAGCACACAGCACGGAGGTTGTTAATGGGGGCAACTTTTGGTATCTCTGAAAGGTGGGGGCGTTCCAGAGCATCAGCATCGATTGACTGTGTATGCACTGCAGTTTGCACTGTATTGATCTGGGAACTTTCGGAATTGGCTTGCTGCAGGATTCAAGGATTGTTTTGATTTTCATACCAAAATAGTTATATTTAAGAATATCGTCTTATGTAGTGCACAACCGTCTTCTAAATTTGCATATTTTTTCGTGTTGTATTTATTGTAATTTTGTTATACAAGATTCTTGATAGACATTATAATATAAAAATGTATTGTTGGTCATTTTATTATAAAAAAAGTACTGTTGATTTTTGTTTGGCTGTTCAACATTTGCCCATAGCTGGGACCGTAACAGGCGCTGCCACTCCGGATCAGGGTGGACATGGGAACAACAGTAATTAAGTGGTGATTCTTCACTAGTCAAAACCTCCAGTCTCTTGATCAGAGGCCTTGCTGCCGGTTGCAGTTTATCGTCATGCCTGGGACGATGAACCACAAGGAAGATTAGCAAATAACACGAACAATTTCACTTGAAAGAATCCAACACCAGCAAAAACTGAATGGATAGGGCCTGTAATGAACATAGAAAATACTGACATAATTAAGATGGTCACATTCTACATTACCTAAAACAAAAGTTTCGGGGAGAAAACACCGTAAATTCTACAAGGAGTGATAACGGCATGCCGGAGAAGCCTATTTTCCTGACAAAACTGTTTGAAGACATTGTTTTTAATAAATTTGGAACGGCATTATCTTTCTGATTACTTTTTTATGGAAACGGTTATTCACACGGCAATTAGTAAAATCTTATTAGAAAAAGATGCGCTCTCCGGCAGCATACGAACCAGAAATCCCCGAGGACAAATCGTCATTATTTCTCTCCTGGTTTGACTTCTAGGATACAAAAATATTTTTCTAATAAAATTTCTCGAATATTCAGGTCGATAGACGAATATAGATACAGTTTAATAAATAAACGGAGCGTCTACACAAATACGAGTTCCACAAAAAATAAGGTTTAAGTAATAAAAATCTGAATAAACTCTCTCTCTCTCTCTCTCTCTCTCTATATATATATATATATATTGTCATACATCTGTATATATATATATATATATGTATATATATATATATTTCTTATGCATTGTTATATTAGAACATGCACATCAGAACATGCACATTAGAACATGTACATCAGAACATGCACATTAGAACATGCACATCAGAACATGTACATTAGAACATGTACATCAGAACATGCACATCAGAACATGCACATCAGAACATGCACATTAGAACATGTACATCAGAACATGCACATCCGAACATGCACATCAGAACATGCACATTAGAACATGTACATCAAAACATTCACATCAGAACATGCACATCAGAACATGCACATTAGAACATGCACATCAGAACATGCACATTAGAACATGCACATATCAACTACAAAATTGGATATTTTTGATTCAACGTCAAAAAACGCCTGATGAGAAGTTTAAAAAAGGTTTTCCTTTTTTGACGTTGAAACAAAAATGTACAATTTTGTAGTGGATATGTGCATGTTCTAATGTGCATGTTCTGATGTGCATATTCTGATGTGCATGTTCTGATTTAACATTGCATAAGAAATAAATAAATATTTACTGTCCTACTTTTTGTATTGAGCACTTTTTTAAATTAATGTTTTGAACGCTGTGATCTTACTATTCGTTCTTCTACACTTTGCTATATATATATATATATATATATATATATATATATATATATATATATATATATATATATCTTGTTTATTTAGGCAGCAATCCTTCATTTATGCATGTTTCATTAAAAGCGACAGACAAGGTACTACAGTTAAGCCTTTTTAAAAATTGAGCTTTCTTTTTTGGAAACAGAGTATATAGAAACTGTCCAAATGTTCTATACAAATTTTTTCCCCTGCAAAAAAAAAAATTTGTTCGAACAACAGAAAAATTAAATAAAAAGCTTAAATGTAGTACCTTGTCTGTCGTTTTTAATATATATATATATATATATATATATATATATATATATATATATATGTATATATGTGTGTGTGTGTATGTGTGTGTATGTGTGTGAATGTGCGACTATTGTCGCGTTTCATCTTTATTTCACAAAGATATTGATTTTAAACAAAATATGTTAGTAACAAATTTTTGGTGAAATTTATATTTTATGATAAACAAAATTGAATTGCAGTATATAAAAATGTATCTATTAAAATTAATTACAATAATTTAATTGCAGTTGTGATTTTATTATGAAACTCAAGTTATAAGCAATATACATATATATATATATATATATATATATATATATATATAGATATAGATATAGATATACAAAGAATATAATCTTAGGGTGTGCCATATTTATGGGATAAAGTTCTCAATATCAGAGATAGAGCGTGTGTAAATATAAAAGTGATCATTGAGGTCAACAGGTTGTTTCATGCTAGACGCAATCGTCACGCCACTATATATATATATATATATGCGTTATTACATGATATTATTCAGGTTATACCAAATCATTGCGTATATTCACGTCTTCTCCTCCAACGCCTTCGACAGTACTGCTTGTTCGGGATTGAACTGTCAAGGCAACAGGGACATTGTCGTAGTCAGTTTTATTCTTTGGTCTTTGTTTGCGAAGCTAATTCAAAGAGGTTATGGCAGAATAATTCTGAAGATAACCTTTCAGAATCCTGACATCATCATTGGCTGATGCTAACCTCCGGGGATAGAAACACTCCACGTATTCTTGGCCTCACGTTTTCCACTGACAAGAAGTGGCGTGGTTATATCGAATCAGTTGCTACGTCTGTTGCTGGGAAAGGTGAGTCAGAAATTGTTTTGTCCTCAGAATAGATATTCGACATTTACAAATCTGACATTCGTCATATCTTGTCTGATGCTCCTGCTGGTTGTACATCTGGAGATTCTTGGCAAAATCCAACGAAGAATCTTTAATGCAATCGATACTGACCAGGAACCTCGACTTCGGTCATTTTTTTTCACCGACGTCACGTGACACCTCTCTGTCTTTTCTACACATATTTTCGTGGTAACTTTTCTGACGAGCTTGTTTCCCTGTTGCTCCGATTGCATGAATCTAAGCGTGCTATAAGAGTGGCAACTTGGTCCAACCGTTTTTTTAAATAATTAAATGCAACCGCAAATTCTAGTCCAATAGTATATTTTCCTGCACTTCCAACCTGTGACACTCCCTTCCATTTTCTTGCTTCCGTGAAAACTACAATCTTCACAAGTGTAAAAGCAAGGTCAATCGCCATATTCTGTCGTGTTTAAACTTGTTTATTATCATATTGTGGATTCCGGGATGAAATCCGATATCAATGAATAACAAACGCCAGGAATGGATAAGGAAAATAAATGTATTAACGTAATAATACAAAGTGGTAATACGGATTAGTAGATCCAGGAATGCGGGTTAGTAGCACTAATATATATATATATATATATATATATATATATATATATATATATATATATATATACAGTCTTGGTATTGAAGTATCGCGGTATGATTCCTTACTGAGTCTACGTGCTCGCTAACTGTGAGGCTTGCCGCCGTCTCTGTGCGTGACTTACTCTACTACTACTGAACTCTCTACTCTCCTGTCTTTCCGTCTCGACTCCTTGGCTGACTGTTCGGGTATTCACTGGTAGTAGTATATGTATACCATGGGTGAGTCCATTTGTGTGAAAAGAGGAGACCACTTAACACATATTTTCCTCAACCCTCCCCATTATCAGTCTTCTCATTCTCTTTCACTTTCGCTCCCTGCACCCCCGTGTTCTACTGACATTACCCCCTGCTGGTTTGAAATCATTAAAATAAAAAAAAAGTTTTATTTTATGTTGCTTAAATGATATTTCTATGTAATAGATATCTACATTCTTCCAATCTTTGTGTCTTTTGTATGTTATATTATTTGGGGGCCTGCTTTTTCTACTTACACTTCTGTTGTTACATAAAGCAGATTAAATATTTCGCAATTTCAATGACATTTTGACTTCTAAGAATTTCAAAAACCTTTTTTCGGCCCTCGTCTACCTATAGAAAGGTAATTTTAGTAATGGATATTCGAAGCCCTGTTCGAAAGTTGGACACATAATGGTAACACATAATCTTTCTCTTTCGTATCGAAATAAATCTTGTTATATTTATCAGCCAATCATTGTTTCAAACTATCAGCCTATTTTCGTTTCTAACCTCGACAGATTAACTCAGCCATTTACTTACGCTTCTTGCAGTAAGTACTTTTGTGAACAAAAAGAATTCAATGCTTACAATTTTCAGCGTCGTCTCATTCGGAAGGTTGCTTTTAAATTTAGTTGTTGACACCATTTAAATCGATAAAAGTTTACGCAGTCGCTATGTTCTTCTCATTCAAGTGCAATTTTGTTCGACATGCCTTCTTCATTTACTCTATTTTCTGCGTTTAGAAAATTTTTCTCGCCGGAGTCCATCCTTCAAATCTACAAATCAACCATTCGCCCTTGCATGGAGTATTGTTGACATATATGGTCTGGAGCCCCTTCTGTTTTTCAACGTTCTTGATAAAATCCATATATGGATATGCAATGTAATTGGCCCTGATCTGGCATCTCGTCTGCAGTCTCTGTCTCACAGACGTGCCGTCCCTTCCCCTGTCTTTTGTACAAATACTTTCACGGTAACTGCTCCGATGAGCTGCTTTCGCTGGTTCCCAGACTTCAATTTAAGCGTTCTACTAGGCTGGCATCTCGCTCTCACCCTTTCACTATCGAAACTGTTAAATCTAGCCGTCTCTTCTACTCCAAAAGACTCATGTCTCGCACTTCTTGCCTGTGGAATTCCCTCCCCTTTTCCTGTTTCCCTGATAGTTATAGTCTCTAAATATTCAAATGTAATGTAAATCGAAGTCTCCGGATGCCTTGATCTATCCCCTATCCTTCTCTTCATCTTTTCCTCTATCACTCCTCTTTGCTCTCGCTCCAACTCTCTGAAACCCCTTGTGTGCTAGTGGCTTCCTGCCTTGCTTGGGGTGAAACGCTTCAAAAACTATACTTTTCTATTTCTGATCCAGAAAAGAAATCCATTTGCATCGGATGTAAATGTATATTGTATGGATAAGGTGCATCTACTTTGTGACAATAAGGATCGAGGTCAACACCACAGATTGAGAAGGGCATATTTGCTCGTATTATATATATATATATATATATATATATATATATATATATATATATATATGAAGAAATATAGTCTTAAGATGTGCTATATTTATTGGATAAAGTGCTCAATATCAGAGATAGAGCGTGTGTAAATATAAAAGTGAACATAGAAGTCAACACTTAGAGGCGACAGTCTGTTTCATGCTAGATACAATCGTCAGGCCACGACTGCTGCTATTTTATGCTTAATATCTGTCTATATCTCTGAGATGAGGTATTATGATTATTTACTTTATTAGCATTATTCAGACTGTTGTCCTCATATTCACAACGTTTCGGCCGTTGTACTTTCCAGCCTTCTTCAGAATTTCCAAACTTTGGAGAAAAATAACAGCACTCGTGACCTGACGATTGCATCTAGCATGAAACAGACTGTCACCTCTAACTGTTGACTTCTATGTTCACTTTTATACATACATACATACATATATATATATATATATATATATATATATATATATATATATATATATATATATATATATATATATACAGGGCTGGTAAACATTGAATAAAATTCCTATGACCAATACCAATATTCTTAAGAGAGTGTTCTCAATACCGAGCAGAGCGAATAAACATCTACGTCGACATCATCTCTTGACAAGACACCTGAATTGTCGAAACAAAGTTGCCCCATTTTAGTCGTTTTATAACATGCATATGTTATGAATTTGAATATATACACACACACACACACATATATATATATATATATGTATGTATATATATATATATATATTATAATTAAGTAATTATATATATATATATATATATATATATATATATATATATATATATGTCCAAACATTAGTTCTAATGGATACCCGATTTTGACTAGTTATTTCAATAGCAGTCTACAGCAGTGGTGAACCAAAAACACTTGGAGAATTGAGTTAAAGGAAAATTACTGAGATATCCAGAAACGGCATGGCATGTAGAACTAGAACAATCTACCCCGGTTTCTGAAATAAAAAGTTCGGTTCGAAATTCCAAACATCTGAAGAAGGCTGGAAGGTAAAACAGCCGAAACGTTGTGAATATGGCAATAAAGATGATGATAACAGTCCGAATAATGCTAATAAAGTAAATAATCATATTACCTCAACTCAAAGATATAGACAGATATTAAGTAACGTAGTTTTCGATGTGTATGTAATGTAGCAAAAATCAAAGAAAACCATAAAATAGCTACAAATAAATGTTTAACATTGTTGGGGAAGGTGTCTGCAATAGGGCGTTATCTATCTATTCAAGTGGACGCGAACGTGACAACAGTCTAAGACTAAGTTTAATTCGTTAAAAATAATAATGATAAAAAAACTATATATTCTTTTGCCACCTGTGGAACTCCCTTCCGTTTTCTTGCTTCCCTGATAACTAAATTCTTCAAAAATTTATATGCATCTTCAATCGCCATCTGATATCTTCTTAAAACATGCTAATTTATTTATTCTTTACTCAATCCTCGGCATTTTCTCTTAGTACAGGAAGCTTTACATTAGGTAGCAAAGGAAAGTGAAAGTGAAAATGAAAGTACATCATTTGTAAGAAGAGAGAACTTTTGGTTGTCAGCCAAACATAAAAATCCCAGGAGGCGAACTACAACTTGGTGACACTAAAATTATACAAGTACAAAAATGTAAATGTCTTGGGAGTGTTTTAAAATATGACAGAAAAATCCGAAGGTGCGCTGCAATAGCGAATGTTGCTTTACAAATTTAAACAAAGTATTAAGAAACAATAAAAAAAATCGTTAGAAATAAAGCAAAGAGTACTGCATTGATACATAATATCTTTCGTGAATGTTGGATAGTTTCATCACAGATGAAGTGGCTTATAGCAACTGAAATCACCTTATACAGAAGAATGCTGAGATTACCATAGACTAGACATATGAATAATGATGAAATCTTAGGTAAAATCCAATCAATAATGACAATTATACTTAAAATGGGGCAAATGAAATATGTATGGGACATGAGAAGGAGATATGTTTTGACAATCATAAGTTACATTGAAAGCAATAGACAACGGAAAGTAGGCAATAACGTACCTAACGAGCTGGTATAAATGGTTGACAGAACAGGGATTAGAGCAAGTACCAAAAGGATATAACTTACACAAAGGAAAGGAAGTTGTGGAGATCCATGATCGTGCACGTTCTGAAGGGTCAGGGAACTCATAAGAAGAACAATAAACATAAAAAGTGAATTCAGATAAAAATGGCCCAAGTGGAACCAGAAGATATATACCAAGACTACCTTCTCGGCTTTAAAAAAAAATAAACTATAAAAATGTACACTATTTACATTGTTCGGACTATCTTCCTCATCTTTGTTGCCATATTTATCACAACGTTTCGGCTGTTGTACGCTGCGGCCTTCTTCAAGTGGTTGGGATGTCGAACTAAACCCTTTATTTCGCTCACTGGGGTAGACTGTTCTAGTTCCACGTGCCATGTTTAATGATGTCAGTTATCTCCTGTTAATTCCCCTCTCCAAGTTCTCCTCCGACTTAACCAGGTATTGAACTCACTCTGTTTGGATCCTGTCACTGGATCTAACTAACGTCTTTATCAACAAGGACACATGGCCCAGTGGATAAAGGCGTTAGTTATATCCAGCAGGAAGAAGATGAAGATGATGATGAAGGCGAAGCAGAAGAAGAAGAAGAAGAAGAAGAAGAAGAAGAAGAAAAAAAAAAGATGATGATGATGATGATGATGATGATGATGATGATGATGATGAGGAGGAGGAGGAGAAGAAGAAGAAGAAAAAGAAGAAGAAGAAGGGGGAGGAGGGGGAAAGAAAAGGAAAAAAGAGTAGGAGTAGAAGGAGGAAGGGAAGAAGAAAAAGATTAAGAAGATGATGAAGTCGACAACGACGACGACGCCGACGAAGAAGAAGAAGAAGAAGAAGAAAGAGAAGAAGATGACGATGTGAGGAAGAAGATGAAGAAGAATAAGAAGGAGGAGGAGTAGAAGGAGAAGGAGTAGGAGAGGAAGCAGAAGAAGATGATGATGAAGGAGAAGAAGGAGAAGAAGGAGAAGAAGAAGAAGAGATTACCCTATAAAAATATATTGTTTAATAATGTCGAAAATCCCATCCAATGAAGTATTGCAAAAATAAGGTACAATGACGAATTGAATAGTGAAGGAGAAAGCATGAGAAAATAAAAGGAAATCGATTCAGATTTTTGCATTTTGAAAAGAAGTGTTCAATATTAATTTTTCTGATTGTTACATTACGATAATCAGCGCCACAGGGATTGGTGTTAGAAACAGAACATGAACCTGCATTCCATTATTGATTCAATTCTCACTGAGAAATAAAGAATTTGAATATTTTAAGATAGTTATTGTCATACTAAAGTCCGATCATTTGATTTAAGGCAAACATAATATCACTTTAAATAACGGGATCTTCGGAATTAAATATTTTACTCATTAACATTTAAATTAAAGATTCAAACAAGAAGGAATATCTGATCTAATGATGCTGGATAAATGATGAACAGTTCATTGTACCGCATCAATAATTATCTGACACCCCCCTGCTATACTCTATCTTCACAAGAACCAGATCAGACCAAACAATAGAGTATTGTTGCCCTATCTGGACTGGAGCTGCCCAGTTCTATTTTGCATATCATGAGAGAATTTCTTTTTTTCTTAAAGAAATTTTGCTGAGGTAACGGTTAGGATGTTATCATGATAGCAGTTTTTACATAATAGAAAATCAGTAAAAAATATTGTATATATATATATATATATATATATATATATATATATATATAAGTGAACATAGAAGTTAACACTTAGAGGCGACAGTCTGTTTCTTGCTAGTAGCAATCGTCAGGCAACTAGTGCCGTTATTTTTCTCGGCTATTTATATATACGGGTCAGTGGTGCATTGTGGGTAGTCTATTTTGGCGGTTATATATATATATATATATATATATATATATATATATATATATATATATGTCATTCACAGACAGTACTGTTTCGCTGTATCACAGCTCCTCAGTGCGACTAGACTTCCGAATGCCTCAAGCCAGGATTGAAAGACAACTAATTTTGTGTCAGTCAGAGCTATCTTCACTCGGTAGATTTACATAACTAAATCTAGCGTATTGTTTTATAAAACGTAAACAAATGCCAATCAGTCAAAGTGCTCCATTCATTTTACTGAAGAGCTTTATATATATATATATATATATATATATATATATATATATATATATATATAAGGTTATATATATATCAAATCAAAACCATACCATATTTCTAACCCACACAAGATAGACATGCTTACGGAGGTGTTGAGGCAGCACACTTATACACACACCCACACGAATATACACACTTACACACATCATACTCATTCATTCCCTAAGAACAAAATAACACACACACACTTAACAGAGACACCCGCCCTCCCCAGCAACCAATAAAACTGTCAAAATGACCAAGGGAATTCAGAGCAGCATGAATTCATCTGGCTCTTCACTCAAATAACAACTTAAAAGAGACTGTTTGACCAACACAACGACTGACCAAAATTTATGTTAAAAAAAAAAACATAATGAAAAATACAGACAAAAGTTCATTTTCTCCATCAAGACATTCATATCTGTAGTTCACTGCTACCAGCAAGCAGAAAATTATTTTTCTGATGAAGGCGATGTTGGCCGAAACTAGTCGAGGAATCTAAATTAAATAATAATAAAAACGAAAGAATATTAATATACAACCCAGTGTGTCTGAAGATTTTAATTTTTTATTGTTTAATATATATATATATATATATATATATATATATATATATATATATATATATATATATAAGGTTATATATATATATATATATATATATATATATATATATATATATATATATATATATATATTTCAGGTAATAGATCCATTGGTATAATATAACCCAGGTAGATCCTAGTAATATTAGATATTAAAACTGTTCGACAGAGAGAGCTCAATGTATTTATTATAAAAGAGGATATATTTTATACAGCAAAAGATCCCAAATTACCTCATGTGGGTATAGTCTATTTCAAGCAGGCGCAACCTTGTGCTCGTCCACCTCAGCCCAGAAACTCAGTCCAGGGCTGAGGAGGACAGGCACACTGTTGCGCAGGTTTGAAACAGACTATACCCACATGAGGTAATTTGGGATTTTTTGCTACATATACATACATATATATATATATATATATATATATATATATATATATATATATATATATATATATATATATATATATATATAAACATGAACCAGGAAATATATTTTTTCTTGAGAAATAAATTATAGTCATGGAAACTTAAGGTTGTCTATTTTTAATATATATTTATATTATATAATTATATTTTTATTTGTATTTATTATATACACGTATATATATATATATATATATATATATATATATATATATATATATATATAGTCAAGTTCCCTTCGAATCTTCTGGACATCTTTCTCACCTTCTATCCTGACAAATGTGCCACTGATGTATTGCCTACATGGAATTTCATATCATGATAGATGTGTCTTCTCTCAATGAGACTCTTTGCTTTGCACATTTATTGGGACTCAAGCTCTTTCCAGACCTCAAGTGGAACTTATATATATGTCGACTCATCGGTAAAGATGCTGGATAAATGATAAAACGGTTCATTGTACCTCTCCAGTAATTATCTGACTCCCACCCCCGGTTATACTCTATATTTGCAAGAACCAAATCAGACTAAATATGGAATATTGCTGCTTTATCTGAGCTGGAGATGTCCAGTCATCTTTTACCTGTCTTGAGAAAATTAATTTTTTTCTTTACGAAAGTTTGTTGATGTAACGTGTAGGATGTTATATAATCTTGATAGTAGGTGTACATAATAGAAGATCAGTAAAAGAGATATTCACGGACAAAAAAGCAGAGTAAAAATTATGCTCACACCTCTACACCAAAGAAAATAGACTTAATACTAATAAAAGAGTGGAATAATCATGGTTGATACAGTCCTTGCTACAAGAAATCAATTTATTTTTGTCACAGAAGATAATGGTGTTGGTAAACAGTGCCATAGAGTTTTCACTGATTATTGTTTACAATTAAGGTTTAAGTAAAATGTAACTCATGTCATTTTATAATCAGAATGGATCTCCTAAGAATCTAAGTCATCTTAAGTTTCAAAGTGACTATTTTTACTTAGTGAATACTGGAGAAAATCGAAGTTTTATTTTTAATGTGTTTGCTATCATCCTGGTGTTATAATTAAAGCCTTAAAGTATGTTGTTTCATACATTGTGAGCAATTTGCTAAAAGTTCATATTTTCTTGATTTCAGATTAAAATTTGCAAATTGTTTTAACATATTTCAGTGAAATTTTCATACATTGTGAGCAATTTGCTTAAAGTTCATATTTTCTTGATTTGAGATGAAAATTTGGAAATTCTTTTAACATATTTCAGTGAAACTTTCATACATTGTGTGCAATTTGCTTAAAGTTCATATTTTCTTGATTTGAGATGAAAATTTGGAAATTGTTTTAACATATTTCAGTGAAACTTTCATACATTGTGAGCAATTTGCTTAAAGTTCATATTTCCTTGATTTGAGATGAAAATTTGGAAATTGTTTTAACATATTTCAGTGAAATTTTCATACATTGTGAGCAATTTGCTTAAAGTTCATATTTCCTTGATTTGAGATGAAAATTTGGAACATTTTTTAACATATTTCAGTAACATTTTTATACATTGTGAGCAATTTGCTTAAATTCTTTTTTCAGATTTTTTACAAGAACCAAATCAGAATAAAAAATGGAGTATTGCTGCTTTATCTGGGTTGGAGATTCCAAGTCATCTTTTGCCTGTCTTGAGAGAATTTCTTTTTTCTTTAAGAAATTTTGTTGATGTAGCGAGTAGGATGTTATATAATCTTGATAGTAGGTTTACATAATAGAAGATCAGTAAAAGAGACATTCACAGACAAAAAGCAGAGTAAAAATTATGCTCACACCTCCACACCAAAGAAAATAGATATTCATAATAATTGAGGAAGAGTGAAATAATCATCTAAGATACAGTACTTGCTATAAGAAATCACTTTTTTTGTTACAGAAGATAATGGTGTTGGTAACCAGTACCATAGAGTTTTCACTGATTATTGTTTACAATTAACGTGTAAGTCAAATGTTACTCGTGTCAATTTGTAATCAGAATGGATCTCTTAAGAATCTAATTTATTTTAAGTTTCAAAGTGACTATTTTTATTTAGTGAATACGAGAGAAAATCGAAATTTTATTTTTAAACTGTTTGCTATCGTTCTGGCGTCAATTATCATTAAATCACTCTTTTTTTCATACGCTGTGAGGAATTTGCTTAAAGTTTATATTTTCTTGGTTTCAGAGGAAAACTTGGAAATTCTTTAATATATTTCACTGAAACTTTCATTTTTTTCAAAATTATAGTTGACTAATTTTAACCAGTGAAAATGTCACGGTTTTCCTATTTTAAATTAAAGATTTCAACCATTTCTATGTGCGTTGCGAGTGAACATTCAACCTCAAATTATATAATTGAACTGCTGCTTTATGGAACCGATTTCCAAGAGGATATTTCTCCGATCACTACACTCTGAACCTGTTCCAGTCTAGGATTAACCGTTGTGTTCTTCATATTCTATGACGGCTTACCTCGAATAGATATTGAGCCTTTTACAGGGGAACATCACTGTAAAAAAAAAACTAACTTTCAAGGGTTTCAAAATATCCAAGAGAATTATGGAAATATATGTACAATTCCAAGGAGGATTGATTGAATTAAGTATATTTGTTTTTGTACAGATTTAGCTTCTAGCGATGTCTGGCTTTTCCAAAAGCTAAATCAGCCATTAAAAATGTAAGTATTCCAGACTCTAGACCAGGTTAAACATGAAGGAAGCCGTGCCGAAGATAGCGTAGAAGGAGGATTTTTCAGACTATTTTCAAAAGTGGAAACGGCTTGGATATAAACATCCTCAGGTCTATACCTTGAAGGAAATTAATGCACCATTTCTCTGTGTCGGTTAAATTTCATTAATTTTAAATAAATAGAGAGGCCTCTTTTGTCGGTAATCGGCGGAGTTAGGGGAGTAAAAGTAAACACGTTCGTTTGGAATTGTTATTTATTGTATTTAAAAAAATACAATTGCGACATAAGGCCAAAATTGGGAGGGGTTGAGGCTGGTCATCACTAACTATCTTGTACCTAGCTAATCTGATTCACGACACATTCACACATTACAATTTTCACATTCACCATAAGAACTCGTCCGTCACCAATCAATCATCTATACACCATAATACCGCACCCTCTCAAGGGGGACCTACAAAACGCGCCCCATGCCATAAAAATCTAATGATATAAAGTTTGTAATTAAAAATTTATGGATGAATAAAATGAGAGGAGAGGGGAATGAACCCAATAAGAAGCTAAAATATTAACACAAGTCAAACTAAACATAACTGATGTTAGTAGGTCCCGTCTAACCCTCAAAACAGAGAGGCCGCTGTATTCAGCCTATTAGGACAAAATCAAGAGGCTCCCTCGCTATGGGAGTGGGAAAGGAGAAAAATATACAGACATGGGAAATATAAAAGCTGACCCAGTCGAGGTGAAAACGGGGCCAAAACAAACTGGGGAGGTTGGGAATCACAACTTGGATCATAACCAAAGAGGCAGCCGGAAACAGGCCAGGGACAATACTTATTCACATTAACTAGGTACATAAAAGTTTGTCTAACCTAACCAAGGGGAGGGCTCCACTGGAAACCACCCCGATGTGACGTATATTGACCTAGAAGAGAAAATCAAGGCGAGCTCCGTTCATACGAAGCAAGCTGGCCTCAGTCACCCAACGTTCGTTAGGAAAGTCTGATTAACATACCTTTGGAAAGAGTATTTATAGCAGCCTCTTCGTTTTACTCTTTCTCATTTCGAGTGTTTCTCATTTAATATTCTGTCGTAATGAACTCCTCCCAAGCCAAAAAGAAAAGAAAAATGAGATTAAAAAAATACATTACTATTTTATTGATGATTAAAATATTTTTATTTATTTTTGTTTATTTTATCGCAACTTTTTCATTTCCTTTCCAACGCGATAATTCGGAAGATCCGGAAACAACTCGACTGTACGCGCGAAATATCAAACGTGCACCTGCATAAAAGTTTCGATAAGAATTCAAGATCTCAATGAATCGATAAAGAAATATGAAAAGAAAAAAAAAATATTCCAGAAAATATAGAAGCGAATAACTCCCCTCCAAATGATTTGGAAGATAAACAATGAATTCCTCAGATCAACAATATTTAATAAAGGTCACTTAGGTCTTGAAATCCAAGTGCAGACAGTCAACAAAAAACACACACATTTATAATTTTTTTTTGAATTAATTTCTCATTTTCAGATTTCCACGAGCGTTTCATGATCTTATCTGACATTAAAACGACCAACTCCCTTTCTTTCACTCTGACATGCCAGGCAGTCGATTCTTTGAGAGAAGTTTATTCGCCATGAAATATTATTATTTACACTATTTCCATTGTTCGGACTTCTGTCCTCACCTTTGTTGCCATATTCACGACGTTTCAACCGTTGTACGCTCATAAATTCCTCAGGTGAATGGGGATTTCAAACCGAACGCTTTATTTCGTCCACCGGATTAGATTGTTCTAGTTTCACGTGCCATGCCTCTTCCAGGTATCTTAGTATCAGTTATCTCCCTTTTAACTCAACTCTCTAAGTTTTTGTTCACCTCAGCTGTGGCCAGGTATTGAACTCACCACTCTTTGGGCCAAGTCAGGGATTCAACCAACGCTTTTATCCACTGGGCCATGTGTTGTGAATATGACGACAAAGATGAGGACAACAGTTCGAACCATGTAAATAGTGAAAATGATTACAATGCCTCATCTCCAAAATATAGACAGATATAAAATATTATATTGAATCATAAGTAATTTCCGTTGTTGAGAACTAATTATAATGAAGAATATAAGAAAATAATATCCATTTTAGAATCAACAGTTACACTTGAATTAATGTGTTTAAACCAGTCAAAACAGGAACTGTGGACATCTATAGACTTCTGCCATCAAGTTAAATAATTATCTAACCATTTACTATAAAACTCTAAAGCAGGAATATCCCAGCTCCGGCCCCGGCGCCAATTACAACTTGCAGTCAAATGTCATATGTCCACCATCATCTGTTATGGAATGTATCACTTACGTCCAGCCAGTATTGCCAATCAGAGTATGCAAAATACAGACCTAAGAAATGTAATTTCATGTTTTACCAAGAGATGGCAGCAGCACTTTGTGGCCGCCCTCTGGCAGTGTGACCATAACCTGGGCCTTTTCCAGCCAATTTCTAAAATCACTGCCTTTGAACCAGACCTGGCCTATATACTGCAGTCCAGATCTCAGTATCACCTTTCACATTAGCGCAGGCAATTTATTTGATTTGGTCATCTGAAATGAATAAATTCTAAAATCTTAGTGAATTAAATTTGTTTTGTGTTAGTCAAAATCATTTATAAATATATTTGGACACTTGGACGCTTGTGTCACTGTAGGTTTTCTTCTTCTTAATAAGATGAATGTAGGTGTTATGTTCCTATTCATATGTTTTTAACTTAAAGGTTGACAGACAACATTAATTACCAATAATATGTAATGTTTAAGATTAAACTGAGATATAGTATTACTTCCTGGAAGTTATTTTTTCAGACATATTTTAATTCAACTTATATGGGCTTCAGATATGACAGGCTGAATGATTTTGGTAAGACCTGTTTAAATACATTTGTCATCCATGTGAAGAAATAAAAATATGCCATTTGCAATACAATTTTCGTAAGATAGTTCATTTGGATTTAATTTTAATGGTTTAAAGAATGTCACGCAGAATGGTTGGCTCTCATGAATATTCACCTCATCAAATCTGGCCCACTTTGAAAAACGTTTGGGCACACCCCACTTAAACAATGGCAAACATCCTCTATATAAAGAACAAATAAAATGAAATGAAAATTAAAAAAATTAAGTCAAAATGAAACAGTGGGTTAAAAAAAAGAGACAGTGGAAAAGATGCATGTAAATCTATGGATCTACCTAAACCAGGCGTGACCAAAGTCCAGCCTGGGGGTCAATTATGGCCTGCTGTCAAATGTCATATGGTCACCATCTCTGTCTTTTTCTGTCCTAGGTCTTTTTCAGCCAATTTCTAAAATCATTGCCTTTACACCACACCACTGCTTTTGAGCTAGGCCTGGCCTACATACTGCAGTCCATGGATCAGTATCAGCTTTCACAATAGTGCCGACAAGTTATTTGTTTTAGTCATTTAAGATGAATAAATTCTAAATGTATTATTGAATTAAATTTCTTGTTTGTTGTGTTGGTAAAAATAAATTATAAATATATTTGGACAGTATTTACATTAGTCGGACTATTATCCTCATCTTTGTCGCCATATTTGTCACAACGTTTCGGCCATTGTACGCTCCGGCCTTCTTCAGGTGGTTGGAATTTCGAACTGAACCCATTATTTCGATCACTTCGATTGGCACCCCAAAAAAGTACCTTCCATGATTTCAGGCCACGAAGACGACAGAACTCCGAAACAAAATCATATCAAGCTCAGACAGACTTTGAAAGGCCTCTCTAACACAAAAGAGAAAAGTGCTGCTGGTCATCAATTTCGTTGGCATATGCAACAAAGGGAGAATCTTTTGGCCATGCAGAGATTTTGCTTGCGACTGCAGAATGAAACAGATGGGCGCCGATCAAATGATCGGAATGCTTTCGGTCATGCGTGGCAGCGGAATTTCGATACAGTCTTTTCCTCACTCAACGACATATATTTTATCACATCTAAAACATACGAGATGTTATAAAATCTCTTAAAACTAAAATCTAGAAAACAAATATCCAAACCAGTCTGTATAGAAAGTTGCTCGAAAACTTTGGTCGTCGTTGTTTTCTTTATTTAAAGAGAATCAGAATATTAAAAAAAAATACAACCATTTACTTGTACTCTGTTTTCAATAGGCAGACCGATATAATGTACAGAATATAGAGCTGATTGTCCAATTGTTTATTGCTTTTAGTACACTACTGTACTGTATAAACATAAAAATAAATTAAAAATGTTAGAAACGCTGCAGAATTGGATTGAGATTAACGCTACCTGCAGCTGGCTGATTCCATTTGAACGTATAGTATACTATCAACTGCCCCAAGCAGTCACATGTGGCACAAAGCCGAATTTAATGTGAGGTTCCTGAGCCCGTAGGCTCGGCCAAGAAATCCCTGTAGACCCCGCATAAACGGGATCGGATCTGTCTACCTCCCCGAACGAGACTCTGCCCTTCGGCATAGACTTGTCCGGGGTCTCCTCTGCCCGAAGGAAGAGAATTCGACCAACAAAGTTTCCAGTTAGAGTATCTAGCAGCAACTATCCCACGCAGTAACATGTGGCACAAGGCCGAATTTAATGTGAGGTTCCCGAGCCCGTAGGCTCGGCCAAGAAATCCCTGTAGACCCCGCATAAACGGGATCGGGTCTGTCTACCTCCCCGAACGAGACTCTGCCCTTCGGCATAGCCTCGTCCAGGTTTCTCTCTGCCTTCGGGCAGAGAGTTCGACAGTACAACTGAAAAGATTTTCAGATAGACTCAGAGTATACTAGGAATAGAGTCCAGTCTCAATTTCGCACTGAACGATAAGCTCTTTGAGTAACAAGTTCGTTGTAACGGTACATAGTCTTTCAGTGAGAGGTGACTGAAATTGAATTTCCTTTAAGCGAATGAACCGGAAAAGCTTGTCAAAAAAATCAGATAACACCATGAAATATGTAGACATATATGGTGGGAAATCATCAAACCGTTAAGTTGCGCACGAGGTTGGTTTTTTCCATAAGGAAATATAACAGGAAGAATGGTAGCTTCCTCCTTAGTAATAATATCTGAATAGCGCTGAAGAACAGTGTGATGGTTAAAAAGACTTCTAGTGTCAAGGACAAGTTAATTTTCTTAGAGAATTGTGCCAAATCTCCAGTAGATGCAAAATTTCATTCTAAAATTACTAAAACCAATCCGAGGATTTTAGAAGAACTTACTTTATAATGTGTACGATTCACTCTTGATGTGTTATTTCGTTACATGTTACTAAAATTTTGAAAAAAAAAACTACATATATTACATAAGTTTATCACCTTCGTAGTTACAGCGAGGCAATTCTAAGAGAATTGGAAATTCTACCGGGATTCAACATAGTCGGCCACAATCTTACCGACTTAAGATGCGCAGGGGACACAGTACTGATAGCAGACAAGCAAGAGAAATTTAAAAAGAACTTCTACAGAAGGTAGCGAAGGAGTGCGATAAGAAGGGACTAATCATGAACTACAAGAAGACAAAATGCATGGTCATCAGTAAAAGGATGAGACCGAAATGCGATTTGCAAGTCGGGGACACTAAAAGCAAGCATGTGAGGAGTATTTGGGAAATGTTTTGACAGAGGACGGTAAGTGCGACAGTGAGATCCGTACACCTATTGGGATGGCCAAAGACACAGAGTATTGCGAGACAGGAGGATTTCTTTGATAGCAAAGAAAAGAGTATTGAGCTGTTACGTGACACATATCCTCATTTACGGAAGTAAATGTTGGACGGTCTCCTCAAAGATGACGAAGAAACTCGAGGCAACGTAGGTTTGGTTCTACAGATGGATGCTAAGAATATTATGGACCAAGCGTGTGACCAAAGAAATGATTTTGAAGACGATGCAAACAAGGAGGAAGCTTGTACTTAACATCGGAAAGAAGCAGTTTCTGGGACATATTAATGCGAAAGGAAGGCCTGGAAAATCGGATACACACAATTCGAATAGAAGGAAAGCAACCGATTACATACCTGGCGGGCTTAAGCAAGTGTATGAGAGAACGTGGTCTGGGAGAGAAAGCAGAGGGGAGGAACTTGTTGAGAGCTGCAACGGACAGAGGAAAGTGGAGAGCAATGATCGCCTACGTCCAGAATGGACATGGCACATAAAAAGACAGATACGGATTACAATTCGAGCGAGTAATATCAAGCTAATATTATTAATGCGAGTGTTATTGGAAGGCGTCTGACACCAGTAATGAGGAAGGTGGGCCTGGAGAATCTGATACTCACGGGTCGAATAGAGGGAAAGAGAGACAAGGGAAAGCAATGGATTACATACCTGGCGGGATTAAGCAAGTTGATGGCAGAACGTGGTCTGGGTAGGTGGCAGAAAAACGAAAGTTATTGAGAGCAACGAGGGATAGGGAGAAGTGGAGAGTCATGATCGCACACGTCCTGAAAGGACACGGGACATAAAAAGGAAAAAAAGAGGATCATTAATATTTAAACGAAATATTTCTTCAAAATGAGAATATGACGTATCATAAATTAGTCAATGTTAGGAACAAAAATCTTCTGATCTATATACGAAATGCGTTCAGGAAGTCCCTAAAAGATTTTAGAAGAAATAATATTAATTTCAAAGATGTATAAAACTCTAATTACCGTTGAATAGGAACCTTTGGCTCCAATGCCCTTATTGTAGCCTCTCGGACTCTTGGTAAAGTGTTATATGGAAGTCATCCAAATTGAATATTGCCCAGAATTCTTCATTTTCTAAATATCATCATTGCGCCTCACCCTGAGTATCTCTTTCAGCATGCAGAAAAAAATCAAATTTGACAGGGAGCAATGTTTGGAGTTATAGGGAGGGTGAAAGACAGTTGTGATGTCCATCAACCACCTTGCTGAGTTCACCAACGTGTATTCCCTTCCGATCGTCATTGGGAATCCGCGAACAAGTTTTTCACAGATTTACCGCATGTTCAGAACTTCATGAATAATTCTGTTCACAGTTCCCACACCATTGTCTTTATAGACACGGGATGGTTTTCATTCAGAAAATTGCAAATTTTCTCAACCAGCTTTGGTGCTCTGACGTTTCTGTCCCTCCTACATCACTCATCCTCTCTCGCCTCCTTATTATCGTCCTTGAACCTATTGCGTCAGTGGAAAACAGATGACGGCCACGTACATGGTAATCCATAAACAGTCTGGAGCATTCGTAATTTTCCCTCGCATTTTTTCCCAGTTTAAGAGACATTTTTTTCCCCTGCTAAGCTTCCAAATTGTCTTCACGTCACAACTTCATACAGCAAACTAGACAGCTGTAACTAGCAGGGTTTAGTATGTTGTGTTCATTAGCTGTTACAGTTGTCTCCTTCAATAATAATCAGTAATAAATACCTCTTGTAAAAAGGCCTCAGAAAATCTGGAATGTAACACACACACACATACATATATACGCGAGTTACAATATATATATATATATATATATATATATATATATATATATATATATATATGTATATGTATCAAATATATATATATGTATGTATCAAATTTGTTGTGCAGTTCAATTTATATTACAATGAATGTAAGCTGTATAATGTCTTTCTTTAATACGCAGGTACTTTCAACTGTACATTCAGTCATCTTCAGGCGTGGAAATTATTTTGTTTTTGGTAAAATCTACAGTTGAAAGTAATTGTTTATTATAGAAAGACATTATACAGCATATAATTTTTAAAAACAAGGATCATAACATTCATCGAGTGATTTGTAGGTTAATGCACCTTTAAAATTTTGTTTGCGAAGAGATTTCGCCATTTTATATCATTAACTTTACTAATCTACGCTTTGTATGAATGATTCATTGTAATATGTATGTATATATCAAAATAAAAAGAAAGAACTGTCAGATTTATAATCCAGAGACCTTTAGCATTTATTTTTTAAAAACAGTGCTTGAAATGGCATTGAACTTCAAAACTTCAGTTTAATTTAAGATTTTAGGTTTTGGTTTCGAAACATGGTAATTTCTGTGTTGCGATGTGATGCATATTTTTTTTAAAAATAACTATAACATATATATATGTATATATATATATATATGCTCGAAAGCATGCATGTATATCTGCGCCTAATCTCGGATTATTTATGTGGGCGCGTTTGTCTGAACTAAAATGTGTACACATGTATGCATATGTACGTATGTCTGTATGTGTGAGAGTGTCATCCCAAACATACAGAGAGAAGAATTTCCCCTCCCACCACCAAACATAATCAAACACAAACATGCATAAATAGATTCAATTTTAAAAAAAATAAACCAGTTTGTCTGATGATCACAAAAGCGTGAAACCCAGGGTCACAAACACATAACAATATGTTAGTTCTAACACTGATATTGAGCAATTACCAATAAATACTGCCCATATAAAATTATATATATATATATATATATATGTGTGTGTGTGTGTGTGTGTGTTGTTTATTTAAGCAACAATCCCTAATTTATACATGTTTCATTAAAGACGACGGACAACGTACTGCGATTAACATTTTACTCTAATTTTTCGAGTCTTCGAAAAAATGTTTTCTCGCGAGAGAGTGTGTAGAAACTGTCCAAATGTTACTCCATTCGAAACATACTAGTAGAAAATACAAACATAATAACCTTATCCACATGTAAAAAAAATATTGACAATAAAGGAAGCCTTAATAATTAAAAAGTGAAAAGCCAACACTGGAATAATATTAACTACAAAAACGGCCACAATGTGCTGACTGTGGTCGGAAAATAAAACATCCCTATAACTGAAAGCATACACAGAGCCCATACATCAAGTTAAAAAAGAATTCTTGATAATGGGTAAAAGTATAGCCGAATGCACTCGGAATTACAGAACATTTGGACAGTTTGTACACATTTTGTGTCCAGAATAGAATGCATTTGTTCGAACACACGAAAAATCAAATAAAAAGCTTAATCGCAATACCTTATCTCTTGTCATTTATGAAACACACAGACAGACACATACACACATGTATATATATATATATATTAGAATGAATCGTTCATACAAAAAGTAGATTAGTAAAGTTAATGATATAAAATGTCGAAATCCCTTCGCTAACAAAATTTTAAAGATGAATTAACCTAAAAATCACTCGATGAATGTTATGATCCTTGTTTTTAAAATAATAATATGTATAAGGTATTTCTTTAATACGCAAGTACTTTCAACTGTACATTCAGTCATCCTCAGGCATGGAAATTATTTTGTTTTTAGTAAAATCCAGGTAGCATCCGTGACGAAAAAATATAGTGCGAATCGAAATAATTTTTTTTTTATAATGTTTTATTGTTAACGGATACAAACTTGTGGAGCGTGAAGTCGCAACGCTAAGGTTGAATTTTTTGGTAAATTTAAGAGAGTGCGTTTTTTACTAATATGGAAATTTGAATTTTTTTTTCGTGTGGGAGTTTGTCAGTCAATGTGGCATAAATAAAGTAATGTCTCAGTTGTTATCCCGAAAATATGCACGTTCGATCAGTTCTTTTTAATCAAATATGTGGTGCAGTTCAATTTATATTACAATAAATCATTCATACAAAATGTAGATTAGTAAAGTCAATGACATATATATATATATATATATATATATATATATATATATATATATATATATATATATATATAGTTTTAAGGTATGCTGAATTTATGAGTTAAAATGCTCAATATCAGGGATAGAGTGTATGTAAATATATAAGTATACATTTTATTCCACACCCAGAAGCAACAATCTGTTAATGCTCAACGCCAACGTTAGATCATAATTTTCAATAAAATAATTGATAATTGCACTTACGTATCCCAATACATATATCTAATGCATATATACATTTTCAGACACACACACACACACAAACACACACATATATATATATATATATATATATATATATATATATATATATATATATATATATATATATATATATATATATATATATTATAATAAAGAGAAAGAACAGTAAGATATATAATCCGGTGTTCTTACTGATATTTTTATTTTTACAGAACAGTGCTCAATGTAAATTAACAGAGCATAAATATTATAAATTTAATAATTTCAAAATATGGTTTCATCGCTACACAGGAATTACCATGTTTCAAAAACGGAAACTAAATACTTCAAATTCAATGTCCCTTGTCCTGTTTCATTTTCAAGCGATTTTCGGAAAAACTTATTTTGAAATTTTGTATCTGCTTATAAAACTCAGTAAATTTCAAAATAAGTTATTCCAAAATAGGATTAGGGTTTTTAATTTAATTCTATAATTGAATTTGAAGTTTTTAGATTCGGTTTTTGAAACATGGTAATTCTGGTCTAGTGATGTAACCATATTTTTAAATTAGTATATATATATATATATATATATATATATATATATATATATATATATATATATATATAATATTATTGCTACACCAGGATAAAATAAGGGATCATAATTAATTCATAAAAAGGAGGATTAATTAAAATTTAAGGTGCCTTTCGGCCGACACATCTTCTGTAAAAATATCATCTGCAAGTAAAACTAATTGGTTGAAAAGAAAAATTATTTTCAACAACTGGTGTTAATATATACCAAAACTAGGGGAAGGAAAAAACGCCATTTTCCTGCTTGGGCTTTTAACTGGCGACCGGCTCCCCGAACAAGGCTAACTTTTTTAATTCTCTCTGTCTACACAGGGCAGGACGTTGTATATTAAAAAGAACAAACCAATATAGCCAAGGGAAGCCCGTGCCTTGTGCAAGACAGAAAGTAGTCCGTCCTGCAAGTAACAGAACTAACAGGTATCCCCAGGGCTTCACCCTTGGTTCTACTCTGATTTTAATTTTTCAGTAATGACCTTCCTGGTGACACCAGCTCTTAAGTTGTTATCTACGCAGATGACACAACAATTGACTCTTGCCTCGATGGTAAAGCTTATCTGATCGGGAGATTGAAGGTTTTGAAGAACGTGGAACCACCTCTTGATGTTTTTCCCAGGTCCACCTCTGATACAGTGTGGTAGTACCTGTTCGGGTCCATGCTATGTGCAAATAGTGAGGCCTAGCTGCTGGATGTAGTTGATCGTCCTACCCAGGACTAATGTCAGATACTTAGTGTAACGCTAAAAAAGACTTTTGTTTTCTTTATTTTCAAAGTAAAATATTTTCTTTTATCGAAGCTATATATCGACGATTTTGTATGGATATATTGCTCGATATGAACAGTTATAGAAATTACTTCCAGTTCTAGGAATTTCGGTAGGAAATCTTTGATTTTTACCACATTGAAGAATGAAGTATAAGTTGAATTGAACAGTAACTGTACAGAATTGGTAAGTATCGATTTAGCGTTTTTCGTTTTCTGGCCTCGGCTTTCTCAAATCAAGCTGGAAATCTAAGCAATTGAAAAAATGCTAATATATATAAAAAAAAATAAGCTGGGTTATATTTTAAGGAAAGGGAGAGTCGGTCTGGAGATCCAGTAAACCAGAGAATATTCCATGGTTTTCTATTATTTAAAACATGTCTGTCAGATAAACATGTGCCGTTTAACTTCAGGACGTTAGCGATCATGGCTCTCTACAATTTCGGGTTCTTTTTAGGTTTTAGTAAATGTAAACATTGTATTGCCAAAAAAAAAAAGCACACTAAAAATTCATGCACTATTTTCTTCTGGTCTTCAGTGGGTCCTGTGAGTGTTCAATTTTCTAAACCCTCTTTCCTCATTATGTGCCTTAGAAATGTAAACTGTCTTTTTCTGATGTTGCGTATATGTGTACTTTTTTATTTCAACGAGCTATAAAACTTAGTCCATAGTATTCTCAACATCCTTCGGTAGAACTATATTTCTTTTGCTTCAAGTCTCTTCTTCTTCGGTGAAGCCTAGCTGCTGGATGTAGTTTATCGTCATACCCAGGACTAAAGTCAGATACTTAGTGTAACGCTAAAAAGACTTTTGTTTTCTTTCTTTTCAGAGTGAAATGTTTGCTTTTATCGAAGCTATATATCGACATATTCCTCGAAATTATTATTATTAGTTATAGAAATTATTTCACGTTGTAGGAATTTCGGTAAGAAATCTTTGATTTTTACCACATTGAAGAATAAAGCATAAGTTCAATCGAAAAGTGACTGTACAGAATTGGTAATTATCTAATGAAGCATTAGTTGTCATATAGAAGAACTGATATTACATAATAATTCAGTACTCCGTCCTTTGTTCACAATTAAATTTTCCTGTTGTTTGATATATTTTTTAGCCCAGGGATTCTCAGTAACCGGGCCGCCTAATTCTCTTATGTGTTCCGTATAATATTGTCAAGGCATATATATATATATATATATATATATATATATATATATATATATATATATATATATATATAATTATTTATTTGAATATTACAACATAAATATGTTATAAAATCACGACGAAAGTAGCCATTTTGTTTCAACACTTCTTGTGTCTTGTCAAGTGATAATATAGAATATAGAATAAATGGTTTTAAAAGTTTCAAATTAATCAACGATCCTTAGCTAAGAGTAAACGCTAAGATCCTTAGCTAAGAGTAAACGCGTTTACTCTTAGCTAAGGATCGTTGATTAATTTGAAACTTTTAAAACCATTTATTCTATATTCTATATTATCACTTGACAAGACACAAGAAGTGTTGAAACAAAATGGCTACTTTTGTCGTGATTTTATAACATATTTATGTTGTAATATTCAAATAAATAATTATATCTGCTCTACTCTGTATTGAGCACTCTTTAAAGAATATTAATTGTTGGTTATTGGATTTCACTCCGTATATACCAATCCTAAACTTGGGTATATATATATATATATATATATATATATATATATATATATATATATATATATATATATATATATAATTTCTTCGGTGATTTTAAAAATTGAATTACTTTCAAACATTAAAATATTTTTTACATAAATTGCTAAAGTTACATCCCCTACTGTCGCTTAGAAAAACTCAATGACAGCTTCTTTCTCTCTACTTCCCCCTTGCTTCTTTCTTTCTCTCTTCTCCCCCTTCCCTCTCATTATATCACTTCCGTTAAGTTAACCGATTATATAGGCCAATATCTGCCCCCCTACCTTAATACGAAGTATGATAGATAGATATATTAAAGTAAACCCTCTCTATATTCGATCATGTCTCTCACACTATATCTCATTACCCTCTCTGTTAAATTACATAAATTTCATACAACCCGTCAAAAGTGTATAGGTTCATTCCAATTTTCATTTATCATTTTTCGTTTCACCGTTTGGAAGTGGTGTCTGATGAGCCAGTGTCCTTTAATAAAGGGCTTGGCGAAAAATTATTACATGGAGCCTTAAAGTGGTCTGTTTTTACTTTAAATAATATATATATATATATATATATATATATATATATATATATAGATAGATAGATAGATAGATAGATAGATAGATAGATATATTTGAATAAATGAATAAGAATTTATCGGTTTTATTGCAATTTTCTAAATCTTATTTATGTCAATGAGGCCTCCCAACCTTAAATAGCATCAAAATAAGAAGCGAGAAAGACTACGCCCAACTGAAAAAGAAATGAAGATTTGCTTATCGCATATTCAACCAAACGTTGAAGAAATTGCGAAAAAACACCGGGAACAATTTTCACACTAAATAAGCTGCACAAATATTTGAAAAGAAACATTGAAATTAAGTAAGTTCATATTTGTGAGTGCATTTTAAAAAAATCTATGGTTTTATTTCCTAATTTTTAAATGTAAACTCCTTTAATAATTTTGCTAAGTGTGCAGTGATATTTCATAAAAAAAAGACTGAGAAACACTGGTTTAGCTTTTGGTACGCTCCATACGCTATGGCAAGGTGCCTTAGGATTTCGCTGTCGCATTTTCTGTTCTGTTAGAACAAGTTTCAGATACTGACATTGTTGCACAGTGCTGATCAATAAAAGTGACTCACCTGATTTCTTTTTTTTTTACTAAATGTTCTCTTCTGCGATGAAATGAAAGTTGAGCTAAATTCAAAGGATAAGCGATGTAAAATCTGAAGAAGCTTTGAAATCTCTTTGAATTTAGCAGTAAGTACTGTCAAGCATCCGTTCAGTATAATGGTCTGGGGATGCTTTTCTTTTCATGGAACTGGTTTCTTAAAACCTATTGAAAGGACCCTCAGCGGCGAGAAGTACAAGAGAATTTTAGAGTCTTGTCTGCTCCCTTCTGCTGAAAGGGTGCAAATCGATCCCACCAAGCTCATTTTTATGCAGGATAATGCTCCCTGTCACAAACCAAAATTGATGAAGGAATACTTTGATGAGCAGCAGGTGACTGTTATGATATGGCCGCCCCAATCTCCTGACCTCAACCCCATAGAAGACTTATGGAGCATTATAAAGTACAGGCTCTCGAGAAAGCAGTTGAGCACCAAGAGGATTTGATTGTGAATTTCATATCCGAATGGAATTCAATGCTTGGAGATGAGATTTGCCAGAACCTGATCAAGTCAATGCCAAAAAGGGTTGGAAAGGTTATTCAAAATAAAGGAGGACCCATAGATTATTAAATATTTCGAACTATATTACCTATTATAAATAAATTATTCCTCTGTTATTCTTTATTTAAAGCTTTTTGGTTTCTGTTGATTACTAGTTGCAGGAAATGAGTGAGTCACTTTTTCCTCACATAGTTTTTCCCTAAATCTCAGTTATATCCAAAATTATAATTATCAATAGAATACCTTAGGGTGAGTGAACTTTTTTTACTAGGTGGTCGGGAAGGGGTCTTTATATTAGTAAGATTTAAAATTAGTTTTACCCCAAAAACAATAGGCGAAAAAATGTTTTAAGTAAAAAAAAAATGAGGTGAGTCACTTTTATCGAACAGCGCCGTACTTTTTTCATTTTGCTATCTCTAATTTGTAATGTCTGTTATCAACACCGTGGCATCCCCATATCTTATATTGTTAAGACTGTGGCTACCATTAATGAATATTGGAAGAATTAATTATCTTAGAATCGTCTCGATATATTTGGTGAATAAGCCCGGTCAAAAGAGACATCTTAGTCTTACACACCTTTCTGTTCTTATATATTGTCGAAAAAAATATAACCTTCGACGCAGAAAAAAATGGGGGGGGGGAACTCAGACGAGAGCAGCAACAGCCTGATAAGGGTTGCAAAAGAAGTCCTCGTATGGCGACCCGCTTCAACTAGGTCTAGTAACAGTGTAAAGAAAAAAAAAAGTAATATTTTTTTAGCACGACAATTAACCAGTCACGCGCCAGCCGAAAGAAACCGTAAGAAGTGTACGGAGGACGATTTTTATAAGGAGGCTAACGCTTCCCACAATCCTCCTTACCAAGACCATAAATAACAATAGGTCACTTGCTTCCTGTTTAGCCGGCACAATTCCCCCGACACTAAGGCAACCCGTCCGTAAGTACCCCCCTCTCTCCCTCTTTTCTTTTCTTAACAACATCTTATATAACTAATTTCGGTGAGATGAGTGGAATAGGTATACCTAGTTTTTTTTTCAACCAAAACTGTCTTTTCCGTGGCACGAATGCCCTGGAAAAGCTTGATCTCATTTCCATCTATGGCTTAAATAGCTACACACTCTGAACAATTCTTTCTATGCAAGGCAATAAAAGCCACTAGTCTCCAAGGGGTTTGAATCAGAAACCACAATAAGAGAACAAACGTCAACGAGACAGAAGATCAAGTCTGACATTGTATTTAACTTTTAATGATAGAATACGACAGGAAAACAAGAAGCCGGAAGAGAGTTCCAGCAGCGAGAAAGGAGGAAGAAGAGATGATTTGTATAGAACTTACGGTTACAACTAGCAATTTCAAAAGCGAAAGCATGAGACCTAACTGCCAATCTCGTACCGCGCCTAAATAGGCTATGTCGAGTTACAAAAGAGGGATGCTGATCAGAACGAGAAAACATTCATAGGAAACATAAAACATAAAACTTAAATTACTAACATAAAACATAAAACAAAAACATAAAACTTAAAAAAACATAAAACATAAAATGTAAGTGGAAGCTATGTGCTTTTAGAAGCGTCAATCAAACAACCAAACTAGAGATTCCCTAGAATGTGAAAGGTTTTCATTTTCTTCTACCAGATTTGTTTCTTATTTTCTACATTTTCTAGCTTCTCCGTTTATTTCAGGTATCTACGACGTAGAATATATTCTCGACAGATTTTTTGATTTCTTTTAATTAGACATGATGATGAAAAGCAGAGCCTGTACTTCATGTCACAAACTAGACAGGACAGACAAGGTTACCGTCGATTCATTCCGAGCAATTTGTCACAGTACTGACAGTAAATGGTCTACATGCAACATTCCACTCAGCCTCTCCTCGCTATTCTTCTAAAGTCACATCCTCACCAGCCAGGTTTTAGTGCTGTGTTTCCTGTGGCAAGTAGGTCCTTCCTATGGTACTTACTCATCGGCCGAATATGCTACCCAATAAATAAATATCAGCTTTACGATAGATATGTACTGCTAAAAGCATGGTCAGCTTGGTTTTGTTTAACTAAAGATCATTTTGCGCAGGCTCGCTTCCAGATCCTTTCACGCGAACGCGGGTGTCTCCAAAGGCTCTATGCTGGGTTCTACGATATTTCAGATCTTCAATGATCTCTCCTATGTCATTAGTTCCCAACTATGTATTTATTCAGATGATTCTGCTATTTACTATTGTCTCAATAGCAAATCCGACAGTTCTTACATAGTAAACCTGGAAGTTGCTCTTGAAAAGTACCTCCAATCAGTGGTTAACTGGAGCAAGAAATGTTTGTAAATTTTAACGCCTCCAAAATCAATCTGCTTTCATTTATGTTTGATTCTAGACTTCAGGACAGCAACACACTGTGCTTTCTTGGCCTCACGTTTTCTATTCACACGAAGTGGAGCGCCTACATCGAATCAATATCTGCATCTACTGCGAGGAGATTTGGGTCACTGTGTCGCGAAAGACAATTTTTCACGTCAGAAAGCATCTTGCACATTTACAAATCTATCATGCAGCTGTGCATTGAATAATGTTGCCATATCTGGTTTGATGCACCTGTTGTACATCTCAATATTCTTGACAAAATCCAAAGAAGCATATATTATGTAATCGATCGTGACTTGGCATCACGACTTCAGTCACTCTCTCAACGACGTGACATGGCTTCTCTCTGCAAATATTTTCATGGCAACTGCCCCAACTAAATGAATATAAGTCGGTACTAGATTGGCATTTAGGTCCCACCACGTTAGTGTTAAATTAGCTAAATGTAATGGCTACTTCTACTCCATCTTTCCTGTAGAACTCCCTTCTGTTTACTTGCTTCTCTGATGACTACAATCTTCCAAAATCTTAATGCAACATCAATCGACATCTCTTATTTTCTTGAATCCCGATCAACTTTTATCCTTTCCTCAATCCACACTATACTCCTTGTAACCCACTGCGTAATAGTGACATTCCCGCCTTGCTTAGGGGGAAAAGATTTAAAAATATGAACAATAATTTTCATTTCACTTACAAAAGTTGAAAATAACAGTTATTTAATTAATTTCTGACGAAAGATCGGGGCGATCTGAAATATATATATATATATATAAAATATAAATAAATACTTTCACAAAAAACATTCAATTTTTTTACTTTTAATTTGAAATTTTCAGTTGTTTTCTCCTTATATATATATATATATATATATATATATATATATATATATATATATATATATATATATATAACTTATATTTTTTATTTAGCTTTTATATGTTTTTGCAATTTTCCTTTTATAGGGTTTATCAAGGATTTTCTCCTAATTCATTTTGCCATTTTCAAATCTTTGATGTTACTATGGGTTCCTGTGTTTATGTTCTAAGTTGCAGCTCAAGAATTCTGTAATGGGGAATGTGGTTTTAATTGGGGGTATCTTTGAAAGATTGCCAAACCGTTGTCAAGTAGGGGAAAGTTGTAGAAAATTTCTAGGAAGCGTTCAGGGCATTAATCACTACCGACATATTCTACAGACACTTAGATCCCCCCACGAACAACTGCAAGAAAATAAAATAAAAAGTGGATAGAATCTCTCTCTCTCCATATATATATATATATATATATATATATATATATATATATATATATATATATATATATATATATATTAAGTCATAAAAAAAATTATTTTATTACAGGCCATGATAGATTTAAAATAAAAACACCAGACAACCGGTTTCGTCCCCTCTAATCAGAACTGTTAAGGGGGGAATAGAAATTATGAAGAACAAAATGTCTGTAATGGATGACATGAATAAATAGGCAAAGAAGAAAAAAAAGTGTATATATATGATAAAAGTAATACCACCAAAGATGTTAGAAACACAGCACAGCAAGCCCAAGCAAACAGTCCCTTTGTTTGCAACGAGACGGTCGCCTGAAACTGATGTACAGTGTCTCCAACACCCTGAGATGGAATACTGAGTGTGCTCTGACCAAAACAGAAAACCAGGTCACACTGAAATCCAACGCACAAGTAGGATTATTTATGAAATGATCCGCATTTGACGACCCATACGTATTCTGAATGGAATCGCCCAACGAAAAATTTACTTATCATATTTTGATAGGATCCGCTTTGCCCGTTATGTAGGTTTGATATCTGCGCACTGTCGTGCTAAGACAGATAGCATTTTTCAGAAAAAGCTACATCTGATCTTCAAGAGATTTGGCTGTAAGGTCGAACCAAATGCTACAAAAAATTATTCTCCTTCAGAGATTGAGCTTGCTGTCTTGGCCCATGGCCTTGACTTTAATATCCCTTTTGCTTCTATTAATAGGGAAAATATTTTCTCTGAATTCGAAGTATATTATGTTCAACTCTCGAAGCTTCAACCTGTGTCTAACGATAAATCCAGTGACTTTCGATCCAAATTGAATGATTTGGCTCATTCTTATGCTAGTTCTCCTATTTCTTTTTCTGAATCGAAATGAAGAAGCGAACACCATAGGGTTATTAAATCCCCCAAGAACAACCAGTCGTTGGTTATTACGAAACCGTATAAAGGATCTGGTGTTGTCCTCATGGACCGCCATGATTACATTAGTAAAATGTTAAATATACTTAACGACCCTTCCAAGTTTCAACGTCTTGGTTCCATTGACACTCATGACTCCACGCTGACTTCGGAAATTCGATTTCAGAAACGTCTTATCAAATGGGTAAAAAGTGGTGTTCTTCCTCTATTCGTCCACGTCTGTATGGATTACCCAAGATTCATAAGGATGGTGTCCCGTTGAGACCCATATTATCGATGATTGGGTCTTCACAGCATAAAGTTGCAAAGTGGCTGGCTATAATGTTGGAACCAGTTTTGCAGCGTTAAAGTACCTTCTGTATTAAAGGTTCGTTTACTTATTCCCAATTCATTCGGAATTGTGATGCTGCTGATGGATTTATGTGTTCGTTTGACATCTGCAGCCTCTTCACTTGTGTTCCTTTGCCGGAGATTATTAATATTTGCAGCAATATGTTATATCGCAGTAATTTAACTCCTCCGACTATACCTGAAGATGTTTTCGTTGAACTCATGAAATTTGCCACCATGTCTGTTGATTTCAGTTTCGACAATATCATGTATCGTCAGATTGACGGTGTGGCGATGGGTTCTCCTTTGGGTCCTGTTTTGGCATATATATATATATATATATATATATATATATATGTATGTATATGTGTGTGTGTGTGTATGTGTGTGTGTGTGTGTATGTGTGTGTGTGTGTATGTGTGTGTGTGTGTGTGTGTGGATTCCTGCGCAGTGACCACAAGATGTAAAAATCGCGGAATTGTAATTTCCATTAAAATTAAAGATGTCATTGTTTTAAGTATATGGATGTGCGTGTGTGTGTATAGTAAAAAGAATGATAACATTAATTTTAATATAATATTATATATATATATATATATATATATATATATATATATATATATTAATATAATATTATATATATATATATATATATATATATATATATATATATATAAAGAGAGAGAGAGAGAGAGAGCGAGAAAGAAAGTGTAAATAGAATGATATCATTAATTTTAATACCAGTTTATATATGACATTTGGATCGAACATAGCTGTGAAAGAACAGCCTAAGAGCTATCAAACTGTTTACAGGTCATCCGTGCAGCAGCATCTCCTGACATTGGTGTTAATAAGTCTAGACTAGTTTAAATGCCTGCATCTGGGGTCGCTTTAAACATTTTGCATCTACGCGAAGTATACGCCGCCACTAATTCCTCTTTAAACAAAGTTTTTTCCTCAGAAACAATGCTTCGCTCAATATTGCAAAATATAATTTTTGTTAAGTGTTATAGTGAAAGACACCTTGTCTAGATAATAGACTCTCCCACCTATTATAAGTAGGAGTCAGTAGGTAGTCGAGGAAGGAGTGAGTGTTCAGCGACCACAACTCGATTACTCTGCGTAACACTTTATTACAAGTTCCTAACGTTTCTGTACGTTTATCCCATTTAGCACGCATTTAGTCCGACTACAAGTTATATTGTGGAAATAACTCCACAACATTAAGTAACATTTTATTGATGTTGCAATGCTTATTTTCTGTTTAAGCCTTCTAGTATTTTATAATCTACAAGGGAAATGTGATAGCGATACAAAGCCAATATGACACCTACCGACGTATGAACAAGCTGTACTTGAAAATCCACGAAGAAAAATGCGTACGTACCAACTCACAAAAAACAAAAACCGTTTTGATAATGTCTCGGAAAGAAAAAATTACTCACAAATATTCATATTATATCAGTATTATATCCCAGTTTGTTATGATGATCAAAAACGAAATAAAATAAAATTCAAGTGTATTTAACACATAATAAAACAACTTTTATTCATTTAATGACTGAAAACAACTAGGATACGTTGGATTTAAACCATGAATTACGCATGCGTGCCAGATTGTCACCATGTTGGATTCAGAAGTGCTGCGCACCCACTAACTGACAAATGAAGTAACTTAATTGTATTTTGAGTTACTGTCCTTTATACGAGGAGGAATTAGCTCCCCCTAACACTAAGGCCACCAGAAAAAATGCCTCAAACAAAGAAAAAATAAATAAAACATATTTGAAGAATTAAATCCTGACATTTTGTTTAAACGGAAACACCATTTAGCGAAAACCTGATCTGAATCGTGAAATAAAAAATGCAATAAAATTATGACATTATATATTCGGAAAATCTTTTAATTACTTTTATAAATAAGATATATTATGGACACTATTATCGTAAGAAAAAAGTTCAATGAATAATTAATTTTTACGAGAATTGTTTTCATTTTTCATTTTAATTAAATAATTTTAAAAATCTTTTTAAAATTATGTATTAATTTCTCCCTTTTAGAAGACATTGATATTACGGAAAAAATATATTTCCTGATCATAAACGTAAAAGATTAGTACAATTCATCAAACACCAATATTTTAAAAAATATGTTGATTTTTTTGCATGTGTATGAACGTGCTGATTTTAGTAGATATGGACGACCATACATAACATTAGCAGAAGAAGAGATCGATAACTATATTACATTCAAAGCCAAAATTTCTAAAATTCAATAAAACAAAACATTACGGAGAATATTTTCCTATATTTTTAAAATTACTGAGTACTTAAAAGTTATATAAAAAAAAGCGTTCGCGTCATCTCCTACAATCATGTTTTACAAATAAATTCCCCGTATATCTGTCAGCACGTGGACACATTTAATAAAGTTACTGTCGAGTTAAAAAATGATTTTCCGCGATCTTTTATACTCAGATTAAATACTATTTGTTTCAAATCAGATTAATTATACTTACATCTGCATATTCCGCAAATAAGTTTTCAGAAAATAATATTTTATTTTTGGAAGATAAAACTAAAAAAGGTCGCTAATCATTTTATTTTAGCAAAAAAAATAAAAATAAAAAAAAATAAAAATCGCCTTTCAGTCAATTTAAGTTATTTGTAAATAAGCCATAGTAGTTTGCTTATTGGAAATATTTAATTTAATTTCTAAGATTGAAATTTAAACTAAAATAAAAGCTTCAAGGAAGATTATTCATTTACAAAAATTCATTTTAATCTTTAGTTATCAGACTTCTGTTGGGATACCTTAACAAATATCAGTGAGGACACTGACATCAACACAGTGAGAACAGGCTGTTTCATACGTGAACACAACTTTCAGGACATAATTGCACATACTTGATCTCATATAATGAAGACCTTTACCCTATCAATCTAGCATAATTTACAACTATATTTTATCGTTTATATATATATATATATATATATATATATATATATATATATATATATATATATGTATATATATATTGCATGTATCATTCATACAAAAAGCAGTACACAGGTTTAAGAATATCACGTTTCACTAAAGTAAAATACTTACACAAAATTACGTTAACATGGAAGATTTTAAGTCAACCATAATGGAACTTATCAAAATCCAATTTGAAGAGCAACATAAAAACGAACAGAAACATCTTGAATTACAAGAATTATTGCTACGTGCAATGTCAAATAAAGGGCAAAATTCTGAGAATGAAACAGTTCTCTCACAAGACGCTATTTGAAGAACTATCGAAGATTTCACGTATGCATCCGACGAAGACAAAACCTTTGCAACTTACTTCCGAAGGTACGAAGATCCATATGAATTTGACTGCAAAGATTGGTCAGGCGCAAGAAAAGTACGTCTATTACTAAGAAAATTAGGCACATGCGAATATACCAAATTCGGAGATTACATCCTATCGAGGAAAACAAATGAGTTAACTTTCAAAGAAGCCATAAAACGGTTAACAGAACTTTTCAGCCCTATTACCTCACTCTTCCTCAAAAATGGAAATGTTTAAAACTAACAAAAAAGGACAGCAAAGATTACATAACTTTCGCTTCCATTTTAAACAAATATTGTGATGACTTTAAATTATCGGACCTCAGCGCGGACAATTGCAAGTGTTTAATATACGTCCAAGGCCTGGTTTCAACCAAAGACGCGGAAATGAAACGCAGAATCCTTACGAAATTGGAGTGTGAAGAAGATTTGACACTTCAAAAACTGGCCGAGAACTGCCAGGGATGCATTAGTGTGAAGAAAGACTCAAAAGATATAGAAGAATCTGGCATCGCGCACATACGTAAAGTACGAAGACAAACCAACTTTCCCTCCTCAGAAACAAACCAAACCAATTGTCCCTCTTCAAAAACAGGTAAAACAAAATTGTCTACTTCTAACAGTCAATATCAGAAAAAACTACCACCAAATAGGACATAAACGTTCTCATTGTTGGACTAGAAGAGAAAGCATAAGCAGAATAAGAATCACGAGGACTGACCAAGCGGATGAGACTAACGTAAGAGAATACGTACAAGTATAAATGCAAAACAGACTACTGACTACAGTTGGATTCCGGCTCAGACTTAACTATTATTAACGTACAAACATGGAGAAAACTGAACAAACCTGCCATGTTAAAAATGGATAAAATTGCGAGGTCGGTAACGGGGAGAAAAATAAAATTTAAGGGTGAGGTGATTACAAACGTGACATTTAATGGAATGACGAGAAAATTAAAAATGTACGTGTTAAGAAATACAGAAAACATATTCGGAAGGGACTGGATGCAAAAATTCGAACTTTGGGATTTACCAATAAGTACGTACTGCCAAAATGTAAAAAGTTTATCAACCGAAGCAGTTAAATTGAAAGAGAAACTAAAAGAGAGTTTACCCGATGTATTTTCAGCAGGACTCGGAAGATGTAAAAAAATGGCAGCAAATATCGAAATAAAAGAAAACGTTCAACCTATCTTCAAGAAAAAAAAAGGAGCGTACCGTTGGCGTCAATAGAAAAAAATAGATCAAGAATTGGCTAGACTCGAAAACACTGGCATATTGACAAAAGTAGAATAAAGTCAATGGGCCGCACCTACGGTTTATGTCAAAAAGAAATCGGGGGAGATTCGAGTATGCGCTGATTTCTCAACGGGGTTGAACGCAGCGATGAAAGATTACCACTATCATCTACCCAGTCCAGAAGAAGCATTCACTAAATTAAATGGCGGAAAGTTTTTTTCAAAAATAGATTAAAGGGAAGTGTACCTACAAATTCCAGTCGATGAGGAAAGTTCAAAATTACTGTGCATAAACACACACAAATGATTGTACAAATACCAAAGATTACCATTTGGGATTAAGGTCGCGCCGGCTATATTCCAACAGACAATGGATACTATGCTCGCCGGACTAGAGTACACGATTGCATACCTGGATGACGTATTGATAAATAGCAAAAGCGTTGAACAACACTGGGAACACGTACAAGAAGTGTTTAAGAGAATACAAAGCTATGAGTTCAAGGTAAAAGAAAACAAGTGCGATTTTTTCATGAAGGAAATAAAATACCTGGGCCATATTATCGAGCAAGAAGGAAGACGACTAGACCCTGAATGGGCAACGGCAATAAAAAAAAACGCTAGTTTCAAAGAACATAACAGAATTACAAAGTTTTCTAGGCTTAGTGAGTTACTACCAGGAATTCATTCATCGCATGCATAAAATTCGCGCACCACTGAACGAACTTCTGAAGAAAGAAAAAGTTTGGCAGTGGACAGATGAATAACAGAAAACGTTTGACAAAATAATTAAGACGTTAACTTCGGATTTATTGTTAGCACACTACGATCCTAAATTAGAAATAATTGTAGGAAGTGACGCGAGCGCCTATGGAGTCGGGGCGTGTATACTGCATAAAATGCCGGATGGGACAATAAAACCCATCGCTCATGCTTCTCGAAATCAACTACCAGCAGAGAAAAATTACTCACAAATAGAGAAAGAAGATACGGGAATTATTTTTGCAGTCACAAGATTTCATAGATATATCTATGGTAGATTTGTTACTCTACAGGCGGATCACAAACCGTTACTAACAATATTTGGTTCGAAAAAAGGTCTACCGGTTTACACTGCAAATAGGTTACTAAGATGGGGTACAATTCTTCTGAACTACAATTTCAGATTGCAGTATCTACCAACGAGAGAAATCGGGCATGCGGATGGTCTATCGAGACTTATACCAGCGAAAACAGAGCCATTGGAAGATTCTGTAATCGCAGCCCTACGACATGAAGAAGATATCAGGACAGTACTATGTTGTACAGTTCGAAACCTCCCCGTCACACTACAAGAGATAAAAAATGAAGCTATAAATGGTGAATTCATAAAGGAAACAAAAGCAAACATAGCAGAAAAAAATAAGCAAATATCGGACAGCTTTTCTTTATGCGATAATGTGCTATTTATAACGAAAGGGTTGTAATTCCCAAAACACTACAAAAGCGAATCCTAAAGGATTTCCACAGGGGCCATCCAGGAAAAATAAAATGAAATCGTTGATGCAAAGCTATGTATATTGGAAAAACATGGACCAAGATATTACTCAGATGGTGGAAAAATGCAAGGGTTGTTCCTTAGCAGCCAAAGCACCGCCTATCATCCATAAGGCATGGCCAGAGACAGATCGTCCGTGGTCAAGAATACACGCAGATTATGCAGGTCTAATTGAGGGTTTCTACTATATGATCATAGTAGATAGTTATAGTAAATGGCCGGAGGTGTTTCGTTGCAAAAATCCTACTTCGGAAATTACCATAAACTGCCTCCACGAGCTGTTTGCTCGGTTTGGAGTAGTGGATTGCCTAGTCACAGATAATGGAATGCAATTCACATCAGCGGACTTCCAAGAGTTTTGCGAAATTTATCAAGTCAAACATATAAAATGCCCACCATATCATCCAAGATCAAATGGACAAGCGGAGAAACTTGCTGATACACTCAAAAGAGCGTTAAGAAAAGCATATGATGTGCCTACAGAAAAAGCTTTACAACAATTTCTACCCGTATATAGAATTACGCCAAATAATCCTAGCCATCGATATTATCACCCGCAGAAGTGATGTTCGCCAGAAAAATCAGATCTGTATTTGATAAATTGCTACCAAGTCAGACGAAGCAAATAAAACAGTCGTGCGTACCAAAAAGAAATTCCACCCAGGAGAAAACGTTTTTTTAAAGCATATAAAAATAATACATCTTACTGGGAGCAAGGTACAATTGAAAAAAGAATCGGGAATATGGTTTACATAGTACAGGGACACGGATTTTCACATAGAAGTCAGGCAAACCAAATAAGGAAGAGACTGTTACAGGATGCTAACGGTCCACCTCAGGAAGAAGTGATGGATACGATTTTCGATACATTTGATATAAAAAGACCGCAAACAATGTCAGAACCACGAAGATCGTCCAGAAAAAGGAAGTGCACAGAACCTTTGGAAATAGATCCAAAGAAAAAAAAATATTAAAAACCCCTGCTACGCAAAAGCTTCGGAAGAGGGGAGGGCGTTATGGGAACTTACCCATAATAATAATAATAGACTATTCCGGACATTATAATTACTGCGCCTCAAGAGGGAGCTGAGGATTATTGTAAGAACATTGGAATAGTGATACTTGTCGAGACAACATAGTTCACTCTAACCAAATCTGATAGTCATTACTAATACTTCTACTTCTTTGTATATATTTCTGTTTGTAATATATCTGTGTTATTCCATACCTGTGTTCGAGTTATTCTTCATTGGTTCTACCTTGGACAATCACCGTGGTACAAGGAACTTGGACCATAACAGAATCCACCCAGCTCTTATGTTAAATAACAACGTAAAAGAGACTGTTTGACCAATACAAGGACAGACCAAAATTCATGTTAAAAAATAAAAAAAACAAAAACAAATGAAAACTACAGATAATGTTCATTTTCTCAGTCAAGTCATTCATTTTTTGTAGTTCACTGCTACCAGCAAGCAGAAAATTATTTTTCTCCTGATGATGGCCATGTTGGCCGAAACGAGTCGAGGAATCTAAATAAAATAATAAAAACGAAAGAAAATTAATATACAACCCAGTGTGTCTGAAAATTTTAATTTTTAATATTCTTTATTGTTCAATATATATATATATATATATATATATATATATATATATATATATATATATATATATATATATATATATATATATATATATATATATATATTCTGTACATGTATATGTCTTTATATGTGCGTGCCCGAGTAGTTATAACGTTTGCTTTCTGACCATGAGTCCTGGGTTCGAATCTGACCATTTGACTTCTTGATGTTATTGGTCTGGAGGGGGCGATCTTAGCATGCGACACTTTTGGAAAGGAAGAAAACCATACCACGGGGAGAAGCCTTTTCAGTGAAATTGGGTAGACGGAACCTTTGGGGACCGTCGATAGCTTTGCTAGCACGAAGTCATCGTGATCGAGGCTTTGAGTGTGTTGGCCTTGTTCAGCTCAGCATAGTTACAGTATAGGTTGGCTCTGTTGATGCTAAACAAACACAAATATTCCTGAGCGAGCGTCTGCAATAGACGCCCTAATAGACGAGTATCCTCGAATACGAGTGGCCAGCTATTATATATATATACATACATATATATATATATATATATATATATATATATATATATATATATATATATATATATATATATATATATATATATATATTATAATAAAAAGAAAAAACAATAAGATATATAATCGGTGTTCTTATTGATATTTTTATTTTTAAAAAAGAGTGCTCAATGTAAATTTGAAGAGCATGAATATTATAAATTAACTGATTTAAAAACGTGGTTCTTTCGCTACACAGGAATTACCATGTTTCAAAAACAGAAGCTAACAACTTCAAATTCAACTATTTAATTAAACTAAAAAGCACTAGTTGTGTTTCATTTTCAATCGAATTTTGGAACATGGTAATTCCTGTGTAGCGAAGGAACCATATTTTTAAATCAGTTAATTTATAATATATATATATATATATATATATATATATATATATATATATATATATATATATATATATATATATACGGGACACATGGGGGCCGTCGATAGCTGTGCTAGCACGAATTCACAAGTCATCGTGGCCGAGGGTTTGTTCACATTGTTCATCTTGCTAGAGATTGTAACTATGGTCTGCTCAGATTAGTTGCAATGAGCGAGCCTCTGCAATAAGGATTGACTAGCCGCCCTTGTAGTCGGGTGTTCTCGAATACGAGTGACCAGCTATTATATATGTATCTCCATGGACGTATGTGAAAATAACATTATCAACACTTTTTTGAAAAATCGGCATATATCTATATATATATATCTACATATTGATCTCACTGCTTGATTACATATTGTTTCATTTATCGCACTCTCTCACTCTCCGTGTGAGGACATGTGCATGTGCACATGCGTCACTTATTCTGCCAAACACCACAGGCTTGATTTGGTCAAACGTTTGGTGAATCTCTAATCTCTTCCTCTTTTTGCCTTCTACCCACTGCATTTTACCTCCTACCGAGGAGGCGCTCTCCTGTCAATAAGTCAAGAATTCCACTACCACCATAATTAAATGCCGGCTTAATTATTAACTTGAAGATAGCAAGCAGAGAATTATCTTTGTAATTATCTCGACGCTTTAGACGCGAAATTCTTGCACAAATGGCGCGATCTTCACACTGATCTCTTTGTCTCTTCCCGCCTCTTTTAACTTGCCAAATCTCCGACCAACCGCCAAACCAACCCTATCATTTCATTATCTTGGTTTCTATATACAGAATAAAGTTTCTCTTATAGTGTTTTTTTTAAATTTTTGTTTACTTTTATTAGGACTCTTATATCAGTCTGTCTGCATTTAGTAAGGTAGATGTAAAAACGCATAAAATATTTGCAGACGAAGCTGAATAAAGTTAAACTGCATTAAAATAAACCAAGAAAAGATAATAAAAGTATATCTTTCGACGTTCCATTAAAACATCCTGTTGTTATCACCGCAACTTGATAGACAGCGATTCTCTTCAAATATGAAAAACTTCGACAGAATCCTATCTGCCTCTAGATCGGCAGCATCATGATGGTTCCATGTATAATTCGTTCAAACTTGATCTACGTCTTTTTAGAATCGCTCGTCGGGCGCTATTTTTATGGGCACCAGTCTAACTATAATTATATTGTTAATAACCACACATTTACTTGCGAATTGAAAGTGGAGTGGCTTTCCGTTGTATTCTCCACAGTAATTTATTCAGACATCACCTCCAAATAGCTGGCCGTTGACTCAGGTGCCTCTCTGCGCTTTGATCGTACTCGCCTCACTTGTAATATATTCGAGTTGGATGCCGACCATCAGACAATAGCATACATACATATACTTACTTATACACACACCTCTCTCTCTATATATAAGAGGGTCATCCAATAAATATGGTGAAGTTTTCGGTATAAGGACTTCTAATACAGATAGAAGCTTACTTTTTTTTCAATGTAGTCTCCCCGCACTGTCACACACTTTTCCCATCTGTGCACAAGCTTCCGTATTCCCTTAGCGTAAAAATCTTTGCACTGATGTCTCAGCCAGTCGCTCACAACACTTTTGACTTGATCGTCACTTTTAAACTTCGTGCCTCTCGTGAACGCTTTCAAGGGACCAAACAGGTGAAAGTCTGAAGAGGAAAGGTCTGGGCTGTAAGGGGATGAGGGAGCAGTTCCCAGCCCAGCTCGTTGATGGTCTGCACCGTTTGAGCTGCTGTGTGAGGCCTTCCGTTGTGATGATGCAAGATGACTTCTTCTGACTGATGACCCCTGCGTTTGTTCTTTATGTCTTTCAAAGTCCTTGCAATGTCATCCACTGTCACCCTTCTGTCAGACTGAATGAGGTCATTGACTGATTCGATCACCTCAGGAGAACTCACTTCTGTGGGCCTCCCAGGCCTGTCTTCATCCTCAACACTGCTGCGTCCTTCTTTAAACAATTTAGCCCACTTGTAGACATTTTTTGGCTGAAACATGTGTCACCATACATAGTTAACATTCTCCTATGAATTTCAACTGGTTTGCACCCTTCAGCAACCAAAAACTGACCGCTGTTCGATCCTGGAGCATGCTTCTTGGTCGGCCATCTTTGTTAATCGCCAAAACTCTCAAAGTTTTTTGTTTAATCTGCAAAAGAAATTAAATCCATGTGAAAAAGAAGTAAAACAAAAAAATAAAAAAGAGTAAGCTTCTATCTGTATTAGAAGTCCTTATAACGAAAAATTCACCTTATTTATTGAATAACCCTCGTATATATATACACACATAAAAAGTAAATTAGTAAAGTTAATGGTATAAAATAGCGAATTCACTTCGTTTACTAAATTTAAAAAATGCATTAACCAATCTAACCACCCAAGGAATGTTATTATCCTTGTTTTTTTTTTTAATTACAAACTGCATTTGGTCTTCCTTAAATATGCAAGTGCTTTTGACAGGTTTTTCGGTCACGTTCAGGCATAGAAACTATTTTATTTTTGGTAAAGTTCAGGTAGCATCCAAGACGGAAAATATAATGCAAATCGAAATATCTTATTTGAAACGTGTTATTGATAACGGATACAAACTTTTGGAGCGTGCAGTCGCAACGCTAAGGTTGATTTTTTTAAAAATTTGCGTTAAAGCATCTTTAAAATGTAGTGAATTCACAATTTTATACCATTAACTTTACTAATTTACTTTTTGTATGAATGATTGACTGTAATATAAATTAAACGCCACCCTACACACATATGTACACAAACACACACGCACAGACATACACACACACACACACACACACATATATATATATATATATATATATATATATATATATATATATATGTATATAATGAGTACAGTCGATCCTTAAAAATCCATTCTGTTATAATTTATTTCAAATATTCATCTCTTCAGACCGAAGTTTTTTTTTTTTTTAAATAAATGGAGTCAGTTTATCCGGACGAAAGAAAAAGGGGTCGGCAAAAAGAAAAGGAAAAAAATCAATATTAAAAGAGGAAGAAAGAAAGAGAAAAATTTCAATATAAGTTTTTAAAAAAATGAGGGAAGTGAAAAAGAGAGACAGGGGAGAAGAGAGGGTGAGAGGAGAAATAGAAGGAGAGAGTGAGAGATGGAGTGGAACAAAAGAATGGAAAGAAGGAAGTATTCGCTCACTCTCTCCTTCTCGCTCCTCTCCTCATCTCTTCCTCTTCTCTCCCACTTTTCTTCTCCCCCACACCAATTTTCTTTTGTTTTAAAAAAACCTTATATTGATATTGTTATTTTTACTTTTTCCACTTTTAATATGAATTTTTTTTCCTTTACTTTTTTTTTTTCATCTCCCTTTTCTTTCGTCGGGATAAATTGGTTCTGTTTATTAAAAAATTTCGGTTTGAAGAGATAAATATTTGTATAGTCATGAAACAATTTATAACCACATAAATTTTTAAGGATCGTATTTAAATTCATTAATTGTTATTATTAGTTACTTTGATTAATAAATTCATTTCGTTTTTTTGCCTTGAAAACGTCCACATTGAACGAAACGCGTCAGCTACTATGACAATTTTCCTATTGTCTTTAAGATTTATATATATATATATATATATATATATATATATATATATATATATATATATATATATATATATATATATAATTATATTGTTAATAACCATACATTTACTTGCGAATTGAAAGTGGAGTGGCTTTCCGTTGTATTCTCCACAGTAATTTATTCACATCCAAATAGCTGGCCTTTGACTCAGGTGCCCCTCTGCGCTTCGATCGTACTCGCCTCACTTTTAATATATATATATATATATATATATATATATATATATATATATATATATATATATATACATACATATATATATATCTGTATATATATATATATAAATATATATATATATATGTGTATATATATATATATATATATATATATATATATATATATATATGTAAATAAATATTTCTCTGTTCTATATATTGAGTTCTACCTGGATTCTATCGTTCTTGGAAATATATATATATATATATATATATATATATATATATATATATATATATATCAATTCACACCGAAGTAAGGCAAAAAGGCCACTAAGATGCAAGAGGCTACTGAGAGTGAAAGAGGCTACTGTGAATTGAAAGTGGAGTGGCTTTCCGTTGTATTCTCCACAGTAATTTATTCACATCCAAATAGCTGGCCTTTGACTCAGGTGCCCCTCTGCGCTTTGATCGTACTCGCCTCACTTTTAATATATATATATATATATATATATATATATATATATATATATATATATATATATATATATATATGTAAATAAATATTTGTCTGTTCTATATATTGAGTTCTACCTGGATTCTATCGTTCTTGGAAATACATACATACATACATATATATATATATATATATATATATATATATATATATATATATATATATCAATTCACACCGAAGTAAGGCAAAAAGGCCACTAAGATGCAAGAGGCTACTGAGAGTGAAAGAGTATGAGAAGATTTTAAGAGTAACCGGAAATCCAATGCTAAACATGAAACAAGTTTTCCAAATATCAGGATAGTGTGAATAAATATATGTTTTAACTTAAAGGGCTAAACATTATTACTATTATTATTATTACTATTATCATTATTATTATTACTATTATTATTATTACTATCATTATTACTATTATTATTATTATTATTATTATTATTGGCAAGAAGGTTAGAGGAAAACCAAGCATAACCTACCTAGAGAGCTTGATTAAATGGATGGCGGAGCAAAGCTTAGGAGTGAAAACAAAAAGACAAGATTCTTAAAGAGGTACAAACGATAGAAAATTGTGGAGATCCCTGATCAGCTTCATCAAGAAGGGACACGCTATAAGGAAGAAGAGCCTCCTGATCCGGTTTGTCCTCTCTTCTGTTCCCTCTTTTTTTAAAAACTTATTTTTTGTTCTCTTGATTTGTTGAATGAACTTTGAAAATGAAAGCCGCAGTCTGACTGTTCGTACCATTGCTGAAGGCCTGAATGTTCCTTTTCCGCTCACCATTGCAACTTGGGAAGGCATACTGGAGCTGACACAAAACAATTTTCAAATATTCTCTTTCTAGCTGAAGGACTCAAGGGAATTTACACTGATTCATACAACAACTGCTGTTAAGACGGCTAAACGGATTATCTGATAACTTGGGAAGAGAAACCGAATTAGTTTAATTTTTTTTTAAGATATTAAACATTTTGTAGGATAATTACCGCATGCTGTTACACAATTTGTACACTTTTGTTATTACACCTGGTATATATATATATATATATATATATATTTGTATGAATGATTCATTGTAATATAAATTGAACTGCACCACATAGTTGATTAAAAAGAAACTGATCCGACGTGCAAATTTTCGGGATAACAACTGAGACATTACTCTATTTATTGAACAATATATTTCATCCACATTGACTGATAAACTCCTACAACAACAAAAATTCTCAAATTACCACATTAGTAAAAAAAACTCACTCTCTTAAACTTTCAAAAAAATTCAACCTTAGCGTTGCGACTGCACGCTCCATAAGTTTGTATCCGTTAACAAAAACACATTTTAAAAAAAAAACGTATTTCGATTCGCATTTAATTTTTTCGTCTCTGATGCTACCTGGATTTTACTGAAAACAAAATAATTTCCATGCCTGAGGATGACTGAATGTACAGTTGAAAGTACCAGCAGATTTAAAAAAGACCTTATACAGCTTGTAGTTATTAAAAACAAGGATCATAAGATTCATCGAGTGGTTCGTAGGTTAATGCAACTTTAAAATTTTGTTTGCGAAAGAATTTCGCCATTTTATATCATTAACTTTACTAATCTACTTTTTGTATGAATGATTCATTGTAATATATATATATATATATATATGTGTGTGTGTGAGTGTGTGTGTGTGTGTGTGTGATCAAACTTTATTATATAACTCAAGTTTCCACATTAAAATTGCTTTTGGTTGTCACTAGGATTTTCATGCTATATCGATATCTCCATGAGAAAATTTCGATTCGAGAACCTTTGAGCTCATAGCATCTCTAATTAACAGAAATATTGACAATAAAATTTTTATGGTAATTTCCATCTAATACAATGCCCAAGTATAACTCAAGTAGGAGGTTACTCTATTGTGTTGTATAAACGTCAGAGAAAACTGGAAGGGCAATTTATGAGGTTATTTAAAAAAGAACAGTGAAGAAGCATGGCAGGTTCCGACTGAGGCCTATTTCCACATCAGATCCTGGTAGTTCTACCGTTTTTATTTTCCCCACGTTTTGTAGTCCATTGGTAAATATCAATGAATATTAACTTTCTCTGTTGCAGTGTTATAAGAGTTTAGCATGGCTAGCCGGTCAGTTTATGGAAAGAAATTAGAAATTGCCATTTGCCTGATATAAATGACTACAAAAGGCTGACGTCGAATTCTCATGGACGTCGACATTTTAATTAAATTTTTTTTTGAAAATAAGAAATCATTTATTGAACAAAGTAACTAATAATAACAAAACAAAAGTCATTGAAACAAATCAAGTTCAGTCGGCCGATGATGACAATTCCAGAACAACGTAACTATAAACAATTTTTTCTATCCTCTGCCAGCCGCTATGATGGAGAAAGCATTACCTCGAACCGTCGCCAGTGAGACACGCTGCAAGAGCCACTCCGTTTCGAGAGGCTCGTTCCTTAATCGAGACGCAATCGCGCCAATCCTCAGAAGGAACGCCATCGAACGAGGGCCAATAACTCCTGGAGTCTCTACTGCCACAGGTGTAAAAAAAATCTATTAGCAAGAGAAGAATATTTAAAAATCGATATTTCGATTTCATTCGGCAGAACAGAATAAGCTAAACGACATCCGCAACACACAATAGAATTTAAAAAATGGATCGAGGCACAGGTGAATATTAGTATATCTTTAAGGTGTTTTGGAAACAGCACCAACGGGTAGTTACTTCAGAAAACAAACGCCAGAGATCAGCATGAGAGAGTATCTTGAAAACGCACGCACACGCGCTCGCTCACACACACACACACACACACACACACACACACACACACACAGACGCACAGACGCACAAACACACACACACAGATGCACAAACACACACACACACATATATATATAGTGTATATTGAGGCACCAATTTTTCATTAATGCATGTTTCATTAAATAATATAGACAAGTTTTGTCTATTTATTTTAAGTAAGATCCTTTCATATTGTCTGATAAGCTTAATCACATTATCATTAAAAGACGAAAGGAAAACACCATATTGATACATATTTAAATCCAATCTAAGCTTTCGGCTTACATAAGCCATTATAAAAGATGACAATTACATTTCAATATATCAACCAATGCACCTAACCTGAACAAAATAAACTACGAAATCACCACAAATATTCTTAAAAGCCAATCATTGATAACAGAAGACATTGGATTATACCAACGGCTTCCCATACTTAATACTTCTCGCTTTCACTCTTGCGTGGTCATCTGTGACGTCACGAGCTGCGACGTGATTTTCGCTTCCGAGTCTCGTTTGTCGTTGCTTTGAAATTTTTCACGCAACAAAAACAGACTATCATTATTGTTTCGTCCGTGTCTAGCTCAATGAAATTGAAGCGTTTAGGTGTTGAACATCATAAGTTTATTGTGGGACCGATTTCATAAGTGTTATATATGTGCACCGCCTGTGACACGGAACACGTCAAATCGGTTGTTAAGCTCTTGCCAAATACGCTGATGTTAATGATGGGTAACCAGATCATATAGCCCTGCCTTTCTCTTAAAATGTTTGGTAACAAGTCCAAATTTGTTTGCTAGTTGGTGAAGTTTTTTTCCAGATTTCGCATTGAAGGCACTCTGTACAGTCTTGGGTATGAGAGCATCTTCCAAGACGCAAAATGGCTTCTCTTTGGGAGTGAACGGCATGGCTCAGCCTGAAAACAGAACAAAAATAAAACATTAAATATAAAATTTTGATCTATTTCTATATATTCTGTGTAAATTTGAGCTTATTTTCAGCAAGAATTGCCAAAATTATTGGCCTGCGAAAGGATTTAAATTTTTTAGGATATCCTGTATAATATGCGCTGTTTTCCTCTGTCCCTCTTGCTTTCAATCTATCCTGTGAGTATTAGATTTTCCAAGCCCTGTTTCCTCATTATGCACGAAAGAAATTTCAACTGTCGTTTCCTTATATTAAGTGTAATTTTCTTTTTTGTTTCTATTTTCTCTTTTTTCTATTTTCTATTTTTTAAAACTTCATCGTTGCACACATGTTCGGTCCCCGGTATGTTAAGTTGACTGTTCTTATCTATTATTTCAGTTGTTTTATTTATTTTTGACGGGTACTTTTCCTTTTTAAATTTTGTACAGTTCATTTTTACAGCAATTAATCTCATCGCTTGATTTCTTTGGCTGTTATCAAAAAAGCGTGGATCGGATATCGTGGACAGGATATAATACTTCAGCAAGTTCAGAATCGAACTCGAAAGTCGGAGGACGTTATATGGACAAATATTTCAGCCATGATACATTAGGGCAGGTCGATTTTTAAAAAAATTGTTTATAGGTTTCACCACAGGCAAGTCAGTTAAACAACTACGAAATAACGCGTTACTGCACGTGGAGGAATTAGGAATAGAAGCATTACTAATGATCGGAAAGAGAAAGAATAATCAGGAGGACAGTAGATAGCGATTGACATTGCATTTATATTTTTGTAGATTAAAGTTGGCTGGAAAGGGTGGAGCCGGAAGGGAGTTCCACAAGCGAGAAGTGCGAGAAAAAAAACTGTTAGCATGGAATTTACATATAATTTACGGTTACGTCTAGCCAACTCAACTCTAAAATGATATGACCTTGACGCCAGGCTAGTGCGTCGCTTAAATTCAAAAAGTCTAGGTAAAATAGCGAATAGCTCATCCGAACAACCACCATAAAAGTATTTATAAAAAAAGGCACAGGGAGGCAACCTTATGACGGTGGGAAAGTGACGCCAGGTCAGAACCAATAATATTTCTTATATTTCTTTGGATTTTATCAAGTAGCTTAAGGCAAATAGCAGGGCCACCAGGCCATACGTAGCACCAGTATTCTAAGCGTGGACTAATTGTAGACTTATAGATATCTATGATAGATTCTGGAGTAGAAATGGGTTACCAGTTAAATGTCTTGTTACGAAAATGTGTATTGTTTGTCAATTTCACTCCAAGTAAAGCAGTAAAACCACTAAGACACGATAAAGTTTCAATTTCGCTTTTTGTAGCAGCAGCACCAGCAGAGAGAGTGCATTAGCATACACCCACTCTTTTGCGAATGCATTTAGGATTTTCGATGGGTGTGGAAGAATTAGGAACAGAAACATTGATAATGTGCGGAAAGAGGAAAGTGTAATCAAGAGGACAGTTGATAACGATTGACAGAGGGTTAAACTTTTGCAGATTAAAGTTGGTTGGAAAACATGGAGCCCGAAGGGAGTTCCACAATCGAGAAGTGTGAGAAAAGAAAAAAAATTATCATAGAAGTTACGGCTACATCTAAACAGCACATCTGTAGTACAGCGCTTAAAATTAAAACAAAAAGTCTAGGTACCATAGCGAAGAGCGATATTTATTCTGTAAAAATAAACAGATATGTTGCACAAGGCCGAAGGGGGGATTGGGGAAAGGACGGTCTTCTTCTATCTTAACGATAACTTCACTATCCGCAAACACTGACCAAATCGTACGAACAATATTCCTTACTCCAAAACAACACATTCATACGGACCTTTCTTACTACAACCACCATAATACCTCACTGTCTCTATGAAAATACTAACTAGTCCCCATATTTACAATTCAGTGTCTGTGGGGGGAGGGGAATAAAACAACAATTCTAAAAATTAACCCCAATGAGTATTTACAATATGAATACAAAACTATTTACAGGAAACTAAAGAAAATAATATTAGTAATAAAAAAACCCACAATCCCTAAATGTGGCAGAAATATCAGTTCACGGGCCGAAATCAATACGGGATTATAATAGTATAAAACATTCATTCATCCCAAGCACACACACTGACACGCACTCATTCAAACACAACAACGAATACGAAAACACTCACGCGAAACGAAAGGCGCCCCGCATCCACCTGCGAACTGACATCACTAACCAACTAACGAGGGATGGGAATGGGGAATTAAACTTAAAGAAAAATAGGGACAGAAATAAAAGGGGCCAATGAGCATACATACCCTAGCTCAGTTAACCGAAAAAGCAAACTAAAACATCAAAAATAAAACCTAAACTAGCCTAGTTTTGGGATGGGTTGTAGTAGTTAAACCCTGGAAGAGCAATATCCTGATGCCTAACCGGCATCAAAATGCCACTCAAGGTCAGCCCCTTTCACACGACACAAACGCGCAAGATGCACCCACCTTTTGCTGAATTCTGATGAAGTGAGCCGCCGCCTTTCCGTCTTGATCTTGACTTTAAGCTGATGCTTAAAGAACAAGATCATTTGGGAAGAGGTAAACTTCTCGTCTCCATAGAATCCCTTCTGACGCGTCGTCCAAATCACGAATCTCATAACACCTAGCAAACAGTGGAACACATATTGTTCAGCCTTCGTCAGCGGGGGTGTCACATTGCTACAAACGGAAGAGGCCTCAAGGACAAAGAACTTTCCCTGCAGCATGCGGACCATGTGGCCTTCAACAAACTTGCACAACGGCACTACCAACCTGCAATGAAAGAAGGCGTGACCCAGGGTCTCGATCTCCCCATCACAGCGTCGGGAGTTTGGAGATTTCTCCAAGCCAGCTGAGCAAAGTCTTTTGGCGACCCAGATGACCCCACGAATCACCAGCTAGGTGAGTGATGCCTCATCGTTATTGAGACATTTCAACCAGGGCGTCCAAGGCCATATTGAGCGTGCCTCCTGCTTCATAAGACCGAGCTCGTCAATAAGCTCATCCTGAACGGACCCTCTGACTAACACCTGATATAATGCCCTACGAGACGACGCCTGGACGTTGGAGAGGCCATCCGACGCCCGTAAGAGGCGTTTCAGAGCAATACGACATTCGCCATAGAAGGAGCATTCGGCTCGGGGTAAACGGTGGGCCTGCTCCTCGCACGAGTGCACACTTCTCAGTGATGGGAAGTTCTTGCGGGCGTCTTCCTTCCAGAAGACACATTCGATCTAGAAAGCCGATGCGAAGCATATGTTGACGAATCTCAATGCTTGGCATGCCCAGGCCGCCTTCAGAAGGATTAAGGCAACAGATCTCCCGAGTGACTCTGGCGGCCTTGCCTCCCCACAAGAAGGAGAACAAGAGCCTCACAAACGCCAGCAAAGTGTCATACGGAAGTGGAAGCACCGTGAGTCGGTAAAGGAGAATCGGGTAGATGTGTGAAACACATACTTCCGTCCTCCCCTTTAAGGAAAGATTCCGCCCACACCACAAATTAATTGCGATCTCGGCCTTTCCTCGCACCTCCGATAATTCATTTCCAATCGGAGATCAGGACCGAACCAGACGTCGAGAATCTTGACCGGACCATCCGTCCAGTGGAAAGGTCCGGGAAGAGAAACTCCCTTCCACGCACCCAACCGCAAGCCACCAGACCTATCGCGGTTGATCTTGGCCCCTGTCACCATCTCATAACAACTGATTTCTTAGTTGACTTCGTCAATCTCGGCTCTGCTCGACACAAGAACCGAAACGTCATCAGCGTAGTCAGAATGCCTGGCCGATGTGGTAGCACCGGGCAGGGCAATTCCGCGTAGGACCGGATTCGCCTTTAACTTGCGAAGGAAAGGTTCCAACGCAAGAACGTAAGTAACGGCGAAAGCGGACAACCTTGACGAATGGAGCGAGACAATACGAAAGGCTCCGAACGTACCCCATTGACCTTCACCAGTGCACCGGGGGTCGCATACAGAAATCGGATCCAGGTGCGAAAGTACGGCTCGAAACTGGCCGCCGAAAGAACAGCCTCCAGAAACCGATGGTCAACCCTATCGAAGGCCTTGGACTGATCTAAATTGATCAGTGCGGCTTCACTGTCGACTTGCTCGATGATCAGGCGTAACATATGAAGGTTGTCCTGAATAGTCCGACCCTTCACAGCACAAGTCTGTTCCGAGCCAATCAGACTAGACAGGGCAACCTGCAAACGGTTGGTCAAGATTTTAGCCAAAATCTTTAACTCTGTGTTTAACATAGTTAAAGGGCGAAAGTTACCTAAGCCATCCCCAAAGTTTTTATCCTTGCGTAACAACTGGATCACGCTCCTGGTGAAGTGTTGGGGTATAGACCCCTGCTTCATCCAGTTGCCGAAAATCAGTGCCAGCAAGGGAACAAAAACGGGCGACTGACTCAAGTACACTTCGTACGGAAGACCATCTAGTCCCGGAGATTTGTCCAGGCCAACCTGTTTCAGCGCTTCCCAGATTTCCGACTCTGTAATGGGACCTTCGCACCTAGCCGCCTTAGCTGCCTCAAGGCAGGGAAAGTTAGCTAAATATGCGTCGAACTGAGCAGGGCTCAGACCGGGATCCCTGGTGAAAAGATCCTGAAAGTAGTCACGTAAAGCCTCGCATATGTCCTCGTTTGTTGTCACGGCCCGCTTATCCGGCAATGTGACGCATGCGATATGTCGCCGAGATGCATTCCCAGCTTCCTCTGCACGCAATTCAGCGGTCATATTCGTTGCTTCAGAGGACATTCTTTTTAACCTAGCTCTAACTACCAGAGCTTGATCCTTCTTGATAAGCAAGGAGGACAACTCTGCCTTAGCTAAAGCTACGTCCCCACTATCACGGGATTTGACCGCCCGATCGACCATTTGCTCTAAAGCCGATTGCCTCGCTTGCGCCGCTAATCTATCTAGATTGAGCCGACGACTATAATCAGCAGCAAACGTTCGAATTTTGGATTTTAAATTATCCCACCAGGCATTTCCCACAACCGCTCCCGTCAGTTCCCACTGTATCATTAGCAGCAGCTGGTACCGGAAATCTTGCTCACCAAATAATGATGAGTTTAATTTCCAGTAGCCAGCCATCCTAGCCTTAGGCTTATCTACACGGACCCGGACAAGCCTATGATCCGTATAAACTATCTCATGGAAACTTGCACACCCTAAGAGCTCTACATCGACTCTCTTAACTAACACTCGGTCTAGATAGCTAGCTGAGCCGCTACTATTAGTCCAAGACCACACTACCTCCCGAGGGTGTTCATTCCGGTACTTAACGACAAGATGAAACCCGTCGATAAAGTCCCGAAATGGTTTCACGTCCCGGTTGTTAGTACCCGAATTTGGCCCTATACGATCTATGTGGGGATCAAGGACGGCATTCCAATCACCCACTAAAACTACCTGACGTGATGTCGTCAAAAACGGCACGATCTGCCGAAACGAAGCAGGCCGCTCAGAATGTCAGGTGAACTGTAAGTGGGAGAAGAGACTATAAAATGTCCATTGTAAAAATTCATTCATACTTAATTCGTTATGTCAATTTACAATTCTAATTTTAACACTTAATTCAAATTACATTGCAAAAATATAGCCAAGTCGGGAAAATTTTCCAATAAACATAATTCTTTTGTTTCAGAAGTAATGAACCATAAAAGAAGAGATTAAAAATTCAATTCTGAAGCGACACACTGGATAAAATTCGATTAACCTCTCGCAAAATAGAATTTGTGAACCTGCACTTGCAGAAGTTTTTTAAGTTAATGAACTGTAAGAGGTCCTAATCAATGGGACGACGATGGTGTTGTCGAATTTACTTGCACATTCGCAAGGTGTGCAAAGAGCAGTTAAATTAACTACTGAAGCTTCACAAACTGTAATTAGACAAAAGACAGACATTAGCACATTATTAGGAAATTACTGTGCCATCAAATAAGACCTTCATTTACTTCAAAGCGAAGTGATACTGAACTATTCAGTTATATTATGATGTAATACTGTGCAGTTGGTTTCGATTTGCAATAAACTATGTAAATTGTAAACATTTTGTCTTATAATTTCTGCCCAGCAATATTATAGTGTTGTATACAGTTTTATTTATTTTTATTATTATTAATTATAACCTAGCAAACGTTGTAACATCTTATTCACGAATGACTATTTTTGTAATCTTTTGCATTTTTGACACATTTTTACTTTTTTACTTGCGTATTTTGTTTCTGGTGACTCAAGAACCGAATTCTAGTTTGAATATATTTTCCATTCTAATCTAATAAAAAATATGAAATTTATTTCGATTTATTTTTGAAATAGTAAAATATGATGTACGTTTTTAATCAAAAACCTGTTGAAATTCGGCATCTCCGTACATTCTTTGAGACGATTCTAAAACGAAATGCTCAAAAATTGGTAAATGCTATTTTCCAATCTTTTGTGAGAGTTCTTAGTATATCAAACTATAACTATCACGCTGATTTTAATGTTATGTTTTTAAGAAATAGTCTGATTTTCTTTCACCTGCAACGAAAACATGCAAAGTCAACCGGCGAGAGGGAATGGATGACGGGAGCAGATTTTGGTTTGGTTAGAAATTTTATTTCTGGTAATAGTTTTCCATCAAAAATGTATAGCTGGTAATAACTTTTTTTTCCAAAATGTATTGCTGGTAATAACTTTTCTTTAAAAAATGTATTGCTGGTAATAATTTTTTATACTAAGTATTTCTGGTATTCAAAACCATTTCTTACACTTGATATAGTGTTTGGACCCCAGTTCGTGGGGTTAAATATTTACCCATATTTGGGACCCTAGCAGGTGCTATTACCACAGATAAGGTAACATCAGCAATTAAGAGGTGGTTCTACGCTCCTCAAAAGCTTCTGATCAGAGGCATTGCTTCTGGACATAGTTTATCGTCTTATCCAGGACAGGGAGCAGGTTTTAGTGAAACTGAAATCTTCTAGACTTGCAGCTCCACACTGGTGTGGAATGGAAGCTATCATAAAAGAAGAAATTAAATTCTTGAATAAGATTTAATGCCAACGACGATAAACGTTTCATTTTCTTCAACAACCGACATTACAATTTCCTTATTTTGTTTCGAAGGATTGAATATATTTTTAGAATTAATATTTCTTAATTTGTGTTGTCAAATTATGTAAGGACAATTTTGTATAAAATTATTCATTTTTTATTTCTCATCTACGTATTTATTAACTGCCATTGAGTAATCATCCGAGTAAGTATTTATTTCTAATCTACGTATTTATTAACTGCTACTGAGTGATCATTCGAGTAGGTATTTATTTCTAATCTACGTATTTATTAACTGCTACTGAGTGATCATCCGAGTAGGTATTTATTTCTCTTCTACGCATTTATTAACTGCTATTGAGTGATCATCCGAGTAGCTATTTATTTCTCATCTACGTATTTATTATCTGCTATTGAGTGATTATCCGATTAGGTATTTATTTTTAGTCCTCGTATTTATTAAATGCTATTGAGTGATCATCCGAGTAGGTATTTTTTCTCATCTAAGTATTTATTAACTGCTATTGAGTGATCATCCGAGTAGGCATTTATTTCTCATGTGAGTATTTATTAACTGCTATTCAGGGATCATCCGAGTAGGTATTTATTTATAATATACGTACTTATTAACTGCTATTGAGTGATCATCCGAGTAGGTATTTATTTCTCATCTACGTATTTATTAATTGCTATTGAGTGATCATCTGAGTAGGTATTTATCCTGCTCTCCTCAGTGAGACGGGTTGTAACGTGAGGTTGGATTCAATTTGGGGATCGCGTGCGCGTACACCCGGGTCAAGGACAAATATTTCCCAGCCCCCACAACAGACATTTTGCGCTGACCTCGGTATGACAAACAATGTCCCGCTCTTTAGATGCATCCTCGGACAGCTGTGCCCCTTGACCGGCATTTCTCGGTATTTTCTCAGCTGCGTCTCTGTTCGCGGACAGAGCCACAACTGAACCACACTCTGCTCGAAGACAGATACGCAACTGAGAAAAATAAGCCCTACCAGTTATGTGTCAGGTAAGTATGATGATCGGTGTAGTGGTATTGGTAACTTAAGCTGTCTCCTTCTGAGGAATCATTCGGCATTCATTAATTTACCAGCCAGTATTACTACCGTTTGAAATTATAATAGGTTTCTTAAGTTAGGTACCTGTTTTCAATCATTCCTGTATTGTTGGAGGTTTCTTTTCTAAATGTTTATTTGAAGTAGTGTGGTGTGGCATCATCACGATTATATCATTATTTTTATTCGGGTTGGGTTTTATATCGATTTTAGCTGTTTCTGCTTTTTAATCACCTGAAGTCATGAGGTTTCTGTTATCTGATACTGTCCTTTGTTTGCAGAGCAAGTTCACAAGGTTCGAAGAAGGTTGGTCTTCGCCAAAACCCAAAGGCTTCACTCGTTCAAAGACATTTTTAGCCATTGATCTGAGGAAGGTGGTTTGATAAAAAGCAACTGAAATTAAGATAAAAGTAAAACCAGGTAAAAATGAATACATATCAGGGGTCTATTAACTGAAATTCTGAAAACCGTAAAAATTCGAAAATCAATTGGTATTTTTTTGTATGCTGTGGGCACGCCGAGCTCGCGTTTGGCGCGAAAACGGCTTTGCACACATTACAAAATTTACTTTTGATGCACTCAACTACATAGGTTACAAGAAAATGTTTTATTTCAATACTGCATCTGCCTCGAGCCATGCCAAGCAGTTGTATGTTAATAATACTATTATTCTTTTATTTCTCTGCTTATTTATAGCTACGTTGTTGTGAGACTGTGACCCTGGGTTTCACGCCTTTTGCGATCGTCAGACAAAGTTTGTCTGATAATCGCCAAGGGCGTGAAACCCAGGGTCACAAATTCACATCAACGTAACTAAATATGTTAGCTCTATCACTGATATTAAGCGCTTTCCAATAAGTACCGCGCATATATAATATATAAAGAATATATATATATATATATATATATAATATGCATATGTAAATAATACACACACACATATATATATATATGTATATACATATGTATATATATTATATATATAATATACATAAATATATATATAATACACATATATATATATAAATATATGTATAGATATGTGTGTGTGTGTCTGTTTATAAATAAAAATATAAAAATGAACATTGAAGTCAACACTCAGAGGCGACAGGTTGTTTCATGCTAGACGCAATGATTGCGACTACCATGAAACAGCCTGTCGCCACTGAGTGTTGACTTCAATGTTCACTTTTATATTTATATTTACATACGTTCTATCTCTGATACTGACCACTTTATCCCATAGATATAGCACTCCTTAAAACTATATTTCTTCATATATATATATATATATATATATTGACAGCAACCTTTCTTTCAAATACCTTTCATTGAATACAGCCGACAAGGAAGATTGAATTAATATTTTATTAAATTTTTCCATCATCTTAACATTTTCCGGCTTGTAGGATTTAAGGATTATCAAAATTACATATTACAGTTTTTTTAAATAGTTGACTTTGCCTTGCATTTGATTCTAATAACCGTTGAAAATAATCGACATTTTTAGTTTGAAGGCTAGGATGATTAGTAGTAAAATGTCTTTTCATTTTACTTGGAAACATTGCTTCATTAGACAGCGTTTGGCGCAAACAACACAGCGGAGACGTAATCTGTGTATCTCCAGTCCAGTGAAATTCAAATTTCAAGTAATCATCCCTATACAACCGGTGAACTTTTGGTTTTCTTAAATGACGTTGTAGAATTATTCTTGTCACCATCGCTTTTCTTTTCAGAAACTTGTCCATATTTAAGGGTAAATTGAATCTAAAATTGAAAAAAATAAATCTAAAAGAACTTTAATTTACAACGCCTAAATATTTAATAAACATATCTACGAAGAATCTGTAAATATTGTGAACGAGATATATAGACGATATAAACTGGTGATAAAACAATACCTAAATTTTTAACGATTCTGATTCCTAAGCAATATTCAATTCTGAATTTTAAAACTACAAATGATCATTCTTTTAATTTTTTTTCACAGTTCATACAAGAGTTAGAATACATTCATTTGGAAGATAATCTATACTGCTACTGCATAATGTTCGATTAGCCTGATATTGAAAAGATTAAAAATGGCTAGGAAAAGGTAAAAAAATGTGTGGAAGTTAGGAGCATTACGTCAAACCTCACATGGTACAGTTCTGTGTTACAACTTTTTGTCATACAACCTGTGTATTTAGGAATCGTTTTGGTATCGAAATCGGGTCTGAATTATTCAGCTCCGATTCCCGATACTTTGAAAAACTCCTGATATTCCGATTAATCGTCCCATGACTAATATAAACCATAATATCGCTTACCAATTAGTATGCGCGAAACGTTTAGATTCCAGAAATTCGGCCATTTTGAATTGAGCGGTGTCATCAGGATTAAGAAATTGAATGTCTTTATTAAACAAAATGAAATTAAATGGCTTCTAGGAATTATCTCTTCGCGGCACACCAGTAATCATTCCGCGGCACACTAATGTGCCGCGGCACAGTAGTTGGGAACCACTGCACTAGAAGATAGCCATTAAAAATTCAACCGCCGCCCTATCGCTAAACTTACGAAAATATTCTTTTACATGATTGGAAGACAGATTCCTGTTTCTTCAGGTGGCAGGTGATCTTTGTGTGATCTTCAACTTCCTTTCTAAGACAATTTTTGCCCTAATGATCTTAGCCGTAATGACAGAGTTAGGATGATAATTAGTGGAGACCGGTTTATTCTAGTTTTCTTTCAGTAATTTCTGTCTCAGACACCACGGTATTTCCATGAGGCTTGACATTTGGCATTGATAATTTATCAAGATATATTCTTATTTACACTATCTACATTTTTCGGACTGTTGTCTTCATCATTTTTTTCTCCATATTCCCGACGTTTCGGCCATTGTACGCTCCGGCCTTCTTCAGGTGTTTGGAATTTCAAACTGAACCCTTTATTTCATCCACCTTGGTAGGTTGTTCTCGTTCCACGTGCCATACCTCTTCCAGATATCTCAGTATCAGTTATCTCCCTTTAACTGAACTCTTTTTTTTTTTCGTTTACCTCAGGTGTAGCCAGTCCGAACAATGTAAATAGCGGAAATAATTACATCATCTCAGACATATTGGCAGATATATATTTTTATATTTTTAATAATTTCACCTCAAGCAAGGCGATAATGCCATTAAGACGCGGGGAGGGGTTACAGTGAGTGAAATAGAATGAGAAGACTTTAGTGAGAAGAAGTAATGTAAATGATAATAAAGTTACAATGAAGATTGTGATTGACGCTGCATTTCCACCTTTGACGATTGTAGTTGGATAGGAAGCAATATATCTGAAGGGATATCCACAGGCGAGATTTACGACAAAAATATAAAATAGAAGAGACGGTTGCATCTAACTAGTTCAACAATAAAACTGTTTCCAATCTAACATTACGTTTGCATTTATAAAAGTTGAGGCACCAATGACAAAATGTAAACAGAACAACTGCCATTAAAATAGGTGTAGAAAAGACAGAGGGAAGCCACGTCGTGTGAGTGTGAAAATGACTGAAATCAAGATGCCAGGTCAGGATTGGTTTCATTACAGATTCTTCTTTGAATTTTCTCCAGAATATCGAGATCTATTATAGTAGGAGCACCAAACCATATACGGGTAAAATATTTAATGCCTGGACGAATGGAAAATTTATAAATGTGCACGATGGATACTGACGAGAATGATTGTCTGGCACAATGAACCAACTTTCTTAGCAGTAGACAAAGCAGTTGGTCCAATATAATCACGCACTTCCCAAGAAGAACCAAAAGGCCTAAGGTGTTGTTTTCCTGGAGTTTAAAATCAACCATACTGGTAGCGCACCGAAAAGGTTCTCTGTCATGTTCAAATAAAAGCTGGTTTGTTTTGGAGGCGTTAAATTTTACAAGCCATTCTTTGTCATCTAGTTGTGAGAAGTCACCACAGGTATAAATGGTTACATGCCTTCCTCAAAGTCTTAATTGTGAAATAAACGAAGACAGCATTACCCAGAATTCGAACCTGAGAATTCAATTTTCCTTGCCGACAACTGCCACGTGAACCTATACTTACAAGCATTCAGTAGGCCACAGGTACATGTTTTTAAATGACAAACATTTATACAGATCTTTGAGTTATATGACTTCTGTCATTAATGACAGACATCCTATCTCCGGATAATGCCAGTACATTGACTATTCTCAGTCAGCAATTGGTTTAGTTCAGTGAAGTTAGCTTTTGTTGCATTTCGTATTTCTCTTAACGCAAAATTTTCAAATTAAATTATATTTTTAAACTTAAATATGTCTTTCTTATTGACATGACAATCCGAGCTACTTTCAGGAGCTCGTTAACTATTTTTCTTTTCATATTTTTAATATTATTTACTTTTATATATTGCGTATCTCTCTGCGTAGTAGCAGTCGTAGTAAAATTCTCCGTTTCCTGAATAGCAACCGGGTTTGCTAGGCATAGCGCCACTACTATGTTCGCCAGTTGTTCTCTATTTATACTTGTCTATCTAATTTACATACGATACTACAATCTAGATATTCCTCTTTTTATAATTTCGGTTATTTTATGATCTCTTTCAGAAATATTTTCACCTACCTGATTCTCACCTTCATTTCCTTTGTTAATAATTATTATTAAGATTCTCTCTCGTGATTAAATGAAAGCTGTTTTGTTTTGGACGTGTTGAATTTTACAAGCCATTCTTTGTTCCTGTTAACCTTGATTTACTTTTTCGGATCTGTCAGACTTGCTACTAAGATAGTTGCGTCATCTTGTTGTAAGAAGTCAGTACAGGTATAAATGGATACATGCCTTCCGCAATATCTTAACTGTCAAATAAACGAAGACGGCATTACCCAGAATTCGAACCCGGAAATTCTGTTTTCCTTGCTGATAACTGCCACGTGAAACTCTACTTACAAGCGTTGAGTCGGGTGTAAAAATAAACGACTCACAGATATATATTTTTAAAAGACAAGCATTTATCCTGATCTTTTAGTTACAGGAATTGTGTCATTAATGACAGGCATCCTATCTCCGTATAATACCAGTGCATTGAATATTGTCAGTCAGTTATGTAACATGCGTGATATACGCTTAGGCGAATATGTACCTTTCGATACATGACTGACGAGTCAGATTTTTTCCGCAGTAGGTTCGCATTTCTTTCTGCAGTAAACCAGTTGTTATCCAAGGCTATAGAACCCGGTCTGTTCTGCTATTTACCCATAGCTGTGGGGAGAAGAAGAGGATTCATTCCTTTCCCAAATGTATTAGCACGTAAATGAATGTAATGGATTCGACTGGAATCTGAGCCATTATCCATTACTCCACCGTGCATCCTAGGCTATAGAACCCGGTCTGTTCTGCTATTTACCCATAGCTTGAGGGGAGAAGCGGATTCATTCCTTTCCCAAAGGTATTAGCACATAAGTGAATGTAATGGATTCGACTGGAATCCCAACTCGGCTCTATAATTCTTCTGTCCGTCTCTCCCTCTTTATACTTCTCTCTCTCTCTCTCTGTTTATTTTTCTCTAATTCTCTGATGCGTTTTATAGGTAGGTAAATATAGAATAAATTTATTATATATAAGGATAGATTTGCTAGCTTCTAAAAACATGATTCAGAGGTATTCATTAATACAAATTCTGTGTAACGCCTTTCAAGCCTTTACTTTATAGGAATTAAATACTATATATCCAAAAAGTTCATACCTCTGTGTGAAATTAGATTTTGGATCTTCCTTTGTGGATATAAAAATAGAAGCATACTGCTTCTCGGGATTCAAAACAATTTCCGAGGCTACTCTACTCGTGCGTATACACACGCACCTACATACGAACACACAATAGAAGATGACAGTCAGCAGCATCGACTAAGCACTTGTCTATGAACTAACAAACAAATTAGATTGACCGTCATAATATAAGACTGTTCATACATCTCACAAGCCGCTAAGTATACTACATTACTTGATAAAAAAACACCACTGCTAGGAAAATTGAACAATTAATTGTTATTTTATATTGAATAGAATATATGAATGTTATTTCAACTGGCATTTTGCTTCTACTTTTCCTTCAGAGAATAAACTTTATATATAAGATAAACTTTATATATAAGATATATTGTTGTTATTGTTATTGTTAAGTATTTGGAATCTTGATTTTCAGATAGCGACAAAAACCTGCGCAATGCAGATCCCGACACCATTTTGTTACTTTAAACATCATTTTTAGTAAATGCCCGTATTTGGGTAGAAGATTCGTTTATTTATTTAAAACAAAATTCTATTTGACTTAGTCAACCTGTCTGAGTATTCAAGGAAATTTATTGAAGAAAAAATTCGCCCTGCGGAAGGATATTTTCCTTAATAAGAATTCTCGAATATCCAGGCGGGTAAACGAAAACAAATACTATTTAAAACTACTCTACTCAAATATGGATATTGTTGTGAGACCAATACTTCACTGCATCATGGACTCTCCCAGTACTATATTATTATGTGTATCAGAGGAGTAGCACCAGTAATGCGCAGCCGCGTACGATACCAATATCGGACACCACTGGATAGTAAGCTTTGCTTACACTATTCTTTGTAACTTTTCTGTTTAATATATCTTTCTTACCTCTAACCCGTGTTCAGTGTTTTCCTTCCGTGGCCCCTACTTCGGGTCCACATCAGATATCCAATAAGAATGATGTTTATAAGGTTAAATGTCTGTCGGCTTAATTATTATATATCCGTTACATCTTTTGAACCATTTTCATCAACACATCAAATGTCAGACCTACCGACTTCTTGATAATGCTATCAGGAAACATACAGTTTAATATTTCGTAGTTGTTTTCTTTATATGACAGTAAGATAATAATAATAATAATAATAATAATAATAATAATAATAATAATAATAGAATAATAAAATTGCGTAAGTGCTATTAACATCAGGGAGTCATCGGCCATGATACTTTCAAATAAAATAATTTAACTGACAGCTTTAGCAAGACGTTGATAAAATAAAGAAAAAAAGAAAGTCGATAAAATAGTAGTTCTTTATATAATCTTTGTTCTTTTAGATTTTGTACATTGAAACTATTGAGATGTCTTAAGTATCAGAGAACGCGTGACGGTGGCGATTGGCGAGAGTGCGCATGCGTAACGGTAACACGTGTAAGCTTCTTCTCTACGCATGCATAAAGGGACGTGACATTAAAAAAGAAAAAAAGCTAATAGATGCGTACGTATCTTGTAGGCATTTTTCTGCGCATGTAAACTGTGTTTTGCCACCTGCTCTCCGTCACGAAATAGGAAATCCTTTATCCAAAATATTCCCGTCCCCGAAACAAATATCGTGAATTAACCGAAGATAGAAAGTGGGTGAAATAGAAAAAAATATCTATCTGAATATTTAAAATATCTAACAGCAACAATTTTCTATATGCCACACACACACATGCAACCACCCCCGCTACACACAGACGTGCGTGGGCTCCCACACACCCACATTCACGAAACTCGCTTATGTAGACTAATCATTTTTCAAAACATGAGAAAGGTACATTTTTATTTCAAACGTATAAAATGTATTTGTATATTACAGACATAGATATGGATAGATTGACAGATAGATCTGAAGAGACTGATAGATAGATAGATATTAACAAAAAAGAAAGAAATTGTAATATATGAATGGTAATTGACAGAGATAGATAGAAAGGAAGGAAGGAAAAGAGGAAGGAACAAATAGATAGATAGATAGATAGATAGATAGATAGATAGATAGATAGATAGATAGATAGATAGACATACAGAAATAACAGACAGAAGGATGATTAGTCGGAAATTAAAACAGACTCAGAGATAGATAGATTTGAAGATACGGATAGATAGATATAGATAGATAGATAGATAGATAGAGCGAGAAAGAGAGAGAGAGAGAGAAATTTGAAGAGACTGATATATAGATAGATAGATTTGAGAAGCCTAAATGATAGATAGATAGGAAGAGATATAGATAGAAAAATAGATATGAAGAGAGTGATAGATAGATAGATAGATAGATAGATAGATAGATATGAAATTAATCAGATAGAGTCACTGAAAGATTAATAGATTTGAATAGATTGATAGATAGAATAATAGATAGATAGATAGATAGATAGATGTGAAGAGACTGAAAGATTGATTGATAGATAAATAAATAGATGCAAACAAACTGAATCATCGATATATATATGTTGAGTCTTGACTCATTGTTGAATCTCGCCTAATGCATGGAATAATAATGCAACACAAAATGTACTTAGAACAAGAATGTATTATAACAAGAAAGTGTACACAATAAGTACATATAGTATGTCTGTATATTTCTGGGAAGACGTTCCTGGAGAATGTGTTGACTAGTCGCAGTCGATCAGAGTCTCTAGTTGGATCTCGTGATTCCTCTCTCGTCTTCCGGTACCAACCATTATTTATATAGTTGGTAGTCCCCTATGCAGATTAGGTGGATCCTACCACAACAATATATATATATATATATATATATATATATATATATATTCCACATATACATTGGAAGACACTGATAGATAGATAGATAGATAGATAGATAGATGTAAACAGACTAAAACATAGATAGATTGATAGATATTAACAGAATGTGAGTGGTCGATATGTATTTATATACATATATATATATATATATAGTTAGATATAAATGACCTGACTTATCGAAAAGTTAAGACAGATCCGAACATTCTAAATTTCTCTTTTACTTCTGATTTTGCTTTTGTTCTTGATAATTGGAAGACGAGGCTTTTGCTCCATATGTTTTTCAAAATGAGTTTTTCCTTTACCTATTTTACTTCTCCTTCCTACATTCCTTTTCCTTTTCGACTAACCGCTAAGTACCTGCTGACTCTCTTCAAATCTTAACGAGTCCAGCAGTTAGTTCAAAGCACAAGACTTATGTGCTAAGTCATTTCATCGAGGCAATTTAACGTGTTCCGCATTTCACAGCTTTACAAACGAGTCAATTTCCTCCGCCGATTTTGAACCCACAACATAAATTTCCTTTGGAATTTTCTAAAAGTGTTTGTCTACTAATTTATTGCTAATATATTTCTTGTTGGTTTTTTATATTTTTTTTTTCTTTGCATTTTAAATTGCCAATCTTGTCTTCAACTGTGACTGGAATTAACAAGCAGCCAAGTTGTATTTATTTAAAACGACAGTAGAGATTTAAACAAAATGTCTGTCGATTTTTGGTGTGTTGGTTTTGGTGGTCGGGATGTTAAAGCAGCAAAATTTGAACTTTTCCATCCTGTATACATTTATGTTCTTCAAAGACAAGACTGGCTTACATCCGCCGAAATTATTTGTCTAATGTATTTTAAAGTAGCTGGTAATTTATCGCGACAAATATCCTGTTGCGTTTCCTAACATCAGCAGTTAATGCATTTAAGAAATTTCAAAACATTTTTTTTATTATTTGCAACACGAAAAACGAGAAAGAAAAAAAAAATACTCTGACAAATAAATTGTAAAATATAGTTTTGAGTTCTTTTTAACAATCTCTTTCAGTAAGTCTCCATCTGGTCTCCCAGGCTTTTTACAACTTGAAAAATAGTAAAAAAAAAACAAAAAACAAAATGATAATATTTGTCAATATTTCTGAGATGAGATATTTTAATTGTTTACATTGTTCAAACTGTTATCCCCATTGTCATATTTACGAAGTTTCCGTCGTTGTACGTCTGGCCTTCTCCAGATGATTGCAATTCCGAACTGAACCTTTTATTTCATCCACCGGGGTAGACTTTCTTGTTTCACATGTCATGCATTTTCTGGCTAAATCAGTTTCAGTTATTTCCCTTTGGTTTACTCAACTCTCCAAATTCTTGTTGACCTTTGCCCTGTTCAATAAAAACTGACCTCTCTTCTGGTCAAGTCACTGGATTACTTGAAACAACGCTTTTATCTACTGGTCCATGTGGATAAAAAAGTGAAAACTAACAAATATGAGATAGGCTCCACGGATGCCTTCCGTTATAAAAAAAATATAAAAGAAAGGAACGCCGGAAAATAAATTAATTTGGCTCAATCAAAGAAATTAACACAAATGAACTTTTCATGTAAACTGCAACCAAGTTTCGCGCCAGAGTCCATATTCAGAAAGGATATAAGCTCACAGTACTAATCTAGTCGAGAAGAAAGGACGATGAGAGTGACGACAAGAGGCGCAAACATCGGAGATATCAGCCAAGTGTGACGCGTGACGATGTAGTTCAGAGCTCATCTTACGGTAGACTGACTATGAACATTATAAAGTGTCGACTCCCAAACCTCTCGATTACCTTTCCGAAACGGAATTTCTTCAGACGACTAGCAATATCCGCCTTATAAATGAACATTTTATTACACCAAATATCAAAGGACTCACTCACCACTCTAAAATAAATATATATGTTATATCTTATACTCTTGAGATTCAGTCCTATTATTTCCAAAGTTCTTATAAATAAAACATTATCTTGAACATCGACAACATCAACTTATATACAATGAAACAATTTCTGTCACCTTGTTATATACACTTCAGATTGAACATAAATCGCCAGTGAACAAACACAAGCGATCCCATTACTGAATTAAGTAGATCATGTGACCATGAAGGAAACGCATATATGTGGGGAAAAGCTGACGACTAAGGGTCGGTATTTCTCAATATACGGATTGGCATTTCTACTCTATCCTCTGTTAATATACGGACCGCTATTCTCTACTCTATTCACTAAATTATTCTCTATACGGATTACTGTTCGGTGGTTAATAGTCGAGCGAGTATTATCGGCGCAAGTACTATTAGTGCAATTGTTATTCGAAGGCGTCTCACACCAGTATTGTTTAACGGCGTACTATCGTTGTATCTGCGATTGCAACGTCTCTACTACAACGAACAATTACGAAAGTCACAACGAGTATTCGATGGCATCACAAAAGTATATCAAAGCCGTTAGTCGTTTTGACATCAAAAAAGAAGAAAAATATTATGAAAAATGGAAAAAACAAATAAATATGATCTTTTCTTATTCAGGTTTAAAAATGTCCCAAATATTTTCCAAGAGACTCTCTATAAATCTATTAGTTTGACACGTTTTCTCAAGATTTAGTTCTGAAAACATAGATTCTAAGTGTGAAAACTCTTATATGAGAATAAAGTGTCGCTGCTGACACAGGAATGTGAACATAGATCGCCCGAGAACAAACACAGGCGATCCCATTATTGAATTAAGTGGATCACGTGACCATGGAAGAAACGCATAAGATGGAAATCCCAGGATATCTAATTCGGACCGCATTTCTACTCTATCCTCTATTACTATACGGAGCGCTATTCTGTAATCTATTCACTATACTATTTCTCTATTCGGATCAATATACAGATTATTATTCGAATGAGTATTATCGAGCGAGTACTATTAGTGCGTATGTTATTCGAAGAAGTTTGACATCAGTATTGTTCGACGGCGTTACTATAGTTGTATCTGCGATTACAAAGTCTCTACTACAACGAGTATTACGAAAGTGCCAACGAATATTCGTTGGCATTACAAAAGTGGCAGCGAGTGTTCGTTGACATTACAAAACACCTGTTAATTGCACACAATAATTTTAAACAAATCGGACGACTATTTCCGATACAATCTCTTTGGCAATCGTACACCGACTAAAATATATATTTTGTAAGAAATGTATTGATTAATATTAACTATTTACTATGAAATATCTTCAGTAGACTAGGAGAGTATAGGGAGGGAGACGTCAAAAGATGCCAATTTCCAGCAGAGCAGATCTCTAGTCTTGGGCATGATGATAAAGTGCCCCATGATCGGGAGGTTGGTGGTTTTGAGGAGCGTAGAAACACCTCTCAACTGCTGTTGTTCCCAGGTCCACCCTGACCCGAGTCTTAGCATTTGTTACGCTCATAGCTCTGGGCAAATAGTGAACCCTCAAACAAGAATCCAAACACTATGAAAGTATAAATATATAATTTTATAGTAAAATGATCAGCAATACCAACAATACGTATTATAATAAAATGTCTATCAATCTTTATTATTATAGAACACTGTGAAATTTGTATGCTTGCGTGTTGGCCAGGAGTTATATATAGAGAATGGCTGAAAGAAAGATGTAAATGGTGTGTGTTCGTCTCAGATGATGACCTAATTTAACATCCGGATTCTGGGCATAAATGGTTACATTTATGTCTGCTTTTCACCTCCCTCTCTTTCCAGCTCTCCCTCTTTTCACTTCTCTCCTTGCACTTCTCTCTCTCTCTTTCTACTTCACTCTCTCTCTCTTTCCACATCTCTCTCTTTTTACCTCTCTCTTTTCACCCCCGTCTCTTTCCACGTTTCTCTTTCAACCTCTCTCTCTTTTCACCTCTCTCTCTTTCTACGTTTCTCTTTCAATCTCTCTCTCTCTCTTTCCACCTCTCTCTCTCTTTCTAACTCTCTCCCTTTTCACCTCTCTCTCTCTCTTCCACCCCTCCTTCTTTTCATTTCTCTCTTTGCACTTCTCTCTCCCTTTCCACCCCACTCTCTTTCTACGTTTCTCTTTCCACCATTCTCTCTTTCCCCCTCTCTCTCTTTACACGTTTCTCTTTCCATCTCTCTCTCTCTTTTCACCTCTCTCTTTTCACCTCTCTCTCTCTTTCCACGCTTCTCTTTCCACCTCTCTCTCTTTCCAACGTTCTCTCTTTTCATCTCTCTCTCTTTTCACCTTTCCCTCTTTTCACTTCCCTCTTTTCATTTCTCTCTCCCTTTCCACCTCACTCTCTTTCTACCTTTCTCTTTCCACCTTTCTCTCTTTCCGCCTCTCTCTCGCTTTTCACCTTTATCTCTTTCCACCTCTCTCTTTTTCACTTCTCTCTTTTCATTTCTCTCTCTCTTCCCACCTCTCTCTCTTTCCACCTTTCTCTCTTACCACCTCTCCCTCTTTCTCAGTTCTCTCTTTCCACTTCTCTCTCTTTCCACCTCTTTCTCTCTTTCCACGTTTCTCTTTACACCTCTCTCTCTTTCCACCTCTCACTCTCTTTTACCTCTCTCTCTTTCCACTTCTCTCTCTCTTTTTTCACATCTTTCTTTCCACCTCTAAGATTTCGTGCGTGCCTATTGATATATCAGCTTTCTTTAAACGAACAAATAAGTAAATATGATTTTAAAATATTTTTTTGGCATAATAAAATATATTTTTAAGTTAATGTGATTTAAAAAAATATTTTAAGTGAATAAGGTTTAAAAATACGATTTGTTTATACGGTAAGTATTTTTATTTCAAATTTCATCAAACAGACAATATTTTCATGTTGAAATCAACTTCAATATTTTATAACCCGAAATGTCAGTGACCCAACGGATTACGGATAGTCTAGTACGTTTTATAATAAAATGACTAATAATACATTTTTAAAGTAAAATGGCAATCAATCAACACTAAAATTTATCTCTATCTATAAAAGGCAGTGTGTGTGTGTGTGTGTGTGTGTGTGTGTGTGTGTGTGTGTGTGTGTGTGTGTGTGTGTGTGTGTGTGTGTAACGAATGCACGGCCGCAATTTTCGACGGATTTACACCAAAATTTACATGCACATGCTCCAAGTTTTCATCTAGTTTGCGGCCATTTTCAACTGGCCAGAGTGAGAGCCTATAGATGACTGCCACGAATAGGCAGGAATATTCTATTGGCCAGCGAGAGAGCCAACAGCTGACTGGCACGAATGTTAACTATCATGTTAGCATGCAAAAAAAATCGATAGCTGCATTTGTCACAAGTGGAAAAAATTTAAATATGCATGGCACTTTACTCCAATTGGCTCATTCGCTTGCTTAAACTCAATGTTGACTTTGATTCCGCAGAACTGGGTTGGGTGTGAAAAAGTATTTGTTGTTAACATTCTTTTTTCATTCAGTTGAATCGTTTTGTGTTCATTTTGTTTAGTTCTTTTTTCGTAACAGTTTTAATGTTTAGTATAGAGCTTAGAAAAAATTTTCAGTGTGAGATAGACAAGAAGTAAGGCATGTAGCAACATTAGCACGGCAAAGGGCACTCCTTTAAAGGCAAGGAAGGGCAAAATATTTTAAGTCAAGTGATAGCGATTATTGCTGTATGAGTCGTACGATTTTTGAATCAAGTATGGGCAACGCCGGGCCATGCTGCTAGTAAACATATATTTTCATAGCAAAATTATCACCAACACATTTTTATAATAAAATGACCTACAATGAATTTTCATAGGAAAATTACCTATAATATATTTTAAAGTAAAATGCCCAACAGTACATTTTCATAGCAAAATTACTAAATGACGAACAATAACTTTTTAATAGAATTACCAACAATACATTTTATAATAAATGACCATCAATACGTTTTTTTATAGTTAAATGACCAATAATCAGTCAGTCAGTTATGTGCGATGCGTGATACACGCTTAGGTGATCATGTATCGCTGATACAAGTCTGACGAGGCAGATGCCCAATGAAGAAAGACAACATTACAACAATACACACACACACACACACACACACACATATATATATATATATATATATATATATACATTCACTTGAACCTACGTAACTTAATAATGATGGATTTAAACACAACCCTATACCTACCTTCCTTTTCTAATTTAGCTCATTCTATGGTCCTCCCCATCACCCTCTAACATCTTGCATCAATCTAAAACTATCCCCCAAAAGCCTGTATTAGAAATAAATTAAAAATATGTAAATTTGTAAACCAATTTCCTTTGTAACTAAAGATGTGACATATTGAAGCAGGAAAAATACATTTTCGGGGGAAAATTACCTACAAATCATTTTATAGGAAAATAAGGTTTTTATATGAAAAATTTAATTAATTAATTAAGATTGTCGCTTTTTTAATTTAATCAATTAATTATATATGTCTGTTGAAGATTATTCTGGGCTGGATGAATTACTATATATATACTACACTATATATATTACTATATATATACTATAGTATATATAGTATATATATATATATACTATACTATACGAATTACTATATATATATTTGAGCTTAAATGAAAGTAATCAGGAAGTAGGTTTTCTTTGGTCTAAATATTTAACATCGACTCACAAATTTCTTTGCTAATTATTTCACGTTTTCCTTCGCTCTCAGTAACACCCTGCATTGGGTCTTATTAGCTTTATCGCCTTGCTTGGTATGAAATGATGAAATATATATCATATTTTAATGCTGGAAGACTTGTTTAATGGAGATGTTTCAGGGATAAAAATTCAAATAATATTTTTTCATCCCGCGACGCGTAGAGACGTTGTGGCACCATGTCTACTGCAGCCTGGGTATAAGTGGTGTTTCTTGGGCAAGATAGCCTGACGGACGCTCTCCGGGCCGGTTTGGAATTTGAAGTTTTTCCTTCTCTTAGACAGGTCCCCACCCAAAGTTATAGAACCTAGTACATCCTGCTATTTACCCATAGCTGGGGGGGAGAAGAAGAAGATTCATACTCTTCCAAAGGATATTAACACGTAAGTAAATGTAAGGGGTCCGACTAGAATTCGAATTCGGTTTTCCGATTCCTCAATCCGAGCTGCATTCTTCCAACAGGCTTCGAGATTATATACAGGACGCCCATTGTAGGACACATTGAAGCCCGTACGAAAAAATATCTTACAAACGACTACATTTATTGCTACAAATCTAGGTAAACATATTCAGTACTGTCTGGAATACATGTTTATTCGATATAACCGCCTTCAATTTAGCTTCTAGGTGAGACAGGAAACGTTGATAGTCACGCATCACGTGATCTGTATTGATACTGGACATTACGCGCCTAAAAGCGTCTTTCAGGAAATCGGTCGTATTGTGCGAACGTTGATTTGTCTCCCGTTCAACATCGTCCCACATGTAATAGGCGAGGCAAACTTAGTTCTGTCAAGTTAGGTGGCCGCATGTGTGGCGTGATGGCGTCGTGGAGATTGGGTAGATCTTTGGTCACTATAGCTTTGCGAGCAGGTGCAGTGTTCTGCTGACACAAATGCGACCTTATATCGCACACTAGGTCCATCCAGAGCTTCACAAATGTTTCCGGCACCTCAGAATAGCCAGCAGCATTCAAACGAAAACCCTGTTGAAAGAAGTGAGGTGACATGACGTGTCCTTCGCTATTTGCCACCTGTAAAACAATCACAGAAGCGGGAAACTTGTACACAACATTAACCAGAAAAATCCGGACATAACCACCTATCATTTTTTAGGTTCAATTTTGGTCATGGTCGAATTTGATTCACTTGAAAATAACAACAAAAAAGAAAAAAAAAGAAAAAAGCATACCATGTTCTGTTTTTTTTTTTCAAGCTTATTCAGAAATAGATTTGTTCTGAGGAACAGTAGTTCTTGTGTGTGTAGCGACATGAACTGCCCTTTCCTCATCACATATGATTTCTATCTAATGTACCCATACAGAAACATTTTTGACTGTGACCTCAGACACATGGAGATCTCTGGAGCTGGCCCTCATGGACTTTCCGAGATTAGCACTCGCTGAAGGTATTGCTGTGTCCTGATAATGTCCTAATGCTTTGAACACTTTTTGTGTTTCCATGCAATTGATTGTCACATTTACTAGAGGGCCTAATAAAACACATCACGTTGAAACAGCGGTTCCTGTATGATCAGCATCGACGGACCTGGTCCTTATCTAAATATATAACCGTTTGGGAATACCAGGCACTGTAAGCTTGGATGCAGGGTTTACGCAATGGATAATGGCTCGGAATTATTAAACCAACATCCGAGTTCCAATTTCAGCTGGGTTCCTTATATTAACTTGGAAAATGTATGAATACACCTCTTTCCGTACCATCTATGATTTTATTAGTGAGACTTGTATCAGTCAGTTATGTGCCATGCGTGATTTTTTATGTGACCATGTATCAAAAGATAGATGATCGCTTAAAAAATCATATAAAAATATTATAAAAATCATATAAAAAATGCATTTACATATTCAAGTAATTTTTACAGTTATGTGCCCTTTACTTAAAAATGCTAAACATCAGGTTATCAATAAATATGTTCCATCAGTTATGTGCAATACACGTTGAGGCGATCGTTTGAGGCAGATTTCTTCCCGCAGTAGGTTGCCACTTCTTTCTGCGGTAGACCACTTGCCCTCCAAGGCTACAGAATCCGGTCTGTCCTGATATTTACCCATAGCTGGAGGGAGAAGAAGAGGATTCATAGCTTTTCCAAGGGCATTAGCACGTAAGTGATTGTAACGGATTCGACTGAAATTCGAACTCGGCTCTCCGATTCTTCAATTCGAGCCGTTATCTATTACACCAACTTTTTATCACTAAAATTATTATTAATAAAAAAAAAATCATACAATCTAAAAGTATTTTCTGGATTTAAATAACCTCCAAAGGGTTGATAAGCCGTAGAACACGAATCAATGAATAATACATAATAACTACAGGGATAAAAAACAAAAAATAAAAAAATTAAACATGTCCACAAATACCTTACGTCCTCTTTATGGGAGAGTGGCTGAAAAGTTCTAGAGCTCACAATATAGTTATCTAAATATCATTTTATCTGATAATTTTAATTTAGATTTTTTGTGTGAAGGACCTGGATGTTTTCTGCAATTCATGTTATTGTATTTTTGTGTTCGTCTTTGTCTGTATATTTGTATAAAATCGCATCGCTGTGAAGGAAAAATATGCACTTTAATCGCGAAACGATAGGTTAAGTCAGATTACTCTAATCTAAGAAAATTGCTTATTTAAGGATTTTCTGCAGAGTAAGGATAAAAACCTGTCTGAATAGACTTAATATAGCAGTCATTTCGCTAAATACAGGATTAACCAGACATGCAATTTCATGCTGCATTATTTTGGGGGAAATTGTTGTAGAGAAAGAGTTGCAGATTATTACCGCTGAAGTGAGATTACTGCTCACTGTTTGGCATATAGATTGACATGTCACGGATTGTATTAAGCCAAGGGAATGGTGAAAACGAGGTCAACAATGAGACGATGATTCTCTCTCTGCCTCTGTCTGTCTGTCTATCTTTCTCTCTCTCTCTTTCTCTCTCTTCGTGTGCACTTTTAAAATTTTATAACTTTATTTGTATTTGCGATAGAAATAATCAAGGCTTGTGTAGATGGAACTATTTTGGAGCCGTCAGTTATTGAGCTAGCACAAAGTTGCAGGTCATCGTAACCGAGGATATGAAGGCATGGGCCTTGTTCAGACTCTTGATCAAACTAGATAATACGCTCACTCGCAGATGTTGTAACTAAGGCGCTGTGAGTGTTGCACAAAATAAATGTGTTTGAGCATGTGTCTGCAGTAGCGATATATATATATATATATATATATATATATATATATATATATATATATATACATGCAAATATATAGTAAAATAGGAAAAACATGTTAGGTAAATAATCCGAAGGTCTTTAGTATTTTCGTTTTTATTTTTAAAAAACAGTGTTCCATACAAAAGTAGAGCTTAAATTATATTTTTTTAAAAAATATGATTCCTTCGCTACATAAGAGTTCTCATGTTTCAAAACAGGAGCCAAAAACTTCAATATATTTATTAAAATTAAATTTGAATTAAAATATGAAAAAATTCGCTTGAGGATGAAACAGAGCTTAATACTTTAATTCAATTTAATTTTAATAATTATATAGAAATTTTTGGCTCCTGTTTTTGAAACATGAGAACTCTTGTGTAGCGAAGGAATCATATTTTTAAAAATATTATATATATATATATATATATATATATATATATATATATATATATAGTATAGAAGGTCTTTCGTATTCGAGGATACTCGTCTACTAGGGCGGCTAGGCAATCCCTATTGCAGGCGCTTGCTCAGGCGTATTTATGTTTATTCAACACCCACAGAGCCCACCTGTGGTTTATACTGCATATAAGCTGAGCAAAACTTAGTTACAGTTTCTATGAAAGTGCGTGATCAACAATTTGAACTTGTGACTTCGTGCTAGGACAGCTGTCGACGGCCCTCAAGGCTTCCGTCTACCCAGTTTCACTCACAAGGCTTCGGTCAACCCGTGGTATGGTTTTCAGTCAATTTCCAAATGTGCTGCCCGCTGGGATCAGCCTTTCCAGTCACAAAGTTTTCTTTCCTGACAAATCGACCATGGTGCAAAGCCAAAGAGCCACTCAAGGTAGATGGTTACAGAATAAGAAATATAGTTTATTTTGAAATGTGGGGAAAATAGCAGGTTGAATCTTGGTTTGAACAGGTTGAAATTGTAGTGATTTGGGAAGCATCCTCTTGGGAGTCGAGTAGAACTTACAACTCAGCAATGGAATGCAAAGGTAATGGGGGGGTGATTCACTACAATGTGCGTGACATTCCGAGTCTTAACTTTGCAGTTTAGAACAGATTGAGCTAAGGAATGTACTTCGTCTAAACATTTTCCATAGAAATAGCGATAGATCAGCGTAATGCTTGCACCGAGATGTTATGTCTGCGCCTAGTAGAATGAAAAATAATTTCTCATCCATAAGGATACGGAACTCTACCAAAACTGGAAAATGAAGACTGGGTCACTCCGAACCATACATAGTTGCAGTGTGAGTCTCCCCCCTCCATATATATATATATATATATATATATATATATATATATATATATGAGTAACGAAAATCTTGGTAATCCGTACAGATAATTCCAGGGAGGATGAAATCCTGAGAGCTCAATGTTAAGTCAGAGTGAATAATTTAATTTAAAGAAAAACAGACCACTTTAAAGCTCCATTTGTTATAATTTATTTCACCTGAGAATTTTATTTTTCTCTGGATCTTCAGAGTTCACTTTCAAAGGTGAAACAGAAATTTATTTAAAATTTAGACATTTAACGGGCAGTACTAAGCTTATATAAGTTGACGTAGAGGGTGGTGAGGAATAGTTTGAGAGACATGGTCGAGTTTAGAGAGGGAAGGGAAGTTTTAAAATTTCTTTTTTCGTTATTACAATATTTAATATATATATATATATATTATAATAAAGAGAAAGGAGAAATATATATGTATATATATATATATATATATATATGTATGTTATAATATTATATATATATATAAATTATATAATATATATATATATATATATATATATATATATATATATATACACCATATCCATTTTATATATAAGGATTTCATCATTCAGCGGATTATTAGTAGTATAATGCTTATAATTATGTCTACTAGCGAAGGGATTTCGCCAATAATTGTATTAATATTGCTAATTGATTCAAGGTATGATTAACTCTTTGTAATATATATATTTATGTGTATATATATATATATATATATATATATATATATATATATATATATATATAGATAGATAGATAGATAGATAGATAGATACATAGATAGATAGATAGATAGATTATAATAAAGAGAAAGAACAGTAAGATATATGATCCGGTGTTCTTATTAATATTTTTATTTTTATAAAACAGTGCTCAATGTAAATTTACAGAGCATAAATATTATGATTGTATGTGCTTATAAGCACATACAGTAATTTTCAAACTAAGTTATTCCAAAATTCGCTTGAAAATGAAAGAAGACTAGGGACTTTAATTTACTTCTGTAATTGAATTTGATAGTTTTTATTTTCTGTTTTTGAAACATCGTAATTCCTATGTAGCTATGCAGCCATATTTGTAAATTAGTAAATTTATAATATATATATATATATATATATATATATATATATATATATATATATATATATATATAAAAGTAAACATAGAAGTCAACACTTAGAGGCGACAGTCTGTTTCATGCTAGATGCAATCGTCAGGCAACTCTATTTTCACTTTTATATTTACACACGCTCTATCTCTGATATTGAGCACTTTATCCCATAAATATAGCACACTTTAAGACTATATTTCTTCATATATATATATATATATATATATATATATATATATATATATATATGTTTCATTCAACATGACAGACAATGTGCTTTGATTTAATTTTTGATACAGTTTCTCATAGAAAAATAAACAATAATATTAATATATTTTTTTATAAAAATCAGATGAACGAAAATTACAAACAAGATGAAACTAGAATTAAGTATATTAGAAAAAGAAATGCGGAAAACCTGTAGACAATAGAAAAAAAATGAGACTAATTTTTTATTACAAAAAATTAAAAACCGCCAACCTTATAGTTAAAATAATAATTCACTTCTTAGAATATAATTAAATAAAACAATATTATTTAAGAATTTAAATTTCCATTAAGGAATTGTATTCCAGATCAATCAAAATTCGTAAACAATTATATATGCCGTACTGCGACATGTTTGACAAGAAAACTCACACTACATCTTTCTGACCATAGCTCAATTACGTCTCATTTAAATACTCATGGAGACCTACCGGACCCTATTCGTAACATACTTGTTGGTAATACAAATATAATAGCATGGTATACATGTAAAATAAAAGGCTAAATATAATGGAAGCCTTATTGATAAAAACAAAGAAAACAACACTTAATATCAATTATAAACATGGACACAATATCTTGACTGTGTTTTGAAAATGAAGACATAATATAAATATATGCATACAACAATCTATTTCCTGTTAACAGTTAATATATTTCAATCTTCAAAATGGCTAAATGTATAACGGAAAGCGCAATAGAACAATTGGACAGTTTTTATATAATTTAAAAAAAATCAAAGATCACATGAGAAATATATTCTTAAGATGTGCTATATTTCTGCGATAAAGTGCTCAATATCAGAGACAGCCTGTGTAAATATAAAAGTGAACATTGAAGTCAACACTCAGAGGTGACAGGCTGTTTCACGCTGGACGCAATCGTCAGACCACCAGATTGCGTCCAGCCTGTCGACTCTGAATGTTGACTTCAATGTTCACTTTTATATTTATATTTACATACGATTTATCTCTTATATTGAGCACTTTATCCCATAAATATAGCACACTTAAGAGTATATTTCTTTATATATATATATATATATATATATATATATATATATATATATATATATATATATATATATATATATATGGGTGGGAGTATAAGATTTTATCGCCTATGGGGTGAGTTTGTCGCCAAGAAATGTATACACTCTTCCGGTATATCTTCGGACGTTTGAAAATACGCATATTTTTCTCACTGAAAACCCCTCTTTAAATCTTCTCTCTGTTAAATTTTAATGCCCCTCCATCTTTAGACCTCCCTGCCTCTCCCGTCTGTTACCCCTCTATATAGATCTCATATCCTCCCACACTCTCACACATATACTCTTACTAATTTTTTCCCGGAGTTGTTTTTTCTGTTTTCTTTTTGAATATGTAGGTCTGATGAATTGGATCGTTCTTACGATTCCAATGGAATAAATTATGACCATGGAATATTAGTGTTCAAATCTTTTTATTATATCCTTACTCTGTCCTGGACATTGAGTTCTACCTGGATCATATCCACTTGGAATTATTGTTATACATATATGTATGTGTATATATAATTGCATATGTATGTGTATATTTACCACTAATATTGTCTATATATATATATATATATATATATATATATATATATATATATATATATATATATATATATATATATGTCTGTCTATATTTCTGAGATGAGGTATTATGTACAGTATTTACATTACCACTTTATCCACTGTGCCATGTGTCCTCAAGGACAGACCCAAAGAGTGTGAGTTCAATACCCGGTTCAGGCAGTGGAGAACTTTCAGAGGGAAAATTACCAGGAGATAACTGATAACTAACATCGATCAAACATGGCTCGTGGAACTAGAATAGTCTACCCCAGTGATCGAAATAAAGGGTTCGGTTCGAAATTCCAACCACCTGAAGAAGGCCGGAGCGTACAACGGCCGAAACGTTGTGACAAAAAGGGCGACAAAGATGAGGACAATAGTCCGACTAATGTAAATACTATATATATATATATATATATATGTTTGTGTGTGTGTGTGTGTGTGTGGACGGACAGACGGAGATATATATTCCGTATATTTTAGGAGCATATTTTAATTTAAACTTGTATGATTAAACAATTTGAACAAGGTGTGTTTACTTATTTTTAATAAAATCTTTTTTCATCACGTATGAGCCATTTTGTTTCATGATAAAAGACAATGAAAATGGTACTGTGGTTTTATTTATCCATTCTTGTTTTTCCGACTACTTTCGATATTTACTGTTCCATTTCTACTTCTCTTTTATCATTACATTGTTGTTTATCGTTTGATACACGCCTCACATTGAATGCTATTTGTTTTTTGAAACTTTTTCTAAGTATTTACTGGCAACAATCTCTACATAAATGAAAAGAAAGTATATAATTGAGCAACATGAAAACAAACATGCTCCACCTGAGATTTTTAAACTTGTAAAACAAAAGGAATCAATAGAATGTTTAATTCATACGCAAACGTTCTCAAGGATACATGGCTCAGTGGATAAAGACGTTGGTTAGATACAGTGACTAGACCCAGAGAGTTGTTGTTAGTTCAATACCAGGCCACAGCAGTGGTGAACCAAAAACCTGAGTTAAATGGAATTAACTGAGACATCCGGAACAGGCATGAGACGCAAGACTAAAAAAATCTATCCCTCTCGACGAAATAAATGGCTCAGTTCGAATTTTTTTTTTTTAAGCGTATCACCCGAAGCAAGGCTGGAGGCCACTATCACGCAAGGGGTTATAGAAGGGTTGGAGGAAGAGCAGATAGGAGTGGTAAAGGAGAGGATGTGGAGAAAGAGAAAGACAGTGGGTCGATCAAGGCAAGGGGGTTACAGAAGATTTGGAGCGAGAGCAGATAGGAATGAAAGATGAAAGGATGTGGAGAAGGGAAGAAGGCCGGAGTGTACAACAACCGAAACGTTGTGAATATGGCCATGGAAATTAGGATAACAGTCCAAAAAATGTGAATAATATCTCAGAGATTATAGACAGGAATAAAATGTTTATCTAAATGAAAGTCGTTCGAGAAAAGAAGACTTTCTCCATTAAAGATAGACCAAGATGTTCTCGCACCTCAATGACCCCACTCATTAAACAGGTACCTGGAAAAATAATGCGTAATCCACGAACGTCCATGAAAAAATTGTGTAATGATACCGTAACATCTGAGAGAATCATGCGGAAGCTATATTGAAAAGATATAGGAATGTCCCCCATATGATACCCAAGAGACATTTACCGGTCTGAATGTCCAAAAAATTTTCATAGAAAATATGCGTCTTCCGACAGGAATCGAACCTGTATCCTATACGGAACCGTCATATAGCCTGACGTGATCGTTTCGGTTAGCAAGGTCGATTTTACTGTTTTTAAACTACAATTCTCCATGATTTTCTCTCGTACATTCATATCTGCTCGATGCGTGTACAAATGTAAACATCTGACGTCACACATTATGAAATAGACAAAGTCCGACAATTATTTTGAAGACACTTTAAAATCGACCCTGCTAACCGAAACGCTCCCCTGTGGCGAAATCGGTAAAAGCACGTCAGGCTATATGATGGTTGCGTATAGGATACAGGTTCGATTCCTTTCGGAGGACGCATATTTTCTATGAAAATTTCTCGGACATTCAGGACGGTAAATGTATTTAATACTGTTTATCATAAACAGAGCATTTACTTAAAAATTTGTATCTATAAAAAGAGAATGTATAAACATAAAAATGTCTTAAAAATAATTATCGGACTTTGTCCATTTCAGAATATATATATATTAATGCATCTCTCTCTCTCTCTCTCTCTATCTATATATATATATATATATATATATATATATATATATATATATGTATCAATATATTAAAGCATTGTGTTATATTTATATACATACATATATATGTATATATATATATATATGTATCTATATATTAAGGCATGTGTTATATTTATATATATATATATATATATATATATATATATATATATATATATATATATATATATATATATATATATATATATATATATATGTTTAGGCATGTGTTATTAAAGACTACGGCACTTTTTTTCCAGTTTTTTATTACTTCCTCGAAAGTTTCTTAATGTTTGGTTCCAGGTTGTTAAAGTATGATCCCAGTCGATAGCTTTTTGCTGAGCCCTTTCGCTTGTCCTCAATTGTCATCATGGCGTTTGTTTTTATCTGGAGATATGTTATTTGTTGTTTTAGTTTTATAGATAATATTAGGCGATATTATTGCGTTATTTCATTATTGGTAAGGAGGGGATTGGTGTTTTTTTATTAGAGAATTAGTTATTAAATATGTTTAATATGTTTCTGCCGGTATTTAATGCTATTTTATTTATGTTGGGTTTTTTGGTTTTTGATGAGGATCGCTTCCAGAATTTGTAATCGTTTTTTGCAGTTGTTTTTATAGAGAATTTTGGTTGGTGTTGTTAATTAAGATTTGTTCTGATGATTTCAATGGGTTACTGGTGGTGCTGTGCATTGTTATAAGATTATTTTTTATGGCGCTGGTTTCATTAACGTAGATATGTGAGCATACCTGAGAGAGTTGTGGTTGTGTATTCGTTGTGTGTGTGTGTGTGTGTGTGTGTGTTGGCTGCGATTTTGTTTCGCGCAATGCCATATCTTGACTCATCCTCAAATATGGGCAGCGCCGACGTGGCTTTTTAGTCTTGCTATGGTCTTACGTTGTCTTGATCTGATATGGCAACCTTGGGCGGTTTTTGCAGTAGCTTTTAAATAAATGCCGCATAACGTGTAATGAACGACTTCTCTCTGTGTGCAGCGCCTTTGAATGATTTTTAGCCCTACCCTGCTAAGTCAGAAACGATCATCTTAGATCAAATTCCGTGGCAATATTTTCAAAGAAATTAACATCAAGACCCTCGCTTCAGATTTTTCACGCACAATACGAATCCATTCAAACTCTCTCTAAGCTTCTACTCCAGTGTTTGAGATTAAATACATATGCTGTTCTCGTTGCTTTACCCACGAACAAAGCAGATTCCGAGAATGCAACATTCCGATGTATCACTTACTTGCTTAAGCTAAGAAAAGAATTCCAGAGAATGTGTCTCAAGTAGTCAAAAGAAAAAAAAACGGGTCGATGGTCGGACATTGTCAGAAATATAGCTATATTAATTGTTTGCTTAGTTCTTTATAAAATGATGACTTAAGTTTTCCGAATTCCGAATTATGATGAATAGAGCGAAAAAGGAAAATCAGACCAGAAATAGGATAAGAACAGTGCAGGTTCGTTAAAGAAATTAGAACAACGAAGGCGATATTTATGCACAGAATGGTATAAAAAAGATCAATAAAATACAGAGGAATGTGAACTTAACAAATTTCGGAATGATATTAGTATAATCCTGCAGTCACGACACCACTCGTGACCCCTGCCTCTCTCTGGCGCAATCCTGCAGTCTCGACACCACTTGTGACGGGCTAACCCTGGGACATCGGTTGAAGTCTTGTTAGGTTCTAGTACCAACTTGTACTCGGCTCGCCTCCAACGCCTGGTCACCGAAGCAACTGCTTTGATCTCGATTCAACCTACCCACGTTGTTATTTGATCGAGATCAATTAAACGCCGGGCCGTAGTGCCAGCCGAATCCGGGTCAAGGTGATACTGCACAATAAATGTAGAAAAACAAAAACACAAAGAACAACTTCAAGGCGAGCGACTGGTTAGGAATAGTGATTAATTTTATGTCGGTTTGCTGAGTTACAGGAGTGCGTCTCTCTCTTTCTCTCCCAGCCCCCAAAAATGTGGATTGTAACACTTTTGCATTCTTAGCGAGCTCTGGATATCTGGGTTGTTTTCAATAATGTCGGCCCTGGTGGAAAATATAAGTCAGACCTCTATATTTTGTTCTTGGTTAGAAGTCTAAGTCGGAAGGCATGGATTCGTGTGGCCACCTCTGCGAGGCGCTATCTTCTAACTCTCTCCGGCTGTAATGGTCTCGTACTGTCCGGGAACTCTGGGAACTGAACTCGAGCTGCACTGGACTCAACTGCACTGCCTACTGTCTTCAACTGCCGTTGCTAAATAGTGTTACAGCAAAAGAATTAAACATTTTAACCTTTCCTCAATCTTCCCTATTCTCAGTCTTCTCTTTCATATTGATTCCTTGTAACCGCTTTCGCACTAGTGACAGTCGCGCCATACTTTGGTGAAATGATTAAAAATTATATATATTAGATGTGAATTGTCACAAAACAAGGGCGAAGGTCGGATTAATGTGGGTCTGCCCAGTGGCGTTAAAACACTATCAGTGATTATATGTTTACAAACTTGGCATCGCGATATATTTCTTGTTACGTTGCCATGGTGAGTGAGTGGTTTTTACAGTCTAGATTAGGTAAGGAGTAAATGTAGATTTTGCGGTTGTCGCCTGGGGTTAAGTGGGGTTTCAATAAACATCTTATTAATTGTGTGGTCAAGCTTTATTTACTGGACACGTTTTAGAAAGTTATATCAATATATGTGAATGCTGTAAATGAAATCGAAAAAGATAGGAATTCTGGAATTTTTGTCTTCTTTTTCGTACGTTAGAAGAGTATCTCTATTGTGTTTGGAAGCCTTTATGATTATTTTATAGATTTAACACTTTCCTGGCGTAGACGTGTATATCCGTTTTTACACAAATGTGTCTTTTTCAGACATGGACGAATGAACACGTCCAAAATACAACGTTCAAAAACTAGCTAGAGACGTGTTTATACGTCGATGTTGATTCTTTTTATGCCCTTCTGAGATACAAAGACTGTCAACTTGTACGCCTGGTAGAGGTGTTAGCCATCACTCGGGTACTTCAAGGTTCCACAGTTTCTTAGTCATTATATTAAAAACAAATAAAAAATTTCATCAGAAAATGAAAAGTTTTGCCCAAAATAATTGGCGGGGAAGAGTTTAATGGTCTTTGTGTAAAAGTGAATGCAAAAAAAGTCATTGTCTTTGATTGCCACGCAAGGCTAGATAGCCTAGTGTGCACTACTATTTAATCTATGGCTGAGATTAGAAGAGGAGGATTTCGTACATTCTTTAACGCTTCCCGTTGATCTTGACTCATTTTATTAATTATGTGGTCAATCTTTATCCACTGTAAAGGTTTTAGTAAGATATATATATATATATATATATATATATATATATATGTGTGTGTGTGTGTGTGTGTCTGTGTCTGTGTGTGTGTGTGTGTAAATGTTGTAAATGAACTCGTAAAAGATAAGAATTCTGTAATTTTCGTCTTCTTTTTCGTAAGTTAGAAGATGATCTCTATTGTGTTTGGAAGGCTTTATGATTATTTTATAGTTTTAACACTTTCCTGACGTAGACGTGTATGTCCATTTTTACACAAATGTGTCTTTTTCAGACATGGACGAATAAACATGTCCAAAATACAACGTTAAAAACCTAGCTAGAGACGTGTTTATACGTCGATCTTGATTTTTTTTATGCCCTTCTGAGATACAAAGAATGAGACCAATTGTCAACTCGTACGTCTGGTAGAGGTGTTAGCCATCAGTCGGGTACTTTATGGTGCCACAGTTTCTTAGTCATTATATTAAAAACAAATGAAAAGTTTAATCTGAAAATGAAATGTTTTTCCCAAAATAATTGGCGGGGAAGAGGTTAATGGTGTTTGTGTGAAAGTGAATGCAAATTAGTTCCTTTTCTTTGATTGCCACGCAAGGCTATATAACCTAGTGTACCCTACTATTTAATCTATGGCTGGGAAGTGAAGCGAAGTATTTCGTAAATTTCTTAACTCCTTCCCGTCGTTTTTATCGAAAGTGTCTTTTTCAGACACAGATGAATACACATGTCCAAAACGTAACGTTCAAAAAACAGCTACATACGTATTTATACTTCGATCTTGATTCATTTTATACACATGGTAGAGGTCTTAGCCACTGATCGCGTACTTCAAGGTGCCCCAGTTTTTCAGATACTATATTAAAAACAAATTAAAATTTCTTCTGAAAATGATAAGTATTTTCCCAAAATAATTGGCTGAGAAGGCTTTATGTGAATAAAATGGGCGTGTCTGAAATATTCCGTATTTTAACATATTTTCTCATCAGGTTTATACTTGGTCAAAATCGCTATTAATATGCAATACATATTATTAATCTTATCAAAATTATTTTTTTCTATCGGTCTGCTATATCTTCACTGTGGAATTGATTTCCTGGCGTTCTTGTCAACCTCTCTACCTACGGGCAGAGAGGAACACAGACGAGGCTATACTGAAGGTCCGATTCTCGTCTG